>CM040244.1:220807610-221207610 GCA_022545495.1 Chrysanthemum lavandulifolium
GGACCACTATAACTAATGGGATGTACCCATTTATTTAAACTATGCTGTAAGATAATATTTTAAAACTATTTTTATGAAATTAAACGGAGTATGTATTCCGTTCTTTATTACTTGTGTTATGATTCACCAACTCCGTAACGCTCCCGAATAACACGTATGCTTCCGCTAAACAAATTTGGGGGTGTTACAGATTGGCATCAGAGACAGGTTTATAGAGAACTAGGTACATATAAATCCTAAACTATAACTACTTTTCACCAAAAACATCATACTACGACCGCCGATTGCCGCTTGCTTTACTTGCCATTATACTTAAAGTCCATTTAGTAGGATTACATGTTTTATTTCCTATTTACTTATACACTATTTCATATCCATCATGAGCATATTTTTCTACATACTTACACATATGCACCGTCTTGTCACAGACTATGCCTTCCCCAGCCTTTCCTCACGATGTTCAGGAGGACATCCTATTAGCTCACTCACCGACCATCCGCCACTTGCACACTCACCCACCGATCCATATGTACAGCCACACTAGCGATCCGGCCGGCTATTGCACCTACTCCACTTATACCTACCCTCACCACCACCCATCACCTGCTGACGCGCAGCAAAAGCCCGTATGATTGTGAGAATACCGGATATCGAGGCGGTATTCATATGTGCTGCACTAGCTTCCGGATGACCAGCGCTACATGGGTCCTTCTACTACTTGAGTCACCAACACCATCACCCATCGAGTCACCACCTCATCGAGACTCGGAGATCTCTGATTCTTACTCGAGGAAGATCCGGAAGAAGATCCCAAGAGGATCCCGATGAGGAATTACGAGCCCATACCGACCGAGTGTGTCCACGCTATGCTAGCATAGCGGCAGATGTGAGTACAGGGTCTAGAGATTGTTCGAGTATCAGGGAGCTAGGGCGAGCTCCGGGATGGCTCGAGATTGAGCGATGACATGGATATTGATGCACCATTTGGATTAGGCAGAGCCGCTTTTCTCCACATCGGGAGGAGAGTAGTGAGATTGATTGGAGGATATTGATTGCTTGATCGATTCGGTACCACTTGTCACTAGTCCGAGCTATAGTCCGTCATCACCTTCGTTTGTACCATCTGCGGCGGACATGGGCGCCTGAGCGCACCACTAGATGCGACTTGAGACCATTGAGGAAGCTGCACCGGTTGAGGCACGATCGAGCCGGACTTGTCGGGATCTCGAAGATGATCGACCTCACCGAGAGGATATTCATTCGGTTGGACTCTCATAAGACATTGCTAGGAGTCCATTCGATCGGCTAGAGGATCGATCCAACACGCTTGCAAGCTTGCGGCGGCGTGTTGAGGGTTTGAACCGAGTTCTTGATGTGTTGTTTGAGAGCATGGGACTCGAGAGACACGAGAGGATGCGATTGGGATTTAGAGTTGAGACTCGGGTTGAGGACGTCGAGAGTTGGACAACCAGTACGAGCCTTGGGTAGAGGTCGACTCGGATACACGGACGACTAGAGGAGCTAGAGAGCGTCCAGTGGATTGCGAGAGATCTTGTCGAGGAGGGATGGCGGAGGACTCACCGTTTAGAGTCTATGTTGGCATCACGGATGAGGCGTGTCGAGAGATTGGAGGATACACAATGAGAGGCGATTGCTACCATAGAGCGATTACGTATCGATCATCCTTAGATTCCATTGCATGGTTGTATTACACTAAACCGAGCTATAACGATTAGTGTTAGTCATTATCATCGTATTTGATTGTATTTTCCATTGTATTTCCTTTGTATTCCGTTGTATTTCGGTTGTACTCCAGCTAGTATCTCATCATGTACCGTAGGAACCTTGTAACCAAAATTCTATCTATGACAAACTTATTTTCCTATCCAATTGTCTTTACGTTTATAGATTGCACATATGATCTAACTACAATAACCACACTATTACGTGACACTTACCTTGTTTCAAAGGTTCTATATCTCATTACCTTTCTTCTTTGCAAATGCCGCCAAAGCGAAGATCAAACGCACCAACCACGGTGGAGCCTCAATGCTCCCATCCCAACAGAGTCACTGCAACCAAGCTGCAAATCTTGCTATTCCAAACAGAGTCACACCCGATCGATCGCTGAAGCCACTACTCCTGCTAGGGCTACTCCAATCCAACCCATCATGAATCAAGCCATGATCGACCAACTAGTCAATGAGCGGGTGAACGCCGCTTTAGCTGCAAAGAAATCACTCGTCTACTAATCTTGGAACTTCAAGACCACCCACTCACAACCGCACTTGTACTTATCAAGACTTTCGTAAAACCATGACCGGAAGCTTTAGTGGAACCGGAAGGGCTGTCGGTCTAACTAGGTGGATCGAAAAGCTCGAGGCCGTGTTCAATCGCAATTGTGAAGAAGATTCTAAGGTTAAGTATGCATCATTCACTTTCACGGATCTTTGCTTTGACCGTGGAACAATTTTACGAAATCCGCTAGTATCGATGTTGCCTATGCCATGCCATGGGAAAACTTCAAGGAAATGGTACTTGAAACTTGTCCTCGTAATGAGATCAAGAAGCTCGAACATGAGTTTTGGAACCTCAAGGTTCAAGGTACCAATATGGCTGCTTATAATCAGCGATTTCAAGAGCTAGCTTTGTTGTGTCCTGAAATGGTTCCCACTGAGACCCGATTGTTGGAGAGATACATCGAAGGATTGCCTCAACCTATCAAGGGCAATGTAACCACTTCTAAGGCTATTGATCTCCATGAAACCATCGAGGTAGCCAACAAACTCATGGACCAAGTAATTGAGGACTCCATGGACAAAGTGGTTGACAATAAGAGGAAATGGGATGACCATTCTCAAGGTAACAACAACTATGAATATCGTGGTAACAACAATAGGAACAATCGCAACAACCAAAACAAAAGGCAAAATGTTGCTAGAGCTTTTGCAGTGAATGTCGGAGAAAGAAAGCCGTACTCAGGGACTGCACCATTGTGCAATCGATGCACACTGCATCACAAGGGGCAGTGTACCGTTAAGTGCCGTAATTGTCGGAAGATCGGACACTTAACCAGAACCGCAGTCCAAATCATTGGCGGCAGTTCAAACGACTCATTTCGGGACCCAAAAGCTAATATAACTTGCTTTGGTTGTGGTGAAAAGGGCATTATAAGAATGAATGCCGAAAGACCGAAACCAAGGTCGTGAAGGAAATCAAGGAAACCGAGGGAATCCGAGAAGCCATGGGAATGGCGAGATTCGAAAATGTTGGACAAACGAGTAGTCGTGAAATGGAGAAGGAGCTCGTGGGAGAGTCTATGTCGGTAACCAAAGTGGAAGCTCGGAAGACCCGAATGTTGTGACGGCACGTTCCTTATAAATAACCGTTATGCATCCATATTGTTTGATACGGGGCCGATAGGAGTTTTGTTTCTAATACGTTTAGTCCACTACTCGATATTGCCCCAACCGCATTAGAAATGCATACAACGTGGAACTAGCTAACGGTAACATAGAAAGGGTAGATACCATCATAAGAGGTTGCACCTTAACCTTGTTAAACCACCCATTCAATATCGACTTAATACCGTAGCATTGGGTAGTTTCGATGTCATTGTCGGAATGGATTGGTTAGCAAAATATCATCTTTGCCATCATTTGCGACGAGAAACTCGTTCGAATACCCTACGGAGATGAAGTACTAACAATAGAAGGGATGAGTGCGGAAGAAACGCTTCAAGATTGCATGTCATTTCTGTACCAAGGTGTTAAGGTGTATCGAGGAAGGATGTCATATCTTCCTAGCACAAGTCACCGAAAGGACGAAGACGAAGGAGAAGAAAACGCGTCCTGAGGACGTGCCAATAGTAAGAGAATTCCACGAAGTCTTTCCCAAGACTTACCAGACTCCGCCGACCCGACAGTTGAATTTCGGATCGATTTAGTGCACGGTGCCGCACCGGTGGCAAGAGCACCTTATCGATTAGCTCCAACGGAACTTGAGTTATCAAACCGGTTGTCGGAACTTGCGGAAAAAGGGTTCATCGAGACCAAGCTCGTCACCATGGGAGCACCATCCTGTTCGTCAAGAAGAAAGACGGAACCTTCGGGATGTGCATCGACTATCGTGAGTTGAATAAACTAACCATTAAGAACCGTTACCCACTCCCGAGAATCGATGACTTATTCGATCAACTTCAAGGTTCGAGTGTTTATTCAAAATCAACTTAAGGTCCGGATACCATCAACTAAGAGTTCGAGAAGAAGACATTCCCAAAACCGCCTTGAACTCGTTATGGACATTACGAGTTCCAAGTCATGCCTTTGGGTTAACCAACGCACCACCGTGTTCATGGACCTCATGAACCGAGTGTGTAAACCCTACTTGGATAAATTTGTGATCGTATTCATTGACGACATCCTAATTTATTCCAAGAGTCTTGAAAAGAACACGAAGAGCACCTTAGGTTAATTTTGGAATTGTTGAAGAGGAAGAAGCGTATGCGAAATTCTCGAAGTGTGAATTTTGGATACCTACCGTGCAATTCTTAGGTCATGTAATCGACAACAAGGCATACATGTAGACCCCGCTAAGATCGAGTCAATAAAGGATTGGGCGACACCCACAACTCCTACCGAAATACGCCAATTCTTAGGACTTGCTGGGTACTACAGGAGATTTATTGACGGTTTCTCCAAGATTGCCAAATATTTAACCAAGCTAACCCAGAAAAACGCTAAGTTTGATTGGGGAAAGAAAGAAGAAGAAGCTTTTCAACTCCTTAAAGAAAGGTTGTGTAGTGCACCTGTTCTGGCCTTACGAGAAGGTAGTGAAGACTTTGTCGTATATTGCGACGCTCACATAAGGGGCTCGGAGCGAGATTAATGCAAAGGGAGAAGGTGATAGCATACGCCTCTCGCCAATTGAAAACTCATGAGAAGAACTACACGACACACGATTTGGAGTTAGGAGCAGTTGTGTTCGCACTCAGAATTTGGAGACACTACTTGTATGGCACGAAGTGTGTCGTATACACCGATCACAAAAGCCTACAACACATCTTGGATCAGAAAGAACTGAACATGAGACAACGCCGATGGTTGGAATTACTCAATGATTACGATCACGAAATTCGTTACCATCCGGTAAAGCGAATGTAGTTCTTGATGCTCTCGATGGGAAAGAGCGACCAAAACCTCTTAGAGTCGATCCTTGGGTATGACAATTAGTTCACCCTTCCAACCAAAATTCTCGAGGCTCAATTGGAAGCACTCAAGGAAGAAAATCGTCCAATGAGAACCTTAACGGAATGCCGAAAGTGAAAACGGATTCGTAAAAGGTCGGACGAACTTTGTGTTTCAAAGAGCGAAGTTGGATACCACTCTATGGAGGAATTCGCGACATCATTATGCATGAATCCCACAAGTCTAAATACTCCATCCACCCAGGATCCGACAAAATGTACCTTGATTTGAAGAAATTGTACTGGTGGCCCAACATGAAAGCCGACATTGCAACATATGTCAGCCGATGTTTAACTTGTTCAAAGGTTAAAGCTGAACATCAGAGACCCTCAGGTCTACTAGTACAACCCAAAATCCCCGAGTGGAAATGGGAACGCATAACAATGGACTTTATCACTAAGTTACCTAAAACCGCTAGAGGCTACGACACTATTTGGGTAATAGTTGACCGTCTCACCAAGTCGAAGACATTTCCTACCGATGAAGGAAAGTGATGGAATGGAAAACTAGCTCAACTATACCGAAGGAAATCATTGCACGCCATGGTGTACCAATTTCCATCATTTCGGACGAGATAGCCGTTTCACCTCAAACTTAAAATCACTTCAAGACGCTTTAGGATCTAACCTCGACATGAGCACCGCTTACCATCCTCAAACCGATGGACAAAGCGAGAGAACAATCCAAACACTAGAGGATATGCTAAGAGCATGTGTGATAGACTTTGAAATGGTGGGATAAACACTTACCATTAGCGAAGTTTTCTTACAATAACGACTATCACACAAGTATCAAAGCCGCACCATATGAAGCACTCTATGGTCGGAAATGTAGATCACCGTGTCTTTGGGCGAAGTTGGAGAAAGTCAACTTCTTCGGTCCGGAGTTAATCCAAGAAACTACCGAGAAGATTGTACAAATCAAAAGCCGACTACAAGCAGCTCGTGACCGCCAAAAGAGTTACGCGGATAAAAGGAGGAAACCACTTGAGTTCCAAGTGGGAGATAAAGTTATGCTCAAAGTTGCGCCGTGGAAGGGCGTAATTCGTTTCGGAAAACGTGGAAAGTTAAATCCTCGTTATATTGGACCTTTCACGATTCTTGCTAGGATCGGACCGGTAGCGTACCGCCTTGAATTACCACAAGAACTCAGCTCTGTGCACAACGTGTTTCACGTGTGCAACTTAAAGAAATGTCTTTCCGACGAAACTCTTGCTATTCCTTTGGAAGAAATCCAAGTCGACGAAAGATTGAATTTTGTCGAGGAACCCATTGAAATCATGGATAGGGAAATCAAACGGCTTAAGCAAAGCCGCATCCCGATCGTCAAAGTCCGTTGGAACTCTCAAAGAGGTCCAGAATACACGTGGGAACGCGAAGACCAATTCAAACGCAAGTACCCACACCTTTTCTCTACTTCACAAAGCAATCCTAACTGAAAACCGAGGACGGTTTTCTCTTCCAAGACGGGGAGGATGTGACACACGGTAAATTTTCACCAAAAATTTAACTGATAATTAGTAATTCATTTTTACTAGGCCAAATTTATTAAGCATACATAAGCTTTGCCTGATCATTTGAGTAGTTACCTCGCATACGGTAGGTAACTGCATCACTCTTGCATTCATATTATTTTATGAATATTGCATTTTGTCATATGATTAAACTGTAAGACGGGAGGTTATCTCGTTACCCCAGTGACCGACACTGCACGCGTACCGACACTATGATAAGGACTCGCTAAAACAATTAACAAATGTCAACAACTTGGAATATTACAAAGATAAAATATTTCAGGCACATAACAATAAGACACTACGTTATAAAAGTTATCGAACAATGATATCTTGGTCACGATATAATTTCGCACAACATCATAAAAAAATAAAATAAAATAAAATATCAAACGAACCCAAAATATCTAACACAACTCACACTCAAGACTTTAACATTCATCAATATAAGTGTATCACCCTACAAAACTAATACATTTACCAAAACTTCTACATACATTTTATATTTATTGTCTTTACAAATAAAATAAACATTATACACACTCTTTTGTCTGCTTCCTTCTCTCTGGTAGCCGCCCTCTCACCTTCTTTTCTTTATTTTATGTTTTGCCTTTTCATCCTCACACGCTATCTCCTTCATCTCACTAGATAGTACCACAATCCTTGTCTTCCCAAAGAAACTAGCTACTCTTCCCTCGCTACCCATACCATACGATAGGTCGAATCTCCCAAAAGGAGAAAAACCCAACATGCCTTTCCACCTTGTTCTTCTCACTCACACCAAAATCATGATAGATTTCTTCTCCAAAACCATCCTTGATCGCCGGCCATGGTTTGAACGAATCCAAGGGGAATCAAAAGAAACATATCTCTACTCAAATCCATCTTGAGCCAAGTCACAAGATTCGTCTATCCTTGGAAGATAGCTAATTTCGGCTTCAATCCAAGACCCAAGGAAGAAAGAGGAGTCAAACTTTCTTATTGTTCTACTCTTTTTATTTGGACCGAACCACAGGGTCACATACATCCCCAAGAATAGTTTAGTCACAAAACTTCTCAAGGTGTTATCGGTGTGGTGGTGATTCCTGTTGGTTCGGGTTTATTTTGTGTTGTAATCGGGTTGTGTCGAGAAGTGTTTCCTTCCTTGTGTCGAGACTCTCAAGTGGTTTGTAAGAATCCTTAACTTCTTTTCTTTCAATATGTATCTTTCTTCAAGTATTAATGAAGTATAATTTAGACATAAGCCACATCTTGTTTAATATCTTATAGATGAGATGCTAAGTTTAGTATTCTTGTTGATGACAAATCGTGTGAAATAAGTAGCCTCAAGTAAATTTAGTTGTTGTTGGGTCCTTTGTTGTGGTCTTGTCGAGGTTAGGAATCAAAGAAAACAAGATAAGTATTTTTGATAATTGATAATTCTTATGTTCTTTCAGTAAATGATTTAGTCTCGTCGGGATTTAAACCTTGTCATTTGTTTTGTTAATCTTGGTTCGGTAGAGAAGAAAAAGTCAGAAGATTGGTGAAAGTTAAGTCTACTAGTAAACATTGTTATTGAATCTAGAAATTTGATGTTGGTCCTAACACTTGGATTAATTGTTAAAACTTGCGTAGTAGTGATGAGTCAAGTACTTTGTAACAAATTCACTTTGTAACGTTCAGTTATGGTGTTGTCGTTAACCTTAGTGCGAAGTTGTTTGGCTCGACGGTGAACCCACTTCGTTGCTCGAAGTGCTCAACAGTCGACACTCATGTTGTCCTTAATGGCGTGATATAAACCTTATACTAAAGAAACCATTTTTATGTCACAACGAATCATTAACTTGGGAAGTAGATTTTGTAACCGCAACACTTTGTGCCTAGAGTTAGTATCACTCGTGAGAGTCGTGATTTGGTCTTCATATTGTATCGACAACTTCATCTTGGTAGTACCATGATGTTGGAGTCATAACCCCGGGTCGAGGAACTTCGACTTCACAAGGTAGGACATGCTTGGTCAAGTTGTATCTCGAGTCAGTCATTATATTATTCTTGCGTCTAGGACAAATGCTCTAAGCATCATGGGATCGAAGTGTATTAGGTCCACTAAAAACTCGATGGAAATCTGCTCGTGAAAACATAGTGATACTAGGCTACCTTTCCTTTAGTCAAATTTGATGTCTAATACCAAGTTTGAGAGCATATTGTGTCACCAAATTGTAGCCATCTTTCCTTCAGATTTAAATCGCAATATGAAAAGACTTTCCATCAAAATACTATAGTCACAAAATGACAAGTTGAAGCACTTGACTACTTTTCCCACTTGCATCAATAATTGACTCACAAGCAACAAGTTTGGAATATAATCATTACTTAAAAGAAAAGGAAAGCTAGTATATATCTACCTATAATGGCATGCTAGAACTTGAAATCTTACTGTGAAAACTAAGACTTTGTACAAAACTCTCTTCTTTTTATTACTTGAGCAGCAACTCAATTAGCACCTCAACACAATTCCATGCGCCATCAATTAACCAGGCCCAATTCATGTTCCCTACTACGAGCAACATGGGCCACAGCCCATAATAATTCGGATAGCCTTTTGGTAGTCCAAGCCAAACCGCAAACATAAACTCAAAATGTGTAATAATTCGACATAAACAACTAGTGTTTTAAAACACGTTTCGCCTAACAATGTTCTACGATCATTTTTAACGTCGAATTTATGAGTAAACTTATGTCAAGAAAAACTTCCGTTTAAAACGATATAAAAATATATGTACGGAACAAGTTATGATAAATAAATAGGAACCGCTATGCCATTTTAACATATATTGAGTTCGAAATTCTTCAAATATAACTTGAATATTTTCTAAATACAATTAGAAAATAAATAATTTATATATACATTTTGACAACACCATTTTGTGTGAACCTAAATAAGTATATACACATTTGTATACTTACTAGTAAATTGTTTTATTCAAACCAAATTTCGAGTTCTAAAACCGTTATAATGACAACATAAAAATATATATGGTTCGTGTACTTTCTAGTAAAGATCATTTTTCTAAAACCAAAAGTTTATTTTCGCTACAATTATAAAAACAATTGAACGAGTTTAAGTAAGTGATACTTAAAACAATGAACTGAAACATTTCACTCCTTAACTAGGTCGCGTGTCGGTGCCGCTCCACAACAATCACTAATCCCACATTTCGGATTTGCACTTTTGCTAAGGTGAGTTTCATAGCCCCACTTTTACTTGATAAATTGTTTTATACATTTTGGGGTGAGAAATATGCAAAACATTTTATGGACCAAAACTATTACATGATTACTATTACGTGGTTTAGCCTAAGCCCTTATGTCCCTAGAGAAATGCCCTTTTTCTTGAACCGTCAATTCCCCATTGGGAAACGCGAATGTTATAAATAGATCTATTGAGGGTGACTCCTCCGTTCGGTTGGCCATGCTTAGGCCAAAGCGAAACGTATACCATGTCGGAACCAAGTGTTGAGGGACAAAACACTTGCTATGGGCCCCATATTGTATGACATCTTTTAGCATACGAAGCGTCGTAGTTTCGGTTGCATGAACTTAGAGCTAACGTAATAGACATTCATACATATATCATTATATTCGTTGTAATGATTATATGCCTTTGCTTATGGTCCAAGCTTACTATTTTAAATTTAAACCTATGAACTCACCAAATTTTAGTGACCTTTTAGCATATTTTCTCAGGTGTTTAAGATTTGTTCATGAAGGCAAGGCAAGAAGCGGATGTATGGTCGTAGTAATATTAAAGAAGTGTTTTTACACAAAAATGATATTTTTACTATGGGACCACTATAACTAATGGGATGTACCCATTTATTTAAACTATGCTGTAAGATAATATTTTAAAACTATTTTTATGAAATTAAACGGAGTATGTATTCCGTTCTTTATTACTTGTGTTATGATTCACCAACTCCGTAACGCTCCCGAATAACACGTATGCTTCCGCTAAACAAATTTGGGGGTGTTACAACATATTACCAACATATCCATTTTATAAGCTTCTTATGCATTTATAAGTGTTTTACTTATTGATATCATCCTTTTATCTTTCATTTTCTTAACTTCACTTCTGGACCAGTTTTACACGAATTTTTAAACCCATTAGAATTATTCCAAAAATTTCAAGAAAATTCACAGAGGTTCCCACATTAGTCAAGTGATTTCAAAAAATTTGGTGGATTTTATCTCAGAGTCTAAGTATGGTTTAAAAATCAATATTCCAGACCTGCCCAGAAAGTCTTTAGGAAGTACACCTCAAAAGTTCACGCTTATTATACCTATTTAAACACCTTGGAAAAATTCCCAAAACTCCCAGAAATTCATTTATATTCTAAATATCACTCCTGTAAAAGGATAGCTCCCAATTCCCTATGGTTTGAAAATGAAAAATCAAACAATCCAACTAAATTTCAAACCCGTTTTCTCAGCTTTGACACTTGATCTTGCAAAATTCAAAAATATGACTTAGACAACTCCAAATTCGACCAAACCACTTGGAAAACTTAACTAAGACATAAAATAAGTTTTTCCAACAAAAACCCAGATTTTAACCTTTATGAAACTCAAATTACAAGGTTCCCAAATTCGGATTCTAAAACAGTCCCGACCAAAGACCCGTCTAAAGTCATCATAACATGTGTTTTACTTAACCAAACGCACCCGTGACCCATGAAAGCCATGAAATCTGTTTTAATAGCATGTTAACATGACCAACACTTTATATTTTCCGGCTTATGAATTTTATACACACACTTATATAATTAACGAACCAATAACCAATTACAACACATAAATCATAAATATCTCACTAATTCACCTAGGGTTTCTGATTGTACACTCCTCATATGATGACCATTCAAGACAGCTTTTAGGGCTTGTTTAGACTATCATTTAGTCGACATGTGGCTAGAAGAACGATACAAATACATGCCACAAGAAAAGGCACAAACAACCCTATACCCAAGCGTATAACTTCATTATTTCCTGATTTATCGGAGGTTTATACTTTTATTCCCATCACAACCAACGAACCCTAACAGATTTATACGCACAAGATTACCTTGGTCGATCACAACAAGGACAGGAACACGATAACGAAACTGACCCAATACAACACCTTTATCACCACACGATCAAGACACTAAATATGAAGACTCCCCACCACGCCTACTACTACTGTACGATCAGAAAAACCATCCTTACACCCACGATTCTTTGATGTTGCTGCCCCAAATGCGCCCTAGGTGTTCCTTGCTCCTATTGCCCTTTTTTTTTATTCACGATTTAGGGTTTTGATAGAAGAGAAAATTGGTATATATATACGGTTTTAAGTTAAAAAGGGAATAGGCAATATATGTGCCGAAAATTATGTGATAAGATGGACTCCTTCCTTATTTCAAATCTTGATGAATCTAGACATTTATTTGCATATAAGTAGTGTACAAAAATTAAAATTAAAATGGTCTAGGAAAATTTATATTTAAGCATTTATTTTTATGTATATATTATAAATGTAGATTTTTTTTTATTTAGGTTATGTTACAATTAAATATGAACGTCATATTATAAATTTACTGTAAATTATCTAAGTCGAATAACATAGTCTTTAAAATTCGCGTTCACATTCTCAATTTACTTCGCGTTTTACAAATTCCAAATTTTTGTTATGACGTTTTTAAGGTTCAAAGGAATATGACGGAAATTTAAGAGATGAAAACTCAGGTTATTACATTTGTACTAGTAAAACAACACAACAAATGTACAAAACTAATTAACAAGAAATGACCATGAAAATAGACAAACATAACATGGTTCCATAGATAATGCAGATGGATATAATTCCAAATGCATAAAACTTCATATTGTTAAACATCATAATAAAGACACGTACATTGTTTTAAGAGTACATAAATTGTCAATAGAAAACATAATAGATGAACATTGTTTAATTCAAAAGCATAACACAATTAACATATAGTGAGGCCATCATTCTTGTTAATGAAATCTACTTCATAGTTCTTCTTGGTGAAGTAGGCTAGGATGAATAAGAAATGCTTGTGCTCCACTTGAATGAACCTGAGATTTAGATTGAGATTGAACAACATTTGTTTTTACTTGACTATGAGATTGAACACAACTTGCTTGAACTGCAACATATTAACTTTGAACAACACTTTGACCTTCAGCTTGTTTGTTTGCTACAACATTTTTACTTATAGGTTGTGTCTTATTTGCTGCAACATTCTTACCTTTTCCTCGTGTCTTCTTTGTTGCAACTTTTTTAGCCAGTTTCTTACATTTTCCCTCAACACTTGAACTTTTTTCGTTTAGGCTCACTTTGACTACTTTGTGTTTCAAATACTCCACCCTGTGTAGGGATATAATTTGTAAAACAGATTTAAGTCTTGTTTAAGTCTGTTTAGTATTAATTCTGTTAGTGTAATAGTTAAGTCTGGTAAGACAAAATTAAGTCTGTTAGTGATTAAGTCTACCAGTACTAATGTGGTTAAGTCTGGCAGAACAAATTATTGATAGTTAAGTCTGTTTATGATAAAAGCAGAATAGTTTGTTAGAGTTATATTAGGAATAGATATGTACGTGTAGAGATATCTTAGGAAGAGATATCTTTACCCTTCTACAAGTCTTGTAGTCAATTAGGGTTTCCTTAGTGTATAAAAGGACCCCTAAGGTATTAGGTTAAGGTACGAGTTGTAAGCCTTAACCATTGTGAAAGGCAATTAATAGAAAATACGAAGTTTGTTTATTCTTGTGTTCTTCATAGTTATTGTGTTAAGTTTCCGCATTAGCACATTAAGATCTTGATTAAGAGTTCTTCACATAGTGAATTTAGATTTATTCAAGTTTGTTATAAGTCATACAAAGGCTACTTAGATCCATATCTTTTGGACCTACAAGTGGTATCAGAGCCTGTAGAAGGACTCTGCTGTTGAAGATACACAAACACAAACACTCATTCCAAACCAGAAAACATCAAACATGTATGAAAAAGCAAGTAAAAGAGCAACTGAAACCTACTCTGACCATCCCAGTGATGAAGAATCCAACCATGAAGTTGGAGCAGAAAACTCTCAACCTAAGCCACCCCAAATCACAAATACCACAACCATCTCCAACATGAAGCTTCCACCATTGAAGAAAGATGAATATGACATATGGGCTATGGAGATGGAGCACTATTTAGAATACAATGATAATGAAGTGTGGAAAGTGATACAGAAAGGAAACTCTAAAAAGAGGGTTTCCAAAGGAAAAAATGGCACTTACTCTGTGTTGCCACCTGTTACTGCTGCTGAGATCCTTGTTGTAGAGAAGGAAAGAAAAGCCAAAAACATCTTGTTAATGGAACTTCCCAAGGAGCATATCAGACGTTTTCATGGGATGGATGATGCAAAAGAGATCTAGGAGGCAATAAAAGTAAGATTTGGATGGAATGTTAACTCCAAAAAGATGCAAAAGGCTGTCTACAAACAACGATTTGAGGCTTTTGCTATTTCCAGTTCTGAAGGATTAGAGAAGGGCTATGACAGGTTTCAACAACTACTATCACAATTAGAGGCATATGGTGCTGGTGTTTCTGATGAGAATGCAAATCACAAATTCCTCAGGTCTTTGCCACAAGAATGGTCAAGTATGGCAATGACCATGAGGACTAAGCCTGAAATTGACATCATGTCAATTGATGATCTGTACAAAAACCTAAGGGTTTTTGAACAGGAAATCAAGAATGTGTCAAGACCATCCTCTTCTAGCTCTCGAATGTTGCCTTTGTCTCACATGGCAAGACCAAGACTAACCAAAGTTAAGTCCGGTGGTAGTTATAGTACTTCTTCATTAAGTACTACAGAAAGAGGGGCACCTGCTAGAGTTGCTGATCAGGTTATCTACTCTCTCTTTGCTAGATCATCAGAAGAGATAGATTTGCTCAATGAAGATCTGGAGCATATCAATGATGCATATATTGAAGAGATGGATATAAATTGGCAAATAGCTATGATAGCTATCAGGATGAACATGTTCTTTAAGAGATGGTCAATAAGAAGAAGAGGCTTCTCAGAGAACAGAGGCAAAGGGAAAGGATGAACAGACCTTTGACTAGAGGAGAGCAAAGAGAATACATGATCAACTACATCAAAAGTCAAGGTCATCCCAGTTGGAAAATAACTTAATTGAGGAAGCTAAAAGCTGAAGATCTCAAATAAGAGTTTGAAAATGTGGTCAAGCAGGTTCAGAGTTTTGCTCCAATGGATTCTGAGCTGGAAGCCTCAATGCTCAAAAGGAAAGACATAAATCTTCAACCTCAGGGAGCTAAAAGGCAAAATACTGAAGAGGTTAAGAAGATTGCAGAGGGTGAAAAGCTTGCTGAAGAAGAAGTTGCAAAGGTAGCTGAAGCTGAAAAAGTTGCTGGTAAGCCTTAACCATTGTTAAAAGCAATTAATAGAAAATACGAAGTTAGTTTATTCTTGTGTTCTTCATACTTATTGTGTTAAGTTTTCGCATTAGCACATTAAGATCTTGATTAAGAGTTCTTCACATAGTGAATTTCGATTTATTCAAGTTTGCTACAAGTCATATAAAGGCTACTTAGATCCATATCTTTTGGACCTACACCCTACCTAAGACATGTTTTTATGTTGTGTCCAAAAAGGCCACAAACACCACAACTTACATTCCTGCAAGCCTTAGACAACTTACCATTCTTAACAGTATCTTCACTTTCATAAGATGTCATTCTTTTTTTAGCCTACGCTTAGTTGTATGATGTTTTGATGGAACAATGGTTATGACCACAGTTGATTTTTCCCAATGGTTATTGCTATTTATGGGCTGAATGGTATGTTTATAATTTTCTTGCCAAGTTTTAAGATAGTAAGAAGTAGGGGTGCCATAAAAGTTGACCCGAACCGAACCCGAACCTGAATATGGCTTTTTGGGTCAGGTTACTTGAATCCAAAATTATATTCGGGTCAATCGGGTCAACCCGAATTGACCCGAGTTCTAAACAAGGTCGGGTTCGGGTATAATATATGTCTCTTACTCGGGTTCGGGTAAACCCGAGTGACCCAATTTTTATTTTTTTCTTTCTAATTTGTATGTAAACACCAAAATTTTATAATTTTTAAATGACCTAGACCCGAACCCGAGATGACCCAACCTGAGTTGACACGAACCAGAATTTAGCCGACCCGAGTGACCCGAGTTCTAAACAAGTTTGGGTTCGGGTATTTTTTTTATCCTTGACCTGAATTAACCCGAACCCGACCGGGTCAACACGAATAACACCTTTGCTAAAAAGGATGAGCCCGTGTTTCCACAACTCCTTCTTGTTGTCCATTTAAAGTCATATTCCAATTGGTAGCAACAACATGTTTACATGGTAAACTTGTTATCTCCTATCTTCTACAAGTACAAGTCTTACTTACAACAGTCACTACACATCTGTTTCCCCATGGTCCACTAACCTGAAACTTATCTCCCACATTTCATAAAACATTGTACTTAACAACCTCTTTTTTAATGACATCTAACATGTGTTGTGCAGTTGGTGTTAGTGGTCTATTATTTTTCCCAATCACATTTTAAACATTCAATATTCTCTTCATATAGCATTCTGTGATGTATCCTAAAGATATATGACTGGTATGTTCCTACCTACATCTATTTTTCCATTAAACACTTGTCACCTGTTATTAAGTAACATATCAGAATGAACTCTCCCTAAACAATTACATAATTTGTATTAATTATAAATTTCATAATGTATTACCATATGCCACTTTAGTTATAAAGATAGATAATTTACCTGAAAAATGTGCCATTGACCAATGGATTTGTGGTATCTTACTTAACCAATTATGGGTTGGTTCACTAAAGGGTTTGAAATCAAGCATAGCTATTTTAAATTGTTGACAGAATTTCGCTCTGCATTTGGAAAAACTACCGCTAAAGCTGGAATGATACCCTGCACAAAATCACATATTTTCATTATTAATAAAAGTATAGTCTCTTTTTTTTTGAACGGCAATTGTGGCTACATGGCTCCTAGCCCAGAAGGCGTAGCGAGCCCACACAACCAGGTTGGGTCCAGCCCAGAAAGCAATGGAACCCTTCCCTTTACGCACACGGGAGGAAACCCTATCTCCCTAGACAAGACTCGAATTTGAGACCTTGCCTAGGAGGGTAAAACCTCCATACCGCTAGACCAGAGGCCCTTTGGTGTATAGTGTCTCTTAAAATTAGAGGAACATGAATTCAATACCAATTTAAGGGAGTACCTTTTGTATGTCACTAATAAAAGTGAAGTTATCGGATAGACATTGAAGAAACCAATTCCATGATTCTTTGTTTTCCAGTTTCTGCAACAACATAAGCTAATGAGTATATACCATTGTTGCTATCAATTCCCACAGTTGTAAGAAGTTGACCAGGAAAAGGACCACTCATAAAAACAACATCTAATCCCAACAATTCTCTCTGATTAGCTTTAAATCTTGCCTTCAATGCACCTTAATAAACATAAGTCCTCTTTAGTACTCTTGTTGGAAGAGTATGATTTGCAGCAGGTTGGACATTCATCCAAACTGCTGTAATAAGGTTTGTCTTTTGAAACTCTACAATATGATCTCTCAACATAGTTAATTGTAGCTTATGATCACCCACATTTTTTTCTGCTTTTTTTTTTTTACCTTAAAGCCTTCTGCATAGTCCCAGAAACAATATACACATTACTAGGTTGGATATGGTCACATTTTAGTAGTCTTTGACTTTTACAATAGCCAAAAAAATGACATAAGAATCAAGTTGCTTGTGTGTATACTAGTTGACAATATATTACAACTCTTAATACAATTTCCATTCAACATCACATCAAGCTTCCATTGCAAAAAGGATAACAACCTAAACTTAAAAAGCAAACCTATATTCCCATAAACAATAGACACATTACTTGGGTGGAAATGGTCTCTTTAGTAGTTTTTGACTTTTACAAGTCAACTAAACAATAAACACAGACAATAACATTTGTTTACACAAACCCAAATCCATACTTCATTACTTCATAGCAAAACACGGACGATTACAACTCACTTGGTAAATCCAAAGACATTTCATTGTACACTTTTTTTCTTAACCATTCAAGTATCTCATTTACTATTTCATCGCTTATGTTCGCATACACATGATGAGGTGTAACTTTATACATTTTTAATGGGTCATTTAGCCTCTAAATTCGTGCATATTTGATCATTTATTGCCTTACATCGTTTCTATTTGAGTTTTACGTAATTGGGGAGCAAATGCTAGAAAAAGATGCATTTTGGGCTCGATTGAACGGGAAAACGAAAAAACGATAACACCGGGAAAAAACGTCAAGAAAAGGTCCTGTAACGGCGTCACGAACAATTATGTGAAGTCGTCACCTATATGAGGCTGACTATTCAGGCTCCTGAGACGACCTCGAGGTGACGGTGTCAAGACAAAAAATATGAAGGCTGACAACGTCACAATTCCTAAGTGACGCCATCACAACTAAGTCGGTGCAATAACGAAACCCTAGATGACGGCGAGCTGACGGCTTCACAAGTAACAAGTGACGTTGTCACATTTGTAAATCTATATATTTTTTCGCATTGTTTTTATTGTAAAGTGTGCAACTTTGGTATAACTTTGGATGTCCGAACCCTAGCTGTTCTAAGGTGTTTTTCCAAGCCTTTTGGCCACAAATACTTCAATGTATTGATAAGATAACTTATCTAATCAATCATTCAATTATGTTTACTTGTGATTGTTTGATTTCTTTACTTGCTTTTCTTTTAATTACTATGCTAGTCTAAACTTAATAGTATTTGCTTAGGGTTACATGAAACCTAGTTGTTGATTATTGTGTGTCGTCTCTTGTTTGAATAGTGATTTGCATTAGGAGTTAGAAAACTAGCTAGGTCAAATTATACTAGCTTGAACGTCCACTAAAACGTTAGTTAATAATTAGCTAACTTGTTATTTGTTGTATTTAATGCGTGAACTTTGTTCGTATTGTGAAAATTGAAATAAAAGGGCATTCTTAGGCGCCGCTCAATTAGAACATAGTTCATAGGAGTTAGGGCTTGACCACCCCCTCAATTGGTATTAAGGAATACAACGCTCTAATTAAATAAGGACGTGACAATTGGACTAATCAATAAAAGATAACTAGGGAGTAGTGGATACTAAGTAAATACACTTTCATCATACTTGAAGTTCACCAATTTACTTTTCTTGCATTTAATTTAGATATAGTTTAATTATTTGTTTAAAAAATAAACTCTTCAAAACCCGAGATTTTATTGGCTTTCCAAAAAACATAAAACGACCAAAAATAATCTTCCCTCAACCCTTAGACTTAAATCGATATGCATTTCAAGCCTACCTCACTAATCCCCTGGAGAACGATCAATCCCCGTGTCTTATCTATACTACACTACAACGGTTAGGTACTATGCCTAGGAAATTGTAAAACTTCTTGTGTTTACAATTATCCACATCAACACATCATATTCAACAATAATTTCCTCACCATATTTAGCAATAATTTCCTCCATGATTTCATCTGTTAAGAACAGTGCATTAAAAGAAGAAGAAGAAAAAAAAAAGGTAGAAGTCAAATAGGTTACCTTACAGATTAACAATTGTTGGAAGAAAGATTGTAAGAGTTTGAAACAAGAGTAAATTACACGGATGGTCCCTAAGGTTTGTCAAAAGTTTCACTCACAGTCCCTGAAAGTTTAAAGTTGCATTGATAGTCCCTATCTCTGAAAAGAATAACACCTATGGTCCCTTATTTAACTGCTGTTAAATAAGTTCCGTTATAATTTACACTTTTAGCCCTTTTGTTTAACAATCGTTGCCTCGTCAGTCCTTTATTATAACGGAAGTTTATAATTTAAATATTTTTGAATTTAGGCACGTTTTTATACATTTTCTTACGATTTCATCCGTTTTTATACGTTTTCGTCCGCTTTTATATGTTTTCATCCGTTTTTATACGTTTTCGTCCGTTTTTATACGTTTTCATCCGTTTTTCTTACGTGTTCATCCGCTTTAATACGCTTTTATACGCCGCCTGCTGCTTACATTTTTATATTTTGGTCCGCTTTTGTTTGATTTTATACGTTTTTCTCACGCTTTATCCGTTTTCGTCTGTTTTTATACATTTTCACATATTTTTATACGTTTACATCCATTTTTATTTGTTTTTGTCTGTTTTTATACATTTTCATCCAGACACACGCTTTTATCCGTGTTCGTCCATTTTATTTGTTTTCATATGTTTTTATTCGTTTCGTCCATTTTAGTACGTTTTCATCTCAGATTTATACCTTTTATCTCGTTTCGTCCGCTTTATTCGCTTTTGTCTGCTTTAATTCGCTTTTATCTGCTTTTATACGCCATCCGTGATTTATACGTATTTATCCATTTTCGTTCATTTTTATTCGCTTTCGTATGCTTTTATCCGTTTTTGTACTTTTTCTTGCGTTCTCATACGTTTTCATCCGTTTTTATACGTTTTTTTAAAATATTATACGTTTTCGTCCTTTCGATACGTTTTAATTTGCTTTTATCCGTTTTTATACATTTTATTTTGTTTTTCTTAAGTATAAAAAAGTATGAAACATATAAAAACGTAAGAAAATGTATAAAGACGGATTAAAACGTATGAAAAATGTATAAAAATGGATGAAAACGTATTAAAACATAAGAAAACGGATAAAAATGGATGAAAACTTATGAGAACGTAGAAAAACGTATAAAAATGGACGAAAATGGATAAAAATCGACACGCGGATGAAATTATATGAAACGGATAAAACGTATGAAATGTATAAAACCAAGAAAACGGATGAATACTTATAAAAAGGACCAAATGTAAAAAATATAAGCAAACGAGCGAAACGTATTAAAACGGATGAAAACGTAAGAAAAACAGATGAAAACGATAAAAATGTATAAAAACATATAAAACGGATGAAAACATATAAAACGGATTTAAAACGGATAAAACGATAAAACGGACGAAAACGTATAAAACGGACGAAACGGATGAAAACGATAAAACGTGCCTAAATTCAAAATCTTTAAATTATAAACGTCTGCTATGATAAAGGATTGACGAGGCAACGAGTGTTAACCAAAAGGGCTAAAAGTGTAAATTATAACGGAACTTAGTTAACAACAGTTAAATAAGGGACCATAGGTGTTATTCTTTTCAGAGATAGGGACTATCCATGCAACTTTAAACTTTCAGGGACTGTGAGTGAAACTTTGGACAAACCTTAGGGACCATCCGTGTAATTTACTCTTGAAACAATAATGTACATTGTATTTTGCTTGAGCGAACTTAGTTGTACCAAAATATGCAAGTGTTCAATGCATTTTGTTTCAATTGTAGCAAGAAACAATCACATTTTTTCGCAAGGTCGTTATTCTCATTTAGTTTAATTTAGTGAGAGCAACAACCAGCCACTGGTTGCCTTTTCCTTCCACGCAAGAAAACATACAAGAGACCATCGAGACTCATGCTAACAATGATTGTCACAAACAAATTTTCAACTTGAGCTTGCAACGCCAGAAGCAATTAACAAAGGAAAATGAAATACTGTGCAACCGATTTGGCTTTTAGTAACAAAGGATTGATTTGTAGAGAGACAGATTATTGACCTCATAAGTCATAACCTTTAATGATAGTGCAGAGTGTAAAATAATCTTTTAACAATACAAAAATAGTGTGGCCTGTAGAAGTATCCATCGAACATTGGCATCATCTTCAGCAGACTCGAAATGTGTTAAAGCCAAATAGCGACTACCAAGTGAGACAATTATGATGGAAAGAAGACTTGAAATGTGTCGAGGCCACTACGAAGTTAGACAATTAGTAAAGTATAACTTTACATATATACATACACACAAAAAAATCAATATTATTTCCTAACATAATTTGACTTGCAGTGGGAACCAAATGCATATGCCGCTGTTGCTGCACACCAAAATTAGTCACATAACATAATCAACTTACTGCAACATCATTACTTGTTACAATAACAATTAGAAAGACAAAAATCAGTGAACTAATCTACTTATAGTTGATATTAATGTGTTATGTTTGTTATTAGTGGAAATGAAGACATGGTAAGTAAAATAGCGATAAGAAGTACCCACGAAGACAAACCAATCAACATTCAACAATCTAAATGCTACTCCATATCCAAACCTTTGAGAAACATTGCTACATTTAAAAACAGTCAAATGCCTACAATATAATCCTTGTTGCAATTATTTAGCTAAAAGATTGGTCTCACTTATAACATTCTTACAAAAAGCACAAGAAAGCGTAAACCTTACAATTGTATGATTCAGTAACCAAAAAATAATAGCTGATGCACAGCAACCCAGCCCACACATTCCAGCATACCTCTCTTTTTTTATGCCAACAAGCTGGAGGTTATTATTTCCTGAGTGCATTCATCTTGTCCCTGAGATAATAAAGCTTAGCCCTCCTCACCTTCTTCTTGTCCAAAACCTTTATCTCCTTGACATTCGGTGAGTACCTGTTATCATCAAACAACTCACTTCAATTAAACTGCCAAATGCCAACAAGAATTAATAACCCAAAAAAAAAAAAAAAAACAAACTAAAGATGCTGATTTTGACTTTTTTCAACAGATCGGTCTAGGTTATACTTCTTCTCTAACGGTTCAGATGGGTACTACTACTAATAGTTTTTAGCTAAAATAGAAATGGGTTGAACAGGTCAAGTGGATCAAAGTGTCAACCTGGCTGATAGTTACCCAGAAGTAGTGAAACAATACCTCCCAAATAGTTTTATTTCAAAAGAACAAAAAAAGTTGTAATTAAGGGCTGCCCCAATATGGACCATATGGACCCATACTAAGATGACACTAATTTTGACCCGTTAGCCAACCACCCATTTTTGCCACCCTACATGTACCTTGTCTAGCTAATTAATTTATGCAAACAGCAGTCAATAGAGTCCCTTTAAGGTATGTTTGAATTATTATGGCGGTCATAAGTACAGTTACAGGGTAATAAATATGTGGTATAAACACGTGTAATAATCTTTAAGAATGCTTACAGAGGTAGAAGAGATTCAACTCCAACTCCTGCAACCAGTCTTCTTAATCTGATGGTTGTATTTAGACCCGCATTTCGTCTTGCTATAACAATTCCTTTCACTGTTGATACACGTCTCTTGTTCTCGGGTACTTCCTGTGATTCCACAGATTATATCATAACATACAAAAGACCAACGTTTACATAAGCTTCATAGGCAACAATGACAAAGCAATGTTCATAAGTCCCACCGAGACAAATTTTATTTACTTCTCTTACCAATCTGAGCTGGATGATATAACCTGGCTTTATCTCAGGTATCTCTCTTTCTGTACGTACTTGTTCCACTGATTCTTTATCAAGGATCTGAAAATGAATCACGTGTTTAAATTGAGGATAGAAAACATAACTCTTATAGTCTTAAACAAAAGAATTACTACTTGGTAAGTAAGAAAACAGAAGAACAGAATTCCCACCTGCATTATGTGTCTAGCTGTTTTATCGAGCCTCTTGAATTTGATGCGAGATGGAACCTCAGTAGCTGTAGCAGAAGCATCTTGTGTATCAGAACTGTGTGAATCTTCCAATGTTGCAATGCCTCTATTAGTTAAATGGGGCACCAGCTGAGCCCTTAAGGATAAGCCTGGGTTGGACTCTCTGTAAGCTGATGCTGCTGAAGGTATGCCGGTGCTTTTGCATGGAGCTGGAAACTCTCCTAAAGAGCCATAACTTTTTGCCTGAAAAATTCATAAGTCAGATATAGTACCCATTCGGAAATAGGAAACCATTCCAAAAATGAAATAAAACAAATTTTAACAAAAGGTGTATTGTTTTCAACTTCATCCTGACCGCCCGCCATTTCTCCCTTAAACACGCAGTGGGCTATAGCCAAAATCCTAATTGCTTTTAAGCTTTCTGTGAGTTAATTCTTACATTAGCTATCTATATATGCTTTGTTTTTGTATGATCATTTCCTTATCATCGCTGTTTACTCATGCTGATCAACTCACATTAAACAAGTCATTAATATCCCAACTTTGCTTATTACTATCTGCTATGTAGTTTTTTTTATTACTACGTTAATTGGGTTTTCGTTATAATTTATTACTCACGATTACAAATCATAATCAATTGCAAACTTGTTCAATGCAGATATATAATTATATAACCTTTTTCTTCGATCTCCCTAAAAGTTTTTTTTCTTTTTTTTTTTTTTTTTTTTTTTTTTTTTGGGTGAACTGCAATTTTTTCACACATATGGGCATATGGCTATACCACCTATCTCACAAATGCCTCCAGCGAGGCTTGAACTCACAACCTCTAGGTTGGTGAGAAACTCACATACCACTTAGACCAACGGCCTTGAGTAAATATTTATTGAAATGGTTAATGATGAGAAATTAGTTTTTTTTTTTTTTTTTTTTTTTATCTAATCTGTGATATGGGGCCACTCAAAATGTGATTTTTTTTCCAAAAGAAATCTTTTTTAAAATGAAGCTAGCTAGTTAGTTGATAAGAGAAGTTGATTAATTATAAAGTCCTTGGATCTATTTGTCACTACTTAAGTTAAAAGGCAAAGATACATGGGTATGCAATTTATGTGTAGCAGGGTCCATGTATATGTTATGTTTGGTTTTAAACTTTACTTGTCTTTTACTTTATACCATATCCACTGTTTGTTCTGAACCTTTAGGCTGGACGTAACAGGACTTTGGGCGACCTAGTCCCTGCCCATGTGGCACCTTCAGCGACCTAGTCCCCTTATTACACTAGAAACCAAGCGACTGAGTCCCCTATGCCAAAATGAGAGAAGTGGATCGGTCTCCCGACCGACTTGTGTGTTCCTTTGTGTGTGTGAGTATTTAATAAAAATGTATTTTTGGGGGTTATGTTTTTTGTGGTGTGGGTCGCCTTATTACACCAAGTTGGTCATGAAGTAGCCTAGGATAGAGAAAGCTAGGTGACAGGTGAGAAAAGGGTCACCAAGGGGTCCTTATTACACCCGGTTATGTTTGCCTTTTAACACATCATCATCCTTAATTTAACTTACTTGTACCTGGTCTTTTAATCAAACCTCTATTTCGACAACCAGAAAGGAGCTTACTATAGTCAATGTGGTCATGTTTTTTTTGGGTGCAAAAGGTGAATTATATTAATCAAACCAAACATTTGTACATCTTAAAGTTTAGAGAACTGATGATTTGGACAATCTCCAAATCAGATACAGAAACAAAAAGAACAATACATCCAATATCGGGTAAGCTACTAAAGATGTCTGACAACACTTGACTCTTTCAGCAGACCATAGCAAATCACTGGATCATAGCATACTCCCCTGAATTCACCTTTTATCAATGCACCAACCGTCTAGCTACATTTCCACACTACTCTCCCACCAAGACCATTCAACCAGAAACACCCACAATGTTCAAGGCATGATGAGAGTGTGGCATCACTAGGCACCATAACCTTCCAGACAGGGGCTCTACCAAGTAGCCTACATTTCCATCTCAAAAATGGCTTCAACTACTTGGGAACACACACCCTATGGGAAGACCAACCTGACCTCCTGTGGCAGTGTATAGATAGGACCAAGTAGGTTCATCTTTCACACCTCACTATTCCTATCTACATACACTGCCCTCCAATCTCGCATTACCCTTCACAAATGGGAACCTACTTTATGGATCTCAATAGACTATTTTCAGATAAGGGACTAAACAAGCTCAAAATTACCTAACAATGGCCTATTTTAAAGCTGCTTAGAATCTTATAAGAAAGACAGTACTAATGAGAGCCAATATACAAGGCCATCATTTGCAGTGAGATGAAAATATCCTCAATTCCAAAAAGTTAGAATTGAAAGATATAAGGTAAAAACCTTTATCATTTATTGCAGATAATCTTGAATTCAACTCTGCCAAATACTCATGCTCTTGGAACCTAGAATCCTCCCAAGCCATATGCCAAACACCCCTTATATCTTAATTACGAGAACCATAGATTCAATACAGAAATCACAAACAGAAAAATTTATATCAGTAGCTAGTTTCCAAGCAAAACCCCAATTCAATGACTTGCACTTCTTGAAACTAGTGAAGTTTATACGAACAACGAGTAAAATCAATAATAACCACAATGCTAACAGAGGTCTAGAAGACATATACTTCCATTTGGAGTAAAAAGATATATCTTGGAAGCCTGAACTAACATTAAGTTAAAAGCTTTAGACTGCTGATTAAAAAAAAATAATCCTTTAGCTAACTGCTAGCATTAATGAAGAATTGAAGATGGTAACACCGCTGCCTACATCTAAGCAAGTTTTAGTCGATACCATTTCCTAGAGTTGTAATGCATTACCAAGCAGAAAGAATGTAAACAAAAGAAATTTAACACGTCAGTCGACTCACACTGCTCCGTAACAATACTTTTATTCACTCCAACTAGCATATACATAAGAGGCTAAAATCATGTGCGTACGTTTTCACTTCTTTGATACATCTAATTTAATTTACACCAGAACTTGCATCCTACTTTACTAGTACAAACAACATAGACGCTCACTCGAAAAACAATCTGGTAAACCAAACTAGATTATAAAAGCATTTGACCTAATTAACAAGCTTACTGGTTCTGATACATAATTTCTTAAGTAGTAACCGCAACAATATCATAAACTGAACAAATAACTATCTTTGAATCAAAAAAAAAAAAAAACATCATGCCAAAAACTTGTATGTGTGTCCTAAACTATACTATCAAAACAATGATAATGAAGCTCACTTTTTCTACACAGTGCAATCTCCTAAAGATGAAACAATATTTGAGCTAATTATCAAGCATCACAAGAATACTATGAAATGAACAAAGTAATGTATAAAAACATAAAGTTACCTGAAAAAGTGAAGACCTGGAAGAATTGGGGGATGAATTAATGAGGGTGTTAGTGAGTAATCTGATTCTGCCACAAAACGATTGCATTTTTTGTTTTTGTTTTTTTTTTTTTCCGATTAGTTTCAGTGTCGATCTGCTGTGATTCAAAACCCTCGTCAGACCTTTGAGTTGAGAAAGTGAGGTTTATGACCCGGACTTGTTGACGAGAATGCCGAAATGACCCGTTTCGGTTGTTGTATAACAACCCGAATCCGATATCAACCTTTTCCTAGTGTTGACCAAAATGCCCTTCAATTTTATTCACGATTCTATTATCATCACATACAACTACTTAGGTAGGACGGAGCTGGAAATGGTTTGAAGATCGCCTCAAGATTCGATCGCAGACACTGCTCCCACCCTTGCAGATTTGAACTTTTGACTATTTCGAGTTTGGAACCCACTCAACATCCGCTTTGTTCTCTTTTTTTTTTCTTTTTATGAAATTTAGTGTTAGGGAGATCGGTGCACCATCCGCCTCAGTTAGGGTAGTATTGACGTAGTTTTGAGTTGGAAGGTTTTATTGGACAGAGCGATGCAAGACCCCTGCAGACAGGGTAATCCAAGACCACCTCCCTCCCTTACATATGCGAGTATGATAGAGACTTTATTGATTTGATAAAGGTTGAACGCTCATAATTTATAGGGTTTAGTTTATTAAATACCACGCACTTTCTCCAACGATCGATATAGACTGATTTTTTTGCAACCCTGTTAGGTAGTGTATTTTTTTTCGTGTCGATATGGTCACAAACGCCATACGTGGCAAGCCAAGTAAATATATCGAAACTTACGTGGAATTTTTGTTGTTTTTCTTTTTTAACCCTTTACATATGGTTGCTAAGTCACTTGGGTTATGTGTGACGCTATCATGCTCAATCGATTAGCTTTACGTGGAAAATAATAAAAAAAAATTAAAATTTAAAAACCTTTATGTTTTTTAAATCGAAAAACCTTTACGTTTTTTCAAATAATAGTTTCGCCATTAGTCCTCCGTTAATAATAGTTTTCACCCGTTTTTGTCCGCTTTTATCCGTTTTCGCTCGCTTTTTATCCGTTTCACCCCCTTTTTTTTTTACGTTTTTCGTCCGTTTTCATTCGTTTTTTTATAGGTTTTGTCCGTTTTTCTTACGTTTTATCCGTTTTTCTTATGTTTTGTCCGTTTTTCTTACGTTTTTATCGGTTTTCATCCGTTTTTGTCCGTTCTTCTTACATTTTTCTTAGATTTTTGTCCGTTTTTCTTACGTTTTGCCTGTTTTTATCGGTTTTCATCTGTTTTTTTCTTTTTTTAGATTTTCTTACATTTTTCTTAGATTTTTGTCCGTTATTCTTACGTTTTGTCCGTTTTCAGACGCTTTTATCGGTTTTCCTCTGCTTTTTCTTTTTTAGATTTTCTTACATTTTGTCCGCTTTTCTTCGTTTTTGTACTATTTCAACATATTGAAAATTTTTTCCAAAAGAAAAAAATAGGAATTTTTTTTTTCATTTTCAAAATAATATTTCCAAACGTGTAATTTTTTCATATCAACTTTATATTCCTTTCCAAAAAAAAAATTTCATAATTTTTTCCAAACGTAAATTTTTTAAAAATTAAATTTTTTTTTTTCTCGAACGTAAACCCTAAAAACGTAAAGGTTTTTTTTTTTTTTTTTTTTTTTTAAACGTAAATTTTTTAAAAATCCAAATTTTTTTTTCTCGATTTAAATTTTTTTTAAACGTAAATTTTTTAAAAAAATTTATTTTTTTTTCCAAATTAAAATTTTAATTTTTTTTCCACGTAGGCAAGCCAATCGACTTGCAAGCCACGCCACACAAACCCGCCGACCGGCAAGCCACGTAGATTGGAGAAAGACAGTGCACTATATCGACACGTAAAAAAGGTACACTACCTAACCAAAGTTGCAAAAAAGTACAGTGCACATATATCAGACATCGGAGAAAGATGCCATTATTTAATAGCTTAAACTCTAATTTATATGTTACGGAGTATTAGTTTATTGAGTGAAATTGGTTTGATTGCTGTATATTTAGACATAAAATTATAAATTTTAGGTCTTTAAATAACTTATTATTGACTAATACTCATTTAACCATCTAAATTTATTAATGAGTTATTTTCATAAATGGTCCATGTGATATGTCGAGTTTAATGAAAATAGTCACTAAACGGTAAACAATAAACCTTAGTCAAGGGACCAAACCCGATATGGGTCGCAACCATAAGAAAATGATCCGTTAAGAAAAAGTTTAGGGACTATTTTTGTTTAACCCGACAGATCACATGGACCATTTATGAACTTAACTCTTTCTTATTAATTAGTAAATACTCGCAAGAGACAATGAAAATCTTCTTAGTGCGAAGTCGTGAGTTTTAGCGGTTTTTCTTCACAAGTCTCTCCTAGTGGTTCGGATCCGGGGGCGTTTGGATGGTTTAACTCGGGGGTCAAATTTCAAGTGTGATGTCGTTTTAAAAAATAAAAAATAAAAATAGCATATACTAGTTTATTTAAAAATTAATGAATCGTTAACCTGAAAAGTATTAGGGGCTTATGTATATTCACCATTATTTACTAGCCCAATAGCTCATTAGGGTTTTAACATGTACTATCTACACTATAAGTACTACACATTTATAACCCCCCTGTGATCACCCTTAATAAGAATTCTCTTTTTCTTTCTTATTCATATTCATTATATTATAACACGTTATCAGCGTAATTCTCGACTTAACTGTCAAAACCCCTAGTTCTTGTTTTGCTTCTGGTAAATATTATACGCATGTGACATGCATTCAAATCTTTGATTACAAATTTAATCGTTATTGGTTTTATAAGTTTGTGGTATTGTATATGTGTTTTTGAACCCACAATAACCACCGAAACCTCATTAATTATTACAGTATGTTTTCATGAGTATCATATTTGCCAAAATAACTAGTCTTAAACAATAAAAATAAATATTTTTTATGGAGTTTGCCATGTACAATTTTCTAATTGTCATATTGTGTGAAACAGTCGATGTGCGTTTTATTTTTATACTAACTTATATGAGTTATGCTTTATGCGCTATCAACATCATCGACATCATCTTTGTAACATATAAGGAATACTATTAAATATTTGATCTTTAATATATTATTCAATAAAATCGCTATGTTTAACTAAACCCATATTGATACTCGATATATGTTGCGTAAAGAATTATATACTGTAATAACTTACATTAATTGTCGATACTTGATAATACATGTACCTTATGTTTTAATTAATTATTTTTCCAAATAACATAAAGGGTAGTATATTTTGTACATTTTTGCTAAAACTTGTTGATCTAAAACTGTTTCAATTGGGGCATTGTTTGATTATAAGATCCTCAAGATCAATTTTAAAAAAAAATTGTACCAAATTTTTTTAAAAAGTAAGCATTATTTAGTGATGAATGAAATCACTCTTACTTTGAGACTCGTTGGTAGTCTATGTGACGTGAAAAAATATATATCAAGATAATTCCTACCTATGCTAACGCTAGTAAGGTGTTTGATAGTTCCCAATGAGCTAAACAAAATAGTCAAGATAAGTATTAGTTTATTCTTTAAAATGAATGTGACAATGATGATCAATATGTATGCTTAGCACCCACATGGTAAACTAAATGACCATTGTGTTTTAAAAAAAATGGCATCCTCAAGTTGCAAGATAAAAGAAAATGGTTAATATAAAGATCTTCATTCCCTCGTGAGAATGTAATAATATGATCAACATCGAGATATCCATTCCTTCAAGTGAATGTGATGAATTGATCAACATATAAATCTCCATTCTCTCAAGTGAATGTTATGAAATGATCAACGTAAGATCTTCATTCCCTCAAGTGAATGTGATAATATAATGCTAAACGCTTATAGATCACTTATCAAGGTTATGAATATTGTCGAAGTAATATTAACAATGACCAATCACTACAAGTGATAAAATAAGAACGGAGCAAATAAAAATGTCATGTATGAAAAATACAAGTGTGTCAACTATATTACACACAATCTTTAGAGATGCTAGAATCTATGCTAGTAGATTGTGAGATATACATGAATGCTCCGTAAAAGAAAATATAAAATTATCGTGAGAAACAAAGTTTAATACTAATAATGCATTATATTCTTTTGTATCTTCCTCGACATGCATTATACATATATTGTGGAAGATAATCACTAGCCATGACATAAGTTTATGGGCCACAATTATAATATTTTTGGCACGACCGGTTATACCATACCGAGTCGTTAATGATGCGAAAACTATAAAATAATAAGATTCTTCAATCTTATGCTGTTTTTCTCTCAAAGCAAGTTGATTATTCAACCATCAACTAGATTGGGGACTCAATCTCTCAATATTCTGGAAAGAAAACAAATGGATGCATGTAGGCATACACATCCATTGGATGAACCAATTAGAGTTTAAAATCGATGCATCGTCTAAATGGTAATCAAAATCGAAACATCAAATTTGCATGATTAATAGCTCGACCAAATAAAATGCGAGCATAACATTCCAGAGTAAGTATTTCATTGTGAATATGTGATGAATTACTTCTAAATTATACAATGATAATAAGAAAAACTCTTTGTTGTTGTATGGGGTCATACTGTAATTAACATCATGCCAACATGTTATTATAAAGCATCCCTTTATAATTTGTTTTGGCTAGAAACCAAGTATCTCCCATTTCAATTTCTTTTGTGCAATACGCACTCAAATTACTCCACCAAAATGCACATATATGGGATATAGAAGAAGGAAAATTCCTTCAGGAGGAGAGAAAAAGTAGTTGAAATTTCATAATGAATTATCATATTCTATTGATCCTCAAAAGAAATTTTATGAATTTATATTCAATGAATAATCTAATAGCCATCATATACATTGGCCAAAAATAAATTCTAGCTACTCAAGCTCCAAGTTATACTTTGTCCCCCAAGGACAAGCATGATAGACTAATCGATTCCAAACTAAAATCCTTCGATGAAAAATATGGAGCATGAAAATAAGATGGTTAGTCGTGGTATAAAAGACCCCCATGATAGTCTCATAAAGAGACTCTAGACATGAAGGTTCCAAACGTACCTCAAATAGCTAATGAGATCTCAATAAATTATATCATGTCTAAAGTTATATGGAATCGAAACAAAAACGACGTCGATAAATTTGTTTACGTACAATATAGAGCTTGTTATTATGCATAATGAGGATCATAAATCAATTGTTATTCAACAGTGCGCTCAATAAAACGATTGGCCAACGTGAAAAGACGCAATCTCGTAAAAATACAAGAAGTATTGGGACATGAAGTCCATACACATGAATGTGTAAAATCTATTGGATATACATCAGTCTTTGTGCGAATGCAAAATAAGAGCTGATATGTGTCTAAATACACATATATTTGTATTATATAAACCCACAAAAACAACCAAAAACACACAAATGACTCACAAAATGTTATAAATATCAATGAAATGTGTTTTAATGTGATTCAGGTACAAAAGATTGAAAAACAAGTGAAAAATGATCAATTTCACAACAATTGTCATTTTCATCCTCGAGTTACACAAATTGGCAAAACTAGTCCCTAAATGTTTTAAATAAATGAAAAGTCAACTTAAGTCCTTGGGAAACCAAAATATTCACAAAAGATCCTCGGATGAAAGTTTACACAAAATGGCAACTTTACCCTTCAAGTTACAAAATTGGCAAAATGGTCCTAGGTATTCAAAATGGAAATTTTACAAAATATACCCTTGTACTATTCATGAATTTACAATTTGGAACTATTTTGATAACTTTGAGGAAATTACAATTTAACCCCTAAACTTTGGAAAATTACATAAATGGTCCCTGGTATTTTAAATTGTAATAAAATGCAAAATAAGTCCTTTGGTTTATCTAACTTAACAATTTTAGTCCTTGTGAATACTTTGGAAATATTGCAGGTTCAGTCCCTCAAAAATTCATAAGTTACAAGATTGGTCCTTGGGCTTATTAAAGCTACAAACCAAACGGATCCATTACTAAACCCAACTGCTGGCCCAACATCACAACCCAGCCCATCTTTTAAATGAAAAACCGCCTACACTGTAGACCTTCTTCTCCCAGCTCTGTAATCCCAAAACCACCTGGTTTTTCACCCTCCACCTGTCTCCCCAGCTCACATACTACTCCCTTCCACCTCACAAACCTATCCCACACCTCATTAAATGCTTCCCCACCATCTCACAAGCAACCTTTTCACCCTTTCCCTGTTTTTCTGCATGCAACTCAACCTACTTGACCCCAAGCTCAAAAGCTTCTCAACTTGTTCCTCCACCTCTACAAGCATACAAGATGCATTAATTGCATCCAAACCACCTCAAGTCACAAATAGGACTTTGGCGCCAAAAGTGTTTTAAATGGTGGAGATCAATTCGTAACATCAACGGTCAAGATCATTTGTGGATTTGACTAACAAGTTGGGAGGACTCGGAAGGTTATAAAAGGTCGAGGATGAAAGATGTAAGAGTACCTTTGGACTAGCCTAGGTCATGTAGAATAATTAAACTAGTTGTAATCTTAGTGTAATTGTTAATTTAATGTTTCAAATGTTGTATTAAACCTTGCTAAGCTTTAATAGAACAATCATTTACGCTTTATGGATTCCACCTTTAATTTCCAAGTTTTACTTTAAATGTCATTTACATACCATGTTTTACAATTACTTTGATCAAATGTTGTTTATTGGACTCTATAAGACACTACATAGGTCTCAAGAACCTTTTGCAAGCCTTTAGAAACCATTAAATAGGCTTTGGTCTTTTAAATTAGAAAATGCTAAAAAAAGTAGAAAATAGGAAATAATCAAAATCGATTATGAAGAAGGTGATGAAGCAGGGTTGGATTTGGAATGCTATGGGTATTAGGAGCTTAATGGGAAACTATTAGGTGAACCCTTGTCCTTGGTTTCTATGTCTCACCACTCTCTCATTTGTAAGCATTTTTCTAATTTTGCAATTTACTGTTTCAATGTCTTATTTACTTTAATTTCCATGTTTCTGTGTTTATTAGTTGTTATTAAGTGTTTTCATAGTTTAAGATTATATGATCATGTATTAGTTTGTGTATTTGCTTTATAATCCATTTTTAGCCATAAAAATGGCATATGAGTAATTTTTGTGTATTGTTGTTATAAATGTTGTTTATCTATTTATTCATGTTTCTGTGTTGTTGTTTAATGTTATTATAGCATAAAATAAGTAGGTTGTTCATTTAATTCAGTAGTGCTAAAATGGTAAAGTTACTCGCTTAAAATGCAAACATGACAAACTGTGTTCTTAACTCGTGTTCTTGATCGCTTTAGGCTCAAATGATCTTATTATGTGATATTATAATGTTAGAGTCCGGTTTATGCTCGAATCATTGAAACCTTTGATGTTCATGTGAAAAGTGATAATCAAAGGGGTGTTTGGATTTGCTGATAAACAAGAGCTCCAGTGTATTTCTGTTGTTATTTGTACTTGTTTCAAGTTACTTTAGTACCAAATAGCTCAGTCAAGTCATAATATTTAGTCCTTGTTTGTAAAAAGTCAAATTTCCTTTTAATTCCCTTATACAGTTTATTGTCATAGTTTTAGATTATGAAATTCATAATACTAGCTTAATTCTTGTTAAACTAGCTCTAGATAAACTTATTACAACTTATTATATCATATTCAGTTCTTAGATTCAATCCTAAGTTCATATTAGTCAAACCTTTAGTTATATATAAAAGTCAAATTTTCATAACTGTTTTGCCCTGCACCACAGCTTATGCTGTCAAATTCATGAGCTTGCAGAAGCTTGTGGATTTGACCATAGCTTGTGAATTTTACTGTTTTATGTAGCCCTTCTAGTCTATTGTTCATATTCATGCTTGTTTTTAAATTTTCAGCTTATCTAGATCACTTAAGCTACACAAACTTTTTGTCCCATTTACTCCTTCCACTGAAGCAAACAGTGGAAGCTGAGTTGTTTTCCCAAGTCCATGGAAAGTTCCTCACTGAGCTAGAGCTTGTGTAGCTTAGCTTCTTATGAAGCTTAACTGCCCATCTCAATGTTTCTGTGTAAGTTGAGCTCTCAAGAGCTTATTAGATAAGTCCTATAGAGCTTGTTGTTTGCCCATTCACAACAATGGACTGCTTATGCAGTCCATTTACACCATTTCCTTCAAGCTCTTACAAGCTCATAAAAGATTCATGGGTTGAGTGGTTTAGCTTTTGAGAAGCTGCTACCCGACTTCATGATCCTCGCTTTAATTTCATATTGCGACTTATTAACCGTGTCTCAAGTAGCTTTTAGTTTGTCCCCATTTGATGTGCGCCATGGTTTTACTATACTCACCAAATGGGAGCTTTTTCAATGGCTTCCCACAAGCTCACTAGTGGACCCCATCGGGTGAGTTTGGGCTTTTGAAAAGCCTACCGTAACATCTTGCGCCTTTAACTTTTATTTGGCTTTTGAAGCTTATTTAATAAGCTTAAATTGCCCAAACATTCGATTGCAGGGGTGTTTGATATGTAGTGCATCGAAGTGCTTATTTGCTCAGTATGAGCTTATCGCTTCTATTCCAAAGGTACAAGCTTGTATATTATAGCCTGTTATACTTGTACATGCATACCTTTTGCTTTTATTTCCATTTCATAGCTTTTTCAAGCTTATTGTGAGCTTATGAGTCCACCGTGAGCCCATAAGCTCACCGAATGATTCATAAGCCCATAATTTGCTTATTTCTTAGTTTTAAACTTTCATTTTGTTAAATTTATATATTATCCAGATATATACTAGTCCTAAAAATGTAAAAGCCCAAAACAAGCTTTAACTACAAGTGTTAGCTTCTATGTGGAAGCTTTAGGCTTATTTATTAATCGTTGTGGAAATAAGCTCCCAGAGCTTATTTCCAAGTTTTGGAAAAATTGCTTTTGTTAAAGTTCCATATTTTAGCTTAATATACGCTTTGCAAAAAAAAAAAAAAAAAAAAAATGTTTGGCAAAAGGGGTAGGCAGGCTCGAACCTGAGACCTCCCCCTTATGAGAGTGTTTAGTGTGTACCTGGATGCCATGCGCCCTTGGGACTTTTTCTGTTATTCCTTTACACAATAAATCTCTTATATACATTTTGCCAGTATAAGCTTATACGAACATTTAAGCTTATTTCTAGCTTATTCAAAGTAGATTTTTCCAGTTTTCTATTTTTCTTAAATCTGTAATAGTATAAAGTATTTTTACAAAAAGTTTCAGATTTTTCTAATTAGTTTTAGTATTTTTAAACATTTAATTAGTGTTTTATAGTAATTAATTCATAATAAAAAATATAAAAGTCTAAAAAATATAATTCTTTTTTGTAAAATTTTCTTTTATCAAATAGTACGTAAGAAAATTAGTTTTACACTCGTAGGCCTTTTATTTCATAAATTTTACGCTTTTGCTTGCGCCCAACAGTAATTTTTAAACGTAACGCTGCTTTCATTTTAAGTAACGTTTTTAGATAATTTGAGTTTACGTTTTAGTTAAGATAGTTTATTTAAGTCATTTTATTTTATAAAATCACAAAAACATCATTGTAAAAATAGTGATAGCGTTTATTTAATAGATTTTAACTTTTATTTTCTTTAATTTGCATTTAAGTCGCTAAGACATGCAAATCCCTACTATAGTTATAATCGTTTTGTTTTACACGCTTACGCTTAATCTAAGTTAAACGTAAGTTTGTATACTTTAAGATTTTAGGTTTCGATTGCACGCTTTTATTGACGTATGCGTGATGAGCTATTACTATTCACATTCCTAGTGTTAGTCAATCAAATTCTCGCTTTCCTATACTAATATTATTTTTCAATAATCCACAAGTCATTGTACCAGAACGTCACGCCTCGCCAGGACATAAACGATCCAAGGATATTTTAATCCTTGGTAAACATGCATTTTTCTCCCGGGCTGTCGCCCTTTTATCATCTGTTACGGTTGACCGTTCACAAGCGGTTGGCTCGTGTGACGGAGAAATAAAAGAAGGTAGTTCGGGAGGAATCAAGAGCTCTAAAGTTAGGTCCTTTAAGACATGAAATGTGAATAAATAAATTCACAAAAACATGAAGTTGACTATTAAGAGACATATTGTATTGAGGTGGATGTAAGTATCTCATTGATATTAATGTAGAAGTACTTAATTCTCTCTAAAATGAGTTATATTAGAGCTCTGGAATTCTATGATAGGTCCATAATGACTTAAGCATGTCTAACAAATTCAACTTCTAAAAGCAATTAATAAAGTTTTCAAGAATTATATTTGATCAAATTGAATGAATGCTATATCGATTAAAAAAAAATCATTTGGACGCATATTATATTGATTTTGCAATTGTCTTTAAGAAATAATTGTCCTCAAGCACCATACATAAGTGCAACAGAGACTTTAATAATTCATATACATCATGGGAATGTATCTGTCTCTTATAAGATTTGTATTAGCAATGTATATATCTATACTATATTATAAAGCATTTGGGACATTTCTAAAATGGAAGGCTTAAAAAATTAAGATTCAACACTTGCTAATAATGGCAAATTTTAATAAGTACATCTATAATAGTATTTGTTGCAAACTTTAAAGCACTTTTTTTAGACATGTTTTTTAAAAAAATAATAATAAAAAAATACAAAGTAATTTAATATAAGAAAAAAACGTCCATAACAATAAATACCTAATAAATGTTATTTTTAAAACACCCATAATATGAAAAATACTTGTTATTATACATGTTGTACAAACTTATAAAACACACAAATCTTCATGCAATTTATATGTAAACAAGTTCATGGTACATATGGTTTTAAAACGGACCGCCAACGGGTTCAACCGGAACCGTAGTCACCACCGGTTCGGCTAGCCCATAAAAGTCGTCTAAACGATATTGTTAAATCAATAGAGTTTAAAATGCATACTAAAATACAATGTTCAAACAATATTTTAAATCGCAAGAGTCATAGAGAATCAACATACGCCTTTTGGAATTTTTTAATAAAACTTATCAGAAACTAAAACTTTGTTTTATAAAATCGGACGATTTTTCAAAGCAAAGGTCTGAAGTGCTAATTATATATATTATATATTTGAATATTAATAATTATACTTTTAATGTAACCCACATGATTTATTAACTATTTATTTTACTTTATATTTATAAGTAATCTTTTACTTGTATCATCCATCTATGTGGGACAAATTTAACAAACATTATTTTTGAGAACTAAATTTTCTTAGTATAATGTAAGTGATTTTTAAAAGTCGCTATGGTGTTATTATTTAATGATAACTTTTGACTACGGGCTATTTCAACTACTTTTATCTCATACCTTTACAATATACCTACTACCAACTCATTATTGTCACCACGTCATGTGGATAATCTACAATTTTTATATGAAAAATGTTGTTATTGCATAACAGTATTCAAAACTAAAATTATCGTCGTCCATATATCTATTGTATTGTAAAATATAGATCTAAAAAAAATTTCGCTGATTTTAATTGTATGGCGCCCGCTGCTGCAACGCGCGGGTACCCTGCTAGTTCAAACTAATGCATTTTATATTGGTTTGGAAACCACATATATTTTTGTCATTTTTGCAGTACATATTCTTAATCGGTTATTCGATGAACTTTATTACAAAATATTTGCCGACAGTCTGAGCAACTGCTTCAGAAGATTGATATTCGGCGCTTGAAAGATATACATTAAATTGAGGAGGAGCATTATGCGCACTGCACTCTTTTTTCCTTCATCAAGTTTTTTCTATCCGACTGGGTTTTTCTTGATAAGGTTTTTAATGAGGCGGTCTACAACGTATAATAAATGATGAATATCCAAAGAGAAATATTGTAAATATTAGGGGCTTGTGTATATTCACTATTATTTACCAGCCTAATAGCCCACTAGGGTTTTACCATGTACTTTCTATACTATAAGTACTTCACATTTGTAACTCCTTGTGATCACCCTTAATCCCTTAATGAGAATTCTTTTTTCCTTTCTTATTCGTATTCATTATATTATAACAAAAAATATTAATTTATCGAGTTTATCAATTTATTGTGTTTATATTGTAATAATCTTAGTTGTCCTATTTTGAAAAACAAGTGTTCGATACCTGCCGCTCTGCGGCGGGAATTTTCCGATACCGTGCTTTGTGACGGTGAGTTATGGTGGTGTTTTTTTTACGTTTTTTTTAAAACCTAGAGTTCATTGCGTTAAATTTTATATATATATTTTTTTTTTTTTTTTTTTTATAAATAATAAAAATTACGGTGGTTTTTGTTTGAATTTTTTTTTATCAGTCTTCGTTGTTTTGTCGGTCCTTGAGAGTATTTTACTTTAAGAGGTGTTAAACGGTTAAAAAAAAATTCCGGTCAAAGATCGTTTTTTTAAAGCTAGTATTTTTTTTAGTCTTTTATAGAAAGATGTGTTATGTCATGTTTTTTTTTTTTTTTAAAAAAAATTGTAATTTGTTCTCTTTTTAATTGTTTTAATTAGTAAGGTTTAGTAAAATAAGTTTTTATTATATTGTATTTAGGTTCCATATATGTTGTTTTCCCCTTTTATTTTTTTAGTCTCTATTTTGATCAACCGAATATCACTACCTAACAATAGCGGCAAAGCCTAATATTGAGGAACACTCCACTCGTTCGAAAATAAATACTAAAAAATATGAGGTACCTTTTTTGACCATCATATCCCAACTCATATATAGTTCAGTTCACCAACTGATTATCGATTACTTTCTGAAATGAATTGTATGGCAAAAGTAATCATATAATAAGTTATATTAATGTGTATTCAACTTGAAAATTTACGTCTAATAAACACGTATAACACTTAGACAAATTCAAAATAAAAAGAACTTCTATTTTTTATCATGTGAAGTTATCCCATTGGACATAAACAATTACTCGTATTGTCTAAACCCAAATTCTGGAAGACCAATTCGATGTCTAAGCCCAATGTAATATCTTAAGGTATCTTAAGGTCTCATTAAAATATTATAGTTTGGAGAAGGCTTGTGCTATTATATATAAAAAAGTTTTAAAAGTTGAGCGTTCTTGGCCAACCCCAATAGGTTAACAAAGGGCTGTTTTTTTACCACTTATTCAGTGGGTTCAGTCGTTCAGAGTTCTGTTTTTCATCTTAATGAGTGAGTTTACAAAAATCTTTCTTTTTTAATTAAGAAGCTAAAGCTAAAATAGATCATCTCAATTCAAACCATTTAATTTAAAAAACAGACCCTAAACATGATAAAAGATAAAAGGGGTAGCCGGTGCTAGGCCAATCAGCCCAATAATATAGATAAAATAGCAGCCCATTTTATGTATTGTACTATTCATCTGGCTAATTTATTGATCCATTATTCTATAACTAACACTCTTAGCTGCCAACGTATATCAAACCATTGAATGACAAAGAAAAATTTGCGATTTTTATTTTATTTTATTATTTTTTTTTTTTTTCGTTTGTATTACTGGTATCAAACCATAACTTGATCATTTTCAGTGCTCATTTGACTTAAAGGCTAGTAAGTTTGGCATTGACTAAACTATTCACTATCAGATTAGCTCTACATCATTCGTTCACTTTTATCATCAAACTTACACACCAAACCTCCGTAGTGATTTAAAACACCAAACCTATCATATAAACATACTCTGTAACACACTCATACCCATAAAATAACCAAAATTAATTTGTTTTGGTAAGAAATATAGGAAAGCATTAAGTCTAGTCTAACCGTTCAAGTTATTTTATTATTATACAAATTTATCATGTGTACATGCGTCTACATATGATAAGCACACATTGTATAAAAAGTTATCGTAAGCTAAATGTTTTTCGAGCATTATTTTTCGGCGAATTTCAGAAAATATGTTCTTAAACGATGTGTTGTCGATGTCAAGAGTCAATGACTCATTTCTTTTCCTTTTCTAACTGAACCAATCCGTCTCAAAACATGTCCAAATGTTCAAGAATGTAGGGTCTTTTAGTGGCCAGTTGGGTTCACTGAACTAATTGGGATTTTAATAGATATTTCAAGTTTTTAATACAAAAGTTGAGATAGCAATACATTCGTTCAGTGGATCTACTTGTGTACATGAATGAGCATACAAGTATACAACAGTTAGCAAATTCCATTGCTCCCTCGATTTCAGGTTAAAGAAAAATAACACCATAGTTTTATTTATTTATTTTTTTTTTAATTTAAAAAAAAAAAAAAAAAAGATTCACCCTAGTAAAATTATAACACCATAGTTTTGATACCTTAATATTAGTATTACTCAATCTGTCTCATAATAAGTGTGACAATAACTAGTAAATATTATATAACTCAATCGTTCAATTGACTAAGGGGACTGGCAATGGGCACGGTATGGGCTCGGTATGCCCTCATATCGAGCGGCAACACCGGCGCCACCCATGCGGTATGGGGCGGTTTCGAAGGAGCACGACAAAGATTGCCGAATCGGTATGGCTTGGTGAAGCAAAAAAAAAGCCGTTGGCAACGGCTATAAAAGTATGGTGAGGTATGGAATCATGGTTGTCACTAGAAAAGTTTGGTGAGGTATGAGTAATGATGAGGTGGAATGATATTATTGGTGAGTGGTAATGTATGGTTGAGGTATGTGATCATGATTGCCAGTGCCCAAACTATCGACAATGCCAACATGCATGGGCCCATGTCCTATCAAGGACACATCAAGGTATCGACCAAATGCTCAACAACATGTCCTCGTTTGAGAAAACCAAACCTCAAGATATTTGCAATCACTCTTGATAATATGCTTTTCATTTCAAACACAATTCATTAGCTATATGTTCATATCGTTAATGTATGTCCAGGTTAAGTAAGATTATTGCGATATTTTAAGATATTTAAAGTACTAAACTCGGATCATACCTAAACCACAAGTCCTTTTTTTGGTTTAGCATTAACGCGACTACACCATAACTATCGACCACACCATGGGTCCAAGTCATGGCTAAACGCAAAACGACAATAAGCCGTGTTCAATGTATGTATATGTACATGTGAAAGTCATCAAAAGCGAGCGGAACTAGTAGGGTGACTAGTGGGTAGGGCTGTAAACGAATCGGACGAACACTACCGGAGCCTTGTTCATGTTCGTTCATTTAATTTTAACCGAACAAATAGACGAACATGAACGCTTAAATGGACGAATTTTCTTGTTCATGTTCGTTTATTAAAAAACTGAGTTGTTCATTTTCGCTTATGTTCGCTTATTAAGACACTAAATCAACTAGAAACGAACGAACATAAACGAACATGTATAAACAAACATAAACTTTAGTAATTTATGCACGATATATTGTTTTATAAGCATTGTTTTGTTTAAACAAATCAATTTTAAAATTATACAATTAAAAATATGATATACGAATATAAATAAATAAATAAACATAAGAACGTTAACGAACGCAGAATCGGACGTTCACGAAAATAAATAAACGGACACAACTTTGCTCACGTTTCGCTCATTTAAACTAAACAAACGTAAAGATGGTTCACGCTCGCTCATTTAATAAATAAACAAACATAAACGAACTTTTACCGAATCGGTTCACGAAATGCTCACCGAACGCTCGCCTCGCTTATATCCCTACTAGTGGGTGATGCGCTACCCTAATCAGCCCACTTTATTCATTAGTTATATAACCCATAAGCTAGTTTCTTAATAAAATTTGCAACAAGCCCCCTTATTCCTATTAAAACTTCGAATAACTTAACAAGTCAGATACAAATATACAACATCAAAATAAATTTACTTGTCAAATTATCTTTTCTAACTTAGCATAGTTTCTAAATATCGTGGTGTTAAGTTGAATCATACGTTAAAAAATTAAAGATTCATTTTTTTAAGGGACATTTTTATCGCTATAATTTTACGATTTCAACCCTTTATAATTTCAAATCTTGGCTCCGCCCTCAAAAGGTTAAGGTTCGACTCCATTGCCTCACATTAACGACTGATACCGAACCAACAAAGCATATTCGAAACTTGTTATTCCATAAAATAATTGGCTAACCCAATAATTAGTCATTACAACAATTTCTAAAGAATGAAATATTTTATTCCTGTTTGGAGTGATTCTATGTAATGCAACACCTAGCATCCTGCTGTCTAGATTCCAGTTGCCCACTATCTTGTTTTTTCAAAATAATTTTTTTGAGTTAATATAACTTTTAAATGAATAAAATAAGACATTAACATCTAGGACACCCAACTTTTAATCTTTTAAAACAATGGCTTTACCCAAAATTTATAAATCTTTGACTGGTCATGAGTCAGACTCTCATGTGATCTATTTCGTTAAGAGTACTCTTTCATCATTTACTTTGTTATTAACGAATGTTAATCCAATCAAATGTGTACTGTGTCATCTATATCCAACTAAATAAGTTGACATGCCAATTTGAACTTAAATCTGACGTATATTTTCATCCAATATTGGGATTACAGTAGAATTTAGCTAAACTACCCCAGTTTGACTAAAACATTTGACATTATAATGAACCCTTGTGTAGTTGTGTAAGTAGAACTAGCTAGAAATAAATGCTTTGTTTAGTGTAGAATGACATAAAAAGAGCTACTTAATTAGTTTGTCGTAAAAGCACAAAATGATAATTATGTAGCTAATCTAGCTCAATTACTTGATAAGCTGCTATTGTAAAATGACACTGGTCGGAGGCTTTTTTGGAAGCAGACTCTCTACTGTCGTGTTTATTCTGATGGTAGAGATAGGATCTGTCTACATCTCACATCTCCTTTACCCTGCTCTGGCGAGATTGTGTTTTGTTATTGTTGTTGTAGCTATACAGAAAGTATAAGCGTAAGCTTGTATAAGTTTCGCGTCAAACATATTTTCATTATTAGGACCTTCCATCAATGGCAAAAATATTTTTTAGAAATTCTGTTTTAGATCTTAAATCTAAATACCATATTGAGTATAAACGTATTAAGAATGCAAAAATATCATAAAGTTATACAAAAACTGTTTCCAACTAGGATAGCGTTAAAAGTTGGAATAAAGATTTACAGCCTCAAGTCAAAGCCAATCGCTGAAAAGCATATAATATAATGTGCCAAACAGATATACAGATTTTAATATAAAGTTTTTATTGCACTCACTTTCATTATATCTTCCTCCAAGTTTGAACACTAAATATTTCACATTATATCTCTTATATAACACCCCAAGTATTTCCCTCACTTCACATCACATACACAACTTCAAAAATTCAAATCATCAAAATGTTGCAAGTCTTACAAGACCCTATTGGAATCCCGTCGTGTTTTTCGGGTACGAGTGACCAAGACTACTCGACTACGGTCACGAAATCGGGCCAAACCCTATTTATGTCCGTGTACAAGACCACTATAAAAGGTCACTCACGTTGCATAACCATAACATGGTTCAAACACTTGTTACTACATGGGTTATCGGTATCTATAGACGGGCTCGAGCCAAATGAACCGGATTTTACGTGCAAAGTCGAGCTAAAACCTTGGTGTTTTTGGAGAAAACAAGGGTCTAAAAGCTTTAGCATTGATGGTTCAAGTTTAAATGTTTTTTGGGACCTAAAGGGTGCAAAATTTCAAGGTGAAACCGAACCAATCTCAGAATATTACGTTGCGGTAGTATGTGATCAAGAAGTGGTACTTTTGCTAGGTGATTTAAAGAAAGATGCTTATAGGAAAACTGGATGTAGACCTGCTTTAGTTGATCCGATATTAGTATCAAGAAAAGAACATATTTTTGGTAAGAAAAAGTTCGTAACCAAAATGAAGTTTCACGAAAAAGGACGGTTTCATGACCTTTCGATAGAATGCAAGAATCGTAGTGGCGTCGATGGGGTTGCCCCGGCTATGGAGATACGCATAGATGGTCATTTGATGATTAATGTGAAGCATTTGCAATGGAAGTTTAGAGGTAACGAAAGTATTTATTTTAGTAAGGTGAAAATTGAAGTTTATTGGGATGTTCATGATTGGTTATTTAGTCCTGGTTTAAGACATGCATTGTTTATTTTTAAACTTTCGGTTCTGGCAACTAGTCCGGTGATATCAGGCCCTTCTTCACCTCTGTCGTCGTTGAGTTCTGGTTCGGTTGATGAGCTTGATTCAAGTGGGTTACATGAGTTTTGCCTCTTTCTATATGCTTGGAAAGTTGAGTGAGATGATGATATATTCATATGTATTGAGATGATTTAGGTGTATATTGTATACATACGTTTTAAAATTGATGATGAGGCTATTTGATTGATATATTTTACGAGCTTTAAGGGTACGCTATTTGTTGATCATATGTTGATATTAAAGATCATACTAATGTATATACATTTTGAAATATGAAAATTATGATGTTTATAGGTTAAATTTAGTTTTCTTATGCAATCAGTTATGGAACCAGGAGACACAAGTACTAGATGCATTTGTAACAAACTAAACAAGACTACAAACACAATTTTTAAAAACCGGGTGCATTTAAGAAAAATCAAGGTTTTTTTAAACGAAATTGACACTACGTCATAAAAATCCATGAGTGTCTCAGACTCTCAGGATCCACCCTGGTTCCGTCACTGTATGAAACAGACTATCATGGTTAAAGACGGGCTAGAAGGTCCAGTTACACCTCTAAGATTGTTTTGGGTTAGTAAGATACTAGTAGATTTGTCCACCAAAGGGCCATTGGCCTAGCGGTATTCGTGTGAGAGTTTGGTCCTCAACCTGACAAGTTGCGGGTTCAAGTCTTGTCATGGGATTTGTTTGTGAGATTATATATAATATAGGTGTGTCAGTGTGTGAGTTGCTTAAAAAAAACTATGTCCAAATTAGTACCGAAAACAAAATTATACAACAATTAATCTAGCTAAAAACTCTCTTGTTATCGGGTTCCATACTTGTTTTTCCTAATTTTGAGCATATTATCCGACAACTTAGACTTTTAATAGATGCAAAAGAATTATGATGTCCCAAAGTTTGGCATTTGGCTACATTTTTTGCAATTTGCCCACCAACAGTACGAAGCTTGGCGATAACATGGCATGTGGGGTGATGGTGTCGACAGTTATTAGGTTATTTGTATAGTAGCATATAAGCCCATAAAGAAAGATCACTTTTGAGTGTTTTGTCATCCATGGAAATGGGATTCATCCCTATTCTTCCTTTTGGACCACCAGCTTTAACAAATGAACTTATAGCCACAACAAAACCTTTACGAAAAGGTAAAAATGTCATTAAATTTTTATATGGGTGGCCAGGCTACCAGATTGCAGTACCTCAGCAAGATATTCACTTGAGCAAAGTAGACATGCTACATTTAATAATCTGTTACAAAGTGTTCGATTACATTGTTGTAACTTGTAAGCAATTTGACAAGGAAACATCTATCTTTGACGTATATCGGTTGGTGGATTGATATGACGAGTCATGTAACATGCAATTGTTTGTTCTTTTTCCGAAGCTTAACTTTTGCAAAGAAGATAGTCCCCTTTCGTTAGCAAAGTATATATAAACCATATACAAACTCGTATCGTACAAAGATCTTATGCCATAAAAAAGTACGACGCACCAGGAACCAAAATTTTAGCTACCTTTCATGTTGCAAATTTTTGAATGTTTAATATGGAATAACATAAATGACGCCAATATCACGCAAAGTAAATGATGCTGACGCTAAACTAAATTTTAACCATCTAAACTGTTTATAAACAAATAATGAGTCAGTTGTTCTACACTTTATATCATAAGCTTAACATCACAAATCATGTTTCGGTTTCCTTTATAACTACTACGAGTGCTAATAGCCTTGGGGAGAGGGGGTGTTGTTTCGCTTATATAGCCATTCACTGCTTATTTCGTTTTGGTCTTATGTTTCATAAACTCACTTTTTGAGGCTTATTTTGAAACTTTCCGTTTTATATAAATTCATTATGACATAATGAACTTTAAACATGAAAGTGTCAAAATAAACCACAAAAAGTGAGGTTGTGAAACATAAGCTCAGAACCAAATGAGCCAAAACAAACGCCTCTTAAATAGGATGGGGCTGTATAAATAAGAAGGCCAAATCTCTCCCCTTCCGAAGTTGAAATGATTGTAAAATTGAACTAGGCCAACTTTAATAGAAGGCATATTTCTCAGCCCATATGTCCATATGATATAAATTTACTAGAGGTGGCAAAATGTGTCCAAAAGCAAAAAAAATGAGCTAAATGGGTAAATTTTTAAAAGATTTGGGCATTTACCGATCTTTTTTAAATGGTAGATATATATTAATTGAAAACTTAAATGGGCAAGACTAACGGACACATTTTTTTCTCAATCAGAACATTACGATCGGTTTTAAAGAATTTTTTTATATAATATATTTAAGTTTTTTAATATAACTAAGATATTACGTTTAAGGAATTTATTTCGACGTTTTAAGTCTTTTATTAAGCGATTTGTATAACATGTGCCCATTTAGCCCGTGCCCGTTTAAGCCCATGCCCATTCTAGCCCGTGCCCGTGCCCGCCCGACCCGCCCGTTTTGCCACCTCTAAAATTTACTTATCAAAACTGCATAAACCGTGTTTGTGGTTTGATGACTTGATCAAAGGGATTTTTTAACTTAGTGCCATGGAGGCACAAGCTTTTAATCATTAAACAAACTTAAATTACCATATTTATATGTTGGTTGATATTAATTGTTTCTTTAATTTGTTATGCTTACCAAAATTATCATTGGTTTATATAAAAATAGATTTATTTAAAGGAATAAATATGTTTATTCAATGCTTTAAACTTGTGTCATCATGATACAAGTTAGAAAAACCCAAATTACATGCACAATACATGTAACTTTGAAATTGAAAGTAGAGTATGGATCTAGTGAGAAAAATTATTGAAATGAAAAGAGTGGGAAGAAATTTTAGCCACATATCTTTTATATAATAAAAGAATTACATCATTTCGGAGTATTTTTGCAAAACCCTTCTCATTGAAAAAAATTGAACCAATAGGAGAGGTTGATTTTGCCACGTAAGCAATAAGCAAAATCGAGAGACATGATTGGTCAATTAAAAGTCAAAATTGAACCAATTTGGTCAACATTTGCAAAAAAACGTCATACAAAGCTGATTATTAAAAAAAATGAACAAACACATGGGTTTGATAGCAATTATTTTATTTACAAAGGGTTCAAATGTAACTTCTTAGAAACAGAAAGGGAACCGTGGATCGTAACCTTAATACTATACCAACAATAAGAAAACCTCTGAAATCATGAGATCAAGAACCCTATCACAAAACCTTAATCTTTACACGAACAAAGAACTTATTTGAAGAACCCTATCATTGGAATCATTGTATCCGAAAACCAACTATATCAAAACCCTAAATCAAAATCGACTGACCAAATTCAATCAATCCAGTTTTCTGATGAGATATGGGGACACAGATTAAATTTTGTCATAAGTCCTTTTAATATATATTATCATATTTGAGGTACTCTATTTGTATTTTGATTTTTTTTTTAATTTTTATATTTAATTGTTATAATAAGGATCTTAATCTTAGTATCCATTAGCAGATGGGATAGATATTCATAGAATTCAAAGACAATATTCATGAGCTAACCAAGCCAAGTCCTTGACTTATTTATCTATTAGGATATATTTAGTCATATCTTTATAGTTAATTGTTGAATTATGTGTAAAGTTTAACGATTTGTTGTTTGTTAGAGGGAAAGCTTTGTGTGAGACTGTTCTGCTGTAAGAGGGGAAAGAAAATGTAATAGCAGTGATGTTGCTCTCAAGTATCTTAGCGATTCATCAGAGACATTGAACCCAATTATTATCAGGTTTGTGGATGTAGATAAACAAAATTTCACAAGATCTTGAAGGTATAGACTAAATTACATTTTTCCCATTCTTATGTTGGAATGTGTATCTCAAAAGCGTTAACTTCTGTGGTTGTTTACAGACTATTGGATTTTACTGCAGTCAACTTAAATGGTAAATTATGGTTGGTGCGAAGCTTTGGTGACACGGGAATAACGAGTTTAGCTTATGGGACAAGATTTAGAGATAGATTAGGGAAAGAAGAAGTTCATATTGGTTGAACAGTGGGGCAATGAAGAGGCGTTACAAAGGGTTTGGTTGCCAATGGCGAAAAGGACCATGATGTTTACAAACCGGGAGAGAAACTCCTTTGCATCGAGAACTTGACCATAATGTTCTTGGAGTTAAAAATTTAAAGGTTGTCAACATCATTGATTTATTCCACATTGGTAAAATATGTATAGGAGTGTTTTCCTTGGTTGGGCCTATTTGATTTAACGATATTTGAGTTGTCTATATTTGATCGTTAGGTGAAGTCAATTCGTGAATATGGGCAAACAAAAACACCTTCAATCAACATGGTTCTTAATATCCCATTTGCAGTTAGCGACAATATTTGAGCTCTTTATGTTTGATTGTTATGTGAAGTGGACAACGGCGACAACCAATCATGATTCAAACCAGTTGACAAGCACATTGGTGCAATGTACAAAAAGCTCCAGTAAAAAATTGACCTCCGAGGAATTATTACCTTCGCTATGGAATAAATGCAAAGTATCCGTAAGTTTATCTGTTTCATCCTTATAATAGCTTCCAAATACCAACGGGCCTCGGTCGGTATGGAGGTTTTACCTCCCAGGCAAGGTCTCAAGTTCGAGTCTTGTCTAGGGCGATAGGGTTTCTCCCGCGTGGGTAAAGGGAAGGTGCCATTGCTTTCGGGCCGGACCCAACTGGTTGTGTGGGTCACTACGCCTTCGTGGCTAGAAGCCATATAGCCACAATTGCCGTTAAAAAAAAAAAAAAATAAAAAATAGCTTCCAAATGTATTTTCTTCACTTAAATGGACAAAATATGCTTTCTCCATTGCACGAAAAGGTATATTTTCGAGTTGGAACTTTTATAAATAAACTTGAATGGGAATCTACTTACTGATGGACAACTTCCTTACCCCGTACTTGATAATAAACTATATATGGGTTTGATAGATATAGAATATCAGATATTGCAGTTTTTACCATCATTTCAATCTTATCGAAAATGGGTTACAATGGGTTGCTGTTTTAGTTCATTAGTACTAAAAAGTTAAATACTTTATTGCTATTATAAAGGTCAAATAATGAGTTCTAATCTACATTTAGATGCTAAGGGGGTTTTTGATTTAGTTATCTACATTTAGGTGCTAAGGGGTTTTTTGGTTTAGTTTATTTTCCTGGCGTATTTGAAGGATGAGATCAATTAAAACAGCTTATGAGCTACAAAGTGCTAAGAGCATATTGATTTGTATGCTTATAGGTGTGATACGTCAACACCAACAACATCATCAACAACAACATCCGACAACATGGGTTTTAAAAAGCGTGAGGCCCGTCGCTAACGAACATATATAAAGAGAATGATTAAGAGGAAGAACCTAATTTTATGAAGCAATGTGTACCAGAAAACAATCCCTAATGATCTAAAAAATCAGACGTAAATGACAACACTTTCACCATGGTTTGTCCGTATATTCTTCCGACCAACTTGGCCAAGTATATAAGTTTGAAAAAAAGACAATGTAAGGATTTGGGTTGTGTTATCATGGGGCCATTTCTGATATATTTAGGAGTACAATAACTGATGTGCTGAGTTTGTACGATGAGGATAAGAAGTTATGAGCTAGAGTTGATCGTAGCGCGTATGTTTATAACAAGAGAACAAGTTGTAGGAGAGAGCTAGGACAGGATTTACCAAAAATAGAAATGTGTCGCCAAACACCAGAATATTTGCTACTCATGTCAGGACATCCACAGATATTAGACTAAACTTAAGAAAGATACATGTTTTACTCATTAGTTTTGGTTTTTTAATGAGAAATCGGAGCAAATTATTCATGGATTTTTCTCTAATTTGTTGGCACGATCAGCTATGATGGTCCCGTGGTATTCTTCTTGAGATTATTTTTCTCTCCGTTTTTGCAATATTACTTTCATACTTTTGTTGAAGTCGCTTATAGTCATTATAAGAACTAATGTCATTTTGTAAGGTCTTATGATATTTATATTGGTATGTTAGTTCAACAATCGTGTATTGACCTTAAAGGCCAAGTGACCCTTAATGGCGTATGTAGCATATCTACTTTAGATGTCAAGTATTTGTTGTCGATAAATATGGGCGCTTTGCTCTTTCATTAGTTCCTAGAAAGTAACTTTAGTCTTGAAAGTCTAATAGTTTGGAAATCACAGGGATGCACGCACGAGAGAACTTATGAAAGTATACAAGGTAGACGGGCATATCGATAATCAGGTTGAGATGGCACGTGAAAAAGATCAACCACTAGACGAAGTTAGTGTAAAAGTGAAAAGGAAAAACGAGGAACTTTTTTACAAAGGTCAACAAATGTAATAATCGGTCTGCGAATGCACTTCTTCACGCTTGCAACCACGGGTGCAGATGACCAAAGCCCTTTACTTGCTCAAAATTAGATGAAATTCATGATTGTAATAGTTGCTTATCAAAGGAAAAAGTAAAGCAAGATAAGATTGTTATTTGAAAAGTTTTATAAAATGTCGTATCTTATAAACCAAAAGGAAATACTCCGTACAAATGACAATACATCAAATGTCTCAAAATCTTTTTAGTTATGCAAAACATCAACTTATTTAACTAAAAATAAGCTAACGTTCACTAAGTTAAACTTCTGTGAAAACACTATTTGTGCGACTTAAACCTCCTTAATGCGACATTTAATTCGACATATGTGAAACGCGTGCACGGGTAAAAAAGTATAAATTTATAATATAGTTATCTTTGGTAATTTCAATATATTATAAAATATCAACTAAAAAATAGCAAAATTTCTAGCAAAATATATAAATATTATTTTTGTCAAAATCCCGTGCGTGCACGGGTATTATACCTAGTTTTAAATAAAGAAAGATAAATAATGAGAAGATATATATATTTTTAGAGGAATGTTACATCCACTCATAAAATCCACACAAATCACCTACACGATGAGGTGTCATCCACTGATTGGTAAATTTTATTATAGTTTCTCTCTTTTCTCTCTCATTCCATCAATCAGTGAATGACACCTCAGCATGTGAGTGATCTGTGTGGATTTTGTGAGTGGATGTGGCATCCCCCCTATTTTTATGGGTGTTTCTAATATTTGTGGTTGTAGTTTCTTCTCATCTTAATTATATTTCTCATTCTTCGAAAACAGGCTAAGTTCTCGTGGCAACTTTGGTGTGTAAGTGTCGTCCCGTGTCAAGAAACATATTCTCACAAAAACTAAACTTACACTTTTGAAGAAACAGAATTTAAGTCTCCAATTTAGCCAAAGTGCCAAACCACATGGACGATTTTGGCGTTTTTTTTTTTTTTTTTATATTCCATCACAAGTGCTTGATATTGGGTTTGAGCCTAAGCCTAGCTTGCTCAGCTAATATCGAGTGTCTGGCCTAAATCCTCGATGTTTATCCACTGTAGCTTTAAGAGTGGGTCACTTCATGGTGTTTAGAATAACCTTTCTGTTGTGGAGACTGACGACGATCATTCAATATAGCATGAAAGCAAAGATGTTCCTTTTACAATGTGTTCGAACAAATCAAGTGTCAAGGGGTGAAAAGACATTGTAAATCGGTTTTAAATACTTGATATTACTTTTGTTGCTTATGTTGTCTATTATATTATGAGTAATGCTACAACCACATAAAAACATCCACAAAATCTTTTATAAAATGATGTGTCAGACAATGATTGGGTTAATCAGAAAGAAGAGAGAGAAACTATAATAAAAATTTCAAATACTGTTTGGCACGTCATTTTGTAAAGTATTTTGTGAATATATTTATGTGGTTGTAGCAATCCTCTTATAATATATGGTTAATGACATGTAATAAAAACGTATTTTCTCATTTGTCACATATCGTATAAAAACGGACGAAAACGTATAATAACGGACTAAAACATTTAATGTGAAAAAGAAAACATATTTTTGAGTTAATTACAAACGGTCGTTAGTCAAAAGGACTAACGGTGCAAAGAAATGACTCTAAAAGTATGATAATGAAAGAAAATTTGAAAGTTGGATGAGTATTATGATATTTTTTTAAGTTCGTATCTGATATGAGAACAAATGGCAAAATACGTTACTATTACATGCCATTAACCCTATATTATATGCATGCTCATATTGTTGGCATGGGATGTTAAATTAAATTTTAAGATAGAGCCAAATTTTCAACATAAGAGATGGTCTCAAATCTAGAATCTTGTGATCTTTTTCTTTAAAATTGTTTTATTCGCAACAATTATACGAGTATTGTTGGGAGAAACAACTGAAAGGAACAAAATTATTACGCAATATTAGTGTACTAGTAAAAATATTGATAAGATTATGAAACGTAAAGATTTGAAACTATAAATCAGAAGTTGAAATATTGATGAGACTATATAAAATTAATTTGCCTTGTGTTATAAGAGATGAAATAAAAAAGAAAATGACAGGATATGTTGTTAGAGGGAACTGTAAAACAGTGGTTTCATATCCTTGAGGTCACATTCTCGAATCCTTCCCTGTCACTTTAGTATCCTTTTATTTTAAATACATTTTTTTAAGTCTTACATCTATGGAAGATATTACTGTTAATCTTTTAGTTTACTTAACAATACAATTATTTAGTACACATGCAATTGTTGTTCTTTTTCCATATACAGACTTGTATCGTATGTTATCATGGCGTAAAAAAGTACGCATCACGAACCAAAACTTTCAGATACATTTGATGTTGCTAAATTTTGAATGTTTTATATCGAATAACATAAATGACGCCAATATCACGTTACTGGTGTTAGCCTAGGCCTGCTTACTCTCTTATGTTAAGTGCCTTAACTAAATCCTCGCCGTTTATCTACTAGCTTTGAGCCTGGATCACTTAATGGTATTTACTATTTAGAATAACCCCTCAAAAAACAACGATCCACTGTACGTAGCAATACTAGTTATTGTTTGTGTTGCTTATCTTGTCTATTATATGCATGCTCATATTGTTAGTATTGCTAAATTAAATTTTAAAATGCAACCAAATTTTCAATATAAGGGATGGTCTCAAACCTAAAATCTCTTAATATTTTCTTTAAGATTGTGGTTTTCATTGCAACAAGTATTCGAGTACTGTCGGGAGAAACAATCGGTAGGAACAGAAGCAGTACACTATAGATTGTGTAGAAACAAAAAGTATAGATAAGTCATCAAAAGTAAAGATTTAAATTTATAAATCAAAAGTTAATAGTACATTGATGAGACTATGAAAAAGTAAAATTTTAAATTGAATTAAATTCAGTTAATTAATATGACTTTGTATGCCTTGGGTTTCTTTTGCTATATAAGAGGAAAACTAGAAAAAAACGAGTTTGCAAAAATCGTTAGGCGGTAGCTGGGCGGACGGGTATCGCTTAGCTATTAATCGGTTAGGCGGGGAATAATCGGGGATTAATCGAATTGGACTTTTATATATAAAATTATAAAATTTTGAAACTATATGCCCGATTTGGCCGATCTAGCCGATTTTTTACCGATTTATGCCTCATTTGTCCGATTTCTATACGTAACCGATTTGGCTGATTTATCCGATTTGGCCGATTTGCGCCCGATTTGACCGATTTTTAGCCGATTAATCGTTTTGTTGACCGATTTTTGACCAAACCGATTAATAAGGCCGATTAGTGAAAATCGAGGCGGTTAATCCCCGCCTAGCGAATAATCGCCGATTAATCGTCCGCCTAAACCGATTTTTGCAACACTGGAAAAAAGTAAACATGTTGTACTGCTAGATGAGATGACAAAAAAGTTTCTTTAATGATCTTGAGGTTCAGGTCATAAGTTTGAATCCATCCATGGAGTAGTGTAGCTTTTTGTTTTATTTACATTTAGTTTTCCACAAATGAAAATAATTGAATAGATTAGTTTACTCGATAACTTTTTATTTATTTCATCTAACAAACTTAAAACATATTACTAATGCTTTGGATTATTGGTGTTCAAATGACTAGATCGGTAAAACTGGATCCAAATAGATTAATCTGATTGCGTTTGAGTCAATCAGCTAATAACTTATTGATTGCGTGAGGCTACTTCAATTCCAAGTCATTAGTCATGGTCAATATACGGGTTTCTTTTAACGCTTATAAACGGATATAGCTATCTCACGCGACAACAATAAAACACATTATGGTAATAATACGATTATGTATTATCAAATGAACCGCTTCATTGTGTCCTCTTAAAAGGAGCTTGAACAAGGCCTTAACTCGCTGTTTATAGAAATATGCATCCTGCATATCACGCCCATCATCGAGTCCTTCAGCTAGTCTAAGGGCATCAGTGACACGAGTAATCATTGAAAGTTTCGCCATCTTTACTTTTAAGAGATACCAACTATACAAAACTACCAAGAAAACATGTTATTTAAGTGAACACTTGTTACAAAAAAGGCGGTAGCACAAAATAAAATTGTTTTAGATGCCAAAATTGATTGAGGTGTTTGAATGCTAATAGATGTTCGACAAAAGGCGTATGCTCTATCAGAAAAAGAAAGCACATAACGAGAGATAGTACTCTAGCATTGCATACCAAAAAATCTTTAGCAATAACTTAATAGAAAGATGTACATTGTATTTTTTTTCATGTTCTCGATCAAAGTTTTGTTTCCATAGAGATTTCATATAAACATACTATTCCGCAGTTAGAGCACTCCCAACAATAACACCATAACACCAATAACACTGCTCACGCCGGTACATCGCCTTTTACCATTTAACATTAACATCCTCAAAAAACACCCACAACAATAACATCCCAATAACACCATAACACCACTAATATTTCATATTTTCAATTTCAACCCCTAAACTAAATCAAACACTTCATTTTTTAAACTAAAACAAACATTTCATTAAAACTTAAAACATATTACAATACGAGACTAAAAAAAAAATACAACGAAATAAAAAAAAAAAATACAACGAAATAAAAAAAAACCATACAACGAAATAAAACGTTACAACAAATTAAAGGAAATGACGAGAATACGATCTACTGACGAGGTTTCAAGTTATATTTTGCGATGATTCGATCTTTTTCGTCATTGATCCACTGCACGACCATTGGATCTTGCCCGCAAGAGGCGCCATCAAAACTTTATTTCTTCCAACCGGGTTATTGTGAGATCTTTTTCTGCGCCCGACACGCCGCTTGAGACTTCTCGTTTACACGAAACTCGTTTGCCATAGTTTCGTGAAATAAGTCGACGAGCTCGTTCCTCCAAAGGTTGTTCCCCAAGACTTGTTGTAGTCTCGGATCTTGGTTTCTTACTAGCACGCTTCTTTCCCATGGGCGAGGTTGTTCATCTTGACCAAACAAATCCTCGTTTGTTTGGCTTGGGACTTCACGGTTAAATCGACCGGTTCCGGCGAGTTCCATTTCTTATAATGACGCAAAACCTCCCAGCGTCTTCGAGGCCAAAAGTCGATCCCTTGGTTTCCTCACGATACCATTGCTTTGCCGTTGCATCACATCCACTCACTTTCCCACTTCGTTGATCACGCTTTGAACGGTTGTAATGAGAGTTGAACTTTGTGCATATGCCGCTCAAAGTTTTCCACTTGCTTGACAAAGATGTCCTTGTTGCGCCGCTGAAAGTTGTTTTATTGAACTCATTTCGCACCCGATACCAAAACGTATCCTTGGGTTGGCACTTTCCAACTTTCGGATCCTCCGAACAACTATGTAACATCTTGCAAGTAATGCTTCCTCTGCGGAGTCCAACGTGAGTGAACAACAACATCGCCTTCATCGAATCAACCGGTTCGGGCTCGGGGTCTTTGATTTCTTTGATTTTCGCTAATGCGACCTTTTCCTTTTTGGAGGAGACGCGGGTGTGTCGCAACATCATGTGTTTCAGTTTGTGATTGTTGTGATTGTTGTGTGAATTGTAGGTTTTGAAAGTTAGAGTTTAAGGTGTTTTGTTGGTTTTGTTGTTGCCAATACGAAATGCTTGATGTTGTTGATACATTTCTTGGCTCGATAAGCCTAGTGGGTTGGGGATTGAAGATGAACCGCGTCGGGTTAGATGATGAACCCGGTTTGAGGATTCCACCCACTAGCAAGAAGATTGTAGAAAGTATCATCGTTGCCTCCCGACATTGTTTTTTTTTGCGCTTAACCAAGTTGAAAGATTGAGAGAATGGAGAGGATTTAGTAGTGGAAGTGTGAAAAGAAATGGTGTTTTAATTGGGTATTTATAGTGGTAAAAAGGTTTTGAAAATTTTTGAAAAATAACGGCTAGTAGCCGTTAGGGTGGTTTTTGAAATTTTTTTGAAAATAACGGCTAGTAGCCGTTTAAAGGTAGAAAGTGTAAATTTTTTGAATTTTTTTATTATTTTTTTTTGCGCCTCCCCTTTAACGCCCGTTGCCAAAGCAACGCGGGCTGCGTTTTTCCTCTTTAACGCCGAGCTCCCAACGGTAATAACGCCGGTAACGCCGTTTTTTTGCGTTTAACGCCGTTACGGCTTTACCGTTGGGAATGCTCTTAAGTACCTCAAGCATACAGGTAGCTATTATAATGCTAGTCACGCAAAATCTTACAACCAGAAGTTAAGGGTTTTATAAATAGTCACACAAGTAAAATACTGTTCATGTTACTAAAATACAATTAGAGTGCGTTTGGTAGAGAGAAATTCAGAGAAAAGAAATGAAGTAGAGAATAAAATCTCAGAGAATTAATGTTTGGTAACAATGAGACTGAATTCGATAAATGAAATTTTTTATTTAAATAATATTTTGTCTAAATAAAATTCTTAAAAATATTTAAAAAATTATTTTAAAAAATATATCTTTTTTTTAAAATTTATTTTTAAAATTTATGTACTTTCTTTAAAAAAATTATTAAAAAACTTATTTTTTAAAATGTATTTACTTAAAAAAAAACTTGTTTTTTTTTTTAAAAATATTTTAAAATGTATTTATTTACAAAAACTTATTTTAAAAAAAATAATTTTAAACTTATTTTTTTAAATAATTTTTATAAAATATTTTTAATTTTTTTAAATGTAAAAAAAAACATTTTTCAAAAAATTAATCAATTTCTCCAATTTCTCCACAAAATTAATGGAAATGGGGCTACTTAAATTACACTACTCAACTCTCTCCATTTCCCCACCAATTTCTCAAATTTCTCCGCTTTTCCATTTCTCTGGCTTACCAAACACGAGAATTAAATCCATTTCCATTTCTCCATCTTCAATTCTCTTAACCAAACACACCCTTATAGAAACTTGTTAATATCGTTAACATTGAAAATTATGCATTGAACAACTGATTTAAGTATTTAACTATCAATCACATTATAGTACGTTAATATACTGTATTAATGAGAGATGATCAAATGAGAATAAAAATTAAAATAATAATGGTAAGAAAAAAATACAATCACACATTTCAGATGCACCTACAAAAGCAAATGTATCTCCTTTTAAAATACTCATTTTTATTTAAAATGTGTGGCTAAAAATCTTTCTCATTCTACTTGTTTTAGTATGAAAACACTAAAGACTAAATAATGAACTAGGGCATGCTTGGTGGAGGGTATTAGGGGGTGGGGAATATGAAAAAAAAATCATTAATTATGTTTGGTGGAGAGAGTAAATGAATTGATCATTACTCTAAACTAGGTAATCACCCATTGCACTATAAATTGGAGGTTAAGATATTCATTACCCTTTACATTTCTTAGTATATACTTTTCACATTTCTTTTTCCTATTCCTTTAATTGAACCAAGCGAACCCTAAGTTTGTATAGTTAAAAAGTCAGATATGCCACATTTTGTCAAACAAAAGGCATCTTGTGAGAACAAATTATAGTTATGTCAAACTCGTAAAAATAAGATTATAACATATGAACTTTAACCTATTTTTATTTGCCTGAGTAACTATTTCATCACAATCTTCTGATAAATTTCATAAACCTATCAAAAACATTATAATCCAATCAAAAAATAAACTAATATGACATATGCGGCATTTTAAAATCAATATTAAGATGACTATAAGTTTTTGTTAATAAAAGAAGAAGCTAAAAGTCGACGCCAAGCGATATGCCACATTTTGTCAAACAAATTAAAAAATTACACATACGAGTTTATTCAAGATAATAATCCAAGTTATTTAATTTACACGTCCTTTTTTAACCCATAAAATATGTGAAATTAAGATTTAAACATAAGACACTTAACATATTAATTATTTCATGTGCAAGTACTTTAGCAGTTTCACCGTAGCAGAAATGTTCGTGTTCGAAACTCCCCTCCAACTATTACCACAACTACAAGGAAATGGAAAATTCACTAGTTAGTAACAACATCTTGATCTGATTTATCTTTTAGATCACTAAAATGTATCGTTGAATATAGGTTTAAGTGTATAACCTCTAAATGTCAGCCATTTATCAATGTTGCGAAAGTATGAGACTGTAATTAAACCCGTATCTCAAAGGCTCAAACTTATAAATAATGTAGCACGATTACTGTGGACAAGTAGTATGTTAGTGACCCATCAACATAAAGGTTGTGGGTTCTCAAGTCTCATTGGAGACATGTGAGATGAAATTTGTGAGATAGGTGGTATAAGGTTGTAAAATTTGCCGTTCTAAAAAAAACAACAACGTAAATTTTGATTTAAGACACATGCATTATATAGAGACATTATTAACACTGTGCGCAATAAGTGAGATTAAAACCTTGAAGTGCATGAAAGTGTGATATTGTGATATGTGTTTTTGCCTGTCATGAGCAAAGCTAGGTACAACTTATTGTTTTTTTGAAGAAAACCATTACAACATCCAGTCCCACATCGGTTAGCATGATGAAATGGTGACAGTCTATAATACCACGGTCTATATCAACTTCACGTGTTTGGGTTAGTGCCATATTTCAAGCCGACTCTGTCGAACATTGCTAGCCCAAGCAATGTTTTACAGATTGACTTGAAATGTTATACGAAGCCTTAAATTTTTTGACGTGTTTCGAGCTTTTTTTTTTTTTTTACTATGTTTGTTTTCACTTTTCAAGGACTCTTAGGGTATGTTCAGTAAGGATATTTTTTTCTTCTCATCTAATCTTCCACTTTTTATGTTTTCTTGATCGTATAAATTTTCCTAACAAGGAATGCTTGGGGATAATGGTGCGTTTATGTGTAGTTGTGATAATTTGCAGTTGGGTCAAACAATAATTGAAATTATTGTTCTTGGTTGCCTTGACCTTGGGTGAGTATGTTTGTGTACACAGTGTAAGGTTCTCCCTAAGAACTCAAAGTCGACCTCGCATGCTTTGCACCAGTAGAAGACAACTGTCACAATCCAACGTTTAAACATATCATGAACTTTGCTTCAAGTAATATCTTCTAAGAACATTTATGATTGTACTTGGGTAATAATGTTGTTCCGGTACTAGGAAAGTTCCCAGGAACCAACTTGATTAGCATTACAATGCTACATTGCTACCAAATAAGAATGCCCTTTTGATTGTATTCCAAGATGCCATAATATAAAGTTGGAGTCTCATTTGTCATAGTATAATCTAGAAGAAAACAACATACTCCCTCCGTCCCAAATTATAAGTCCATTTTGACTTTTTCAAAGTTATTTTATACCAACTTTGACTTTAATTATTTCTTTCAGCGTTATATAATACTTGTTGTAAAATATATAAATGGATATGTGATTTAAATGCATTTTCATTTGTATGTTTTTTATCAAGTATTATATAACACGAAAAAAAATAGTTAAGGTCAAAGTCGGAAGAAAAAGACTTTGAAAAATAAAAAATGGACTTATAATTTGGGACGGAGGGAGTATTATGTAATGTAACAATAAGAGATATAGTTTAATCTTTATACCTGAAGTTTGGTCCAAAACAGATCGTAGGTCGTCACCTTTTCCTAGAACCAAAGGATGATGAGCACCCCAATTGAAATACATACTTTTCGGGAAGTTTGCACTAACCATGGATGAAATGGAATGCGACTGCCAACACAAATACAGCCATGACCATAGCTCGAGAAGGAGTAAATGTGGTGTGATGGAGTGTTAATTGTAATAATTTTGAAAGATTCACTACAAGAAAAATGGTCTTTAGTGACCAGAATATAATGACGACATTTTTTTATGGTCACTATTTACATAATATAGTGACGTAATAATTTGTTGTCACTGATATATGGTCATCGGTGAATATTTAGTGACGAAATTGACGGCTGGTCACTAGTTAGTCACTATAATACCTGATCGGTACCTGGTATATTTTGGGCGTACATAGTGACGAGATTTTTCGTCACTATTTGTAAATTTAGTGACCAAAGTGTTAGTCACAGATTTTGCAATTAAAATTAAAAGTTACTACTTAAATTAAATATATGGCAGGTGCCCAAAATACAATAAGCATCAAAACTATACGGAGTATCACAAAAGAAAGGAAAAAAGACGCGGATCCAAGCCGACCCATATCTTGTTAAAAAAACCCGATCCACGTATCTTTATTTCACTGTCATCCACACAATATCATTTTCTCTCAAAACCACACTCAACGCCATAGAAGTTAAATAATCATTATCTACCACCGATTCACGATGACGTAACCCTAATCTACTGCCACCAGTAAACCACCACAGCCAACCGCATACACCAGCGGCTTCACCACCGCATACTCAACAAATGTATGTTCTCTTCTATCTAATTTCATCAGTTTATTAGGGTTACAGTTCTAAATTCTATTGTTTATCATCATTTATGCTTCGTTACACTGAATACCTATTTGTTAATTGAATGTTGCTATTTCTATACGAATTATGGAATAACTTGTGTACAGAGTTTTCGGATTCGTCATTGTTTGCTTACGATGTATGTAGTAAGTGTGTGATTTTAAGTTGTGGATGGATATTTTTGAGTGTTTTTGGAATCATAGACTGTTTCGTTCTAGTTGTGTGTACTGGTGAAATAGTTGATAATTAGAAAGCACCTTAAGTCGAAAGAGCTTGTTTCGTTTTACCTTAACTGACAACATGCCTTTTCCCTATAAGAACACGTAATAACTATGGATTTTCTGTTTTTATGAATGTAATAAACAGATAGTCTTTATTGAGAGCAGTGTCTAAAACGCTCATTTGTTTATGTATTGTATTAGCTTCTGAGTGGGGTGTCAAGGCTCATCTTTGTTTAATGATCATATGGAAAGTCGAGCATGGAAATCAAAGTGTATGAAATACAAGAGTGAGCTTACGGTACATTGATTGGTTAGTTTATTAGGATTTCAAATTGCTAGGTGATGGATGTGATTGTGTTTCTTGCTGTAGTAACTACTACGTATGCTTAATTGCTTAGTAGACATCTATTTCTAACCGAAATAACTCTGAATAGCAACGACGGTTGATGAAGGATAAAACGCCAGTACATATATAGATTACAGAAAGTTGAGGTGATACCTTTTTAGCATAATGAGTTAGTGAGCTAGCGTTTTTATGTAAACATATACTGCACAAATTAACACATACACGATTGTAAAATCGATGGAGCCACTCGGTCGGTTTTCCTGAAGTAGCAAATAACAGCATTGTCTTAGGCCTTGTCAAATGCAAAAGTTGTGTCAAATATACTGCTATTTTTATTGCTGCATTTATTATTTACAAGAGCTAACTTCCCTATACGAATGCATAAGAATATAAGTTCTGAAATCACAAATTATTCTTTATACATCGGTAGTATTTACATCTACTGCCAGGGTGTTTGGATACGCACGTAATGTAATTATTGCTTGTTAAACAAAATCTGATTATGATTTTCAGATATAAGGTTAGAGTAATCATGTTTTACGTAACGAGCACATCATACCCAAGCAAAATCCCCTGTATTTGAGATCAAATTTATTTAAACAATTAGCAATATCAGATTTAATCATTACAATCAAACTTTGGTCAAAAATAAAAACTATCTAACACATACATCATTGCTCCAAACCCAAAAGAAAGAGTGTTTGCTGTGGATACTGAACAACATATTTTACGTTCGTTCTTAGGGTTTACAACTCTTATGCATGGAATTGTTCTTATTTGTTAGCGTTGGTTTGTGGGCTAGCCTTATTATTGGATTCGTAACAGAGTACTACACTAGCAATGCTTATAGGTACAAGTTTATTTTGTTTCAGCTGATTAACTCCTTTATACATTTGATCTGTTTTTATTTGGATGGGATAGCTTCACTTTTTTTTAGCCCTGTGCAAGACGTTGCTGATTCTTGTCGTACCGGAGCTGCTACAAATCTCATTTTCGGTCTTGCTTTGGATATGAGTCAGTTCTCATCACAATATTTGCAATAGAAATCAGTATTTTCTTTAGTTTTACTTTTGCTGCAATGAATGGTGTTTCAGTAGCTGCTCTTGGAATCTTGAGCACCATAGCTATAGGATTGGCTATTGATGCATACGGTCATGTGACAACGTTAGTGGCACAGCTGAAATGGCTGGGATGAGCCACTGTATTCTTGGAAAAACCGATGCCCTTGATGCTGCTGGAAACACCACTGGCTGCCATTGGAATGGTACATCGGTAGATCTGTAAAACGTTTCTAGCTATATCTTGATTTTGCCCTTTCACCCGTTAGAAATGAAACATAATCAGAGTTTATGCATTTATAAGTATGGTTTGTAGTTCTGAACTAGTTTTCAACATAATTAGTTATGCTCTACTTTTTTTCCAGGGTTTTGCAATAGGGTCTGCAGCCTTATATCCCTGGCTCTATTCGGTGCATCTGTGAGCAGGGCTGAAATTATGACGGTAGACGTCTTGAACCCCAAAGTATTCATTGGTGCCATGCTTCCTTACTGATTGAGGAAGTGCGTAGGCAAGTTAACACCATCCCTGGCCTCATGGAAGGCACGGATGAGTGTCTAAATACTCATCATTTTTCTATACTAAAAGCCAATATGTTATTTATGACTTATTAGAAGAAGACGATGCCAAAACATCCGAAAACACTCGTAAATGCATCAAAATGATAAAAATATCACAAACAAGTGTTTTATGTGTTTTAAATGCAAAAAGGTTACATCAAAATTCATGTGAAAACGATCAAGTTTGCATAATTGGCGCTTTAGTCCCCAAGTTTAAAAAGTTGTCAAAAATCAAAATCTGTCCCTCGTAAATCAAAATAAAGAAAAATATCATTTTAAGTCCTTAGGATTCATAAAGTTGTCAAAACAAGTCCTTGAAATCAAAAATTGCAAAATTACAACTTTAGTCCCTCAAGTTTTGAAAATGACAAAATAGTCCTTGGATTTTTAAAATGGAAAATAATCATCATTGGTCCTTGTACTATTCAAGATTGGCGCTTTGGTCCTTGTGTTAACTTTGAGAATTTGGCAAGTTTGGTCCTCAAGTTTGGCGTAATTACAAAAATAGTCCTTGTATTAAAACAAGCCAAATGGACCCTTTTGTATTTAGAACCCACCAAACCAAAAGAACCCCGCCATGCCCTCGTGACCCCCATTTTGGACCCCTTTATAATATCCTAAAGTCAAAACCAATCAAACGCGCCAAACCAAATACTCCCCACTGCTCATCTCCTTCACAACACCTCAAATCCCAAAACCAGAGGTGGTTTTCCCACCTTTCAACACTCCACCTCACTTTCCACTTGAATACCCACCCCTAACACCTCCACAACCCCCAAGACTTATTAATTGCAAAACCGCTAAAGAGACTATTTGGCGCCAAAATCTCCATTGGACGATATGATGATTTGATCAATCCAATGGTTGGATTGAGGTGGAAAGATTCGTAGATAAAGACAGAGTCTCAAAAGATCATTATAAAGGAGAGAGGAAGCAATGTGATAAAATATCTAGTGTAATTTTAATTTACTTTATGTCGCTTTAGTTAAACTTTGAATTTCAAAGTATGTTTTAAGCTTTCAAGCTTTGTTTTAAGTATTCAAGTATTGTGAATCTTTTTAATAATCAATTTCAAGTTTTAAGTTCTATTTCGCTTTATGCAAATTTTCCTTATTCAAAATCTCATGAATGATTGAATGTTGTTGCTAGTTGTTATTATGGACTCAATAAGCCCACATAAGCTCCTAGAAAGCTTATTAAAGCTTTTAGAAACTTTAAAACTCGCTTTAGTACCAAAAGTAAAAATCACCAAAATACTAAAAAATAGTTAAAAATAAAAATCAATGGAGATGGTGATCAAGAAGTCAAGCAAGGTAATGCTTGGATTGCCTTTGGTTTAGTGCTTCGGGAAGCTATAGGATCTGTTCTCATCCTTGGTTCTCATTTTCACTTGAAATCCATTTGTAAGCTTTTTGATCCATTTTGGCATTTCACTTGTTTAAGTTGTTAATTAGCTCAAATCTTTGTGTTTTCATGTTCATTAGTTATAGTTAAGTAAATTAAACAATAAAACTAGTTGCTTGTTCTTTTAAATTTGTAGTTAGCAAAATTTTTATTTTAACAGCTTAAAATAGCATAATTGTCATTTCTTGGTTTTATGTTGTTATTGTTGTTTGTTTAATGCTTCATTTAGTCTTATTAATGATAATATAAAATCTTAAATCAATTTCATGGTCTAAATCTGTGAGCTTTTGAAAATCTTTAAAACAAATTTTAAAGGTTGTTTGGATTTGCCTTGTTAACTGTGTTATAGGTTGTTGTAGTGTTATTGTTTGTTGTTGTTAAATGTTCTCATTAGGTCATAATAGCTCAAAGAAACAATAAAACCAGTCCTTGTTAGTTAAAAAGTCAAAATCAAGTTTAATCTTGTATTGCTTGTTAACTGTTGGAATTTAGAATGCATAATCATGATACTAGCTTAAAAGTTGTTAATCTAGCTTAAATTAGTCTCATATTAGCTTAATATAACATAATCAGTAGCCTAGGATCATTCAAATCTCATTAAGTCAACTTTCGTTTCATTTTAAAAAGTCAAAATAGTGCCCTGTGCACGCTTTTAGCCTATCATTTCACAAGCTCTTCAAAGCTTATTAGTTAACCTTAGCTTGTGATTTTTAGCTTTTGAGAAGCTCACCTAGCCATCTCAAGGTTCCAAGCTTAATTTTCAATTTATAGCTTATTTGATAGGTCGCAAGTGCTTTTTAGTTTGTCCATTTTACTCAAAGATACACCGAGTCATAACTCGGGTTTTCCACTTTTTTCATAAGCTCATTAAAAGCTCTCTAGTGGACAACACTGTGAGAACTTTAGCTTTTGGAAAGCTTAACCGGTCAACTAGTTAATCCCAGTTTTTGTTTTAAGTTTCTAGCTTATCTCAAGGCTTAAAATTAAGCTTAAAAGTGCCTAGTGATTCAAAAAGTGTCCTGTGCAAACAATTAACTAGTGCTTATTTTGGCTTAATCGCTTATTTTCAAGTTTTTGTGCTTGTTCATTGTAATTCTAGCTTATTATCGTGATTTAGCTTATTTCCATTTTTCATTTTGCTTATTATTAGCTTATAAGCCATTTGGCTTAAACCTTGTGCTTATTTCTTTTTTTGTTAATCGTTGAGATAAATAAGCTCAAACCGAGCTTATTAGTCATTTTATAAAAGTTGTAGTTGTAAAAGTGCTTATTTTATTAGCTTAATAAGTTTGTAAAAGAAAATCAAAAAATAAAATAGTTGCAAAAGGTCATTGCTGGGATTCAACCCCGCCACCCACCACCACACACACACACACACCACCACCTCTCTTTTCTTTTCGCTTTTTATTTGCACTATTTAATACATAACCCTTGTTTCCATTTTAAGCTTATACGAGCTTATTTGCTTATTTCAGCTTATTTATAATAGCTTTTTCAACTTTTGTATTTTTCATAGATTTGTATTAGTATAAAGTATTTTATAAAAAGTTTCGATTTTTCTAAATAGTTTTAGTATTTTTAAACATTTAATTAGTGTAAAATCGTATTTAATTCATAATAAAAATATAAAAGTCAAAAAATATAAATCTTTTTCTAAAATTTTCTTTTGTCATATAGTACGTAAGAAAATTGTTTTTACACTTGTAGGACTTTTATTTCATAAATTTTACGCTTTTGCTTATGACTCGCTGTAATTTTTATAAATAACGACGCTTTCATTTTAAATCACGCTTTTAGATAATTTAAGTTTACGCTTTAGTTAAAATAGTTTATTTAAGTTATTTTATTTTATAAAATCACAAAACATCATTGTAAAAATAGTGATAGCGTTTATTTAATATATTTTAACTTTTAATTTTCTTTAATTTGCATTTAAGCCCCTGTAATTTACAAAACTTTTCTTTAGGTATAAATATTCTCAAAATCCTTATCGATCACTATCCTTAGTGATTATTCGACATCCGTCTGTGTTAAACACCAATTCATCCTCCGTGGGACTTAACGACCCGTGAATCCACTATATTCCTCCGATCTTAATCGCATTTGTGTTTGAAATGCTTTAAGTTTCTTACGGTTAGCCATTCACAAGTGGCTAGCTTGTGTGATTAAACTTGACGGTTTAGCACCAATCAAATTTTACGCCACGCCGGGAGGTCAGAAGCGTGTTTTAAGCATTTTTCGCACCTGCATTGCACATATACCACCGCTTGTAAATGCTTTTTTTGTAAAGTTAATATAAATCAAAAGTTCATTAACACTTTTCCTAAAGTGTTAAAAACACCAAAATATATAAAACAACAAAACAATCGTAACGCTTTTCTAGCTTGTGTTTCTTTTAAGGTGATTCTTAAAGAAATACGATTTGGTTAAACGAGACGATACCAAAAATATTGTCCAAAAGTTTTAAACCATCAAGACAAATCATTACCTACGCCTTTTCAAAGGGTACTTAATATATACATAAAATCAACCACCGCAAATCAAGGCAAGACACCTACTAACCTGGGTGTGACCATAATAAGTTCCCGAACAATGATTTAAAACTTGCCTTTGTGTCCTTGTGATTTGGTGTACCTTTTTCAAAGAAGCCATTTCATTTGTGATTATTGGTTAAGTTCACTTGTCGCTTTGCCTCGCATTTGTTTTGAAAATTGATTTTATACTTAGTGCATGCGCACTGCTCTTCCAGCCTACAAGTCCACTTTCCGAGCTTGCAAATATTCCTCGAGACGAGGACGCTCGCCCTTCACCGTGATCGAGGAACGCCTACCACCACCACCCCCGTCGAAATGGCGTAAGACAAGCCGATGAATGAGCTTCTCCAAGCACCCATCGAGGGTTACGGAGATGCCATTGTTGTCCCACCATCGTGGTCGATACCTTTGAGCTCAAAACCGGTTGCTTAACTGCAACCCAAAGCCAATTCTATGGTTTTGAGCGGATGATCCTCATGCACACATTCGATGGTTTAACAAGATTGCATCTACCATCAAATACAAGAATGTCCCACATGAAGCAATTGCTTCTTCGCTCCCATTTTCTGTAGGACAAGCCCGAATTGGCTTGAGAAACAACCCCTCGCTCCATTGAGACATGGGAAGATCTAGTCACCAAGTTCGTTAACTAATTCTATCCTCCATCCCGAACTACAAGTCTTAAGAATGAGATAATGAAATTTTCTCAAAGATTTGATGAATCATTCGGGAGGCATGGGATCGTTATAAAGAATTGCTCCGCAAGTGTCCGCATCATGGTTTTACCGAGTTAATGCAAATGGATACTTTCTACAATGGTCCGAGACAAGTCGACCAAGACTTTCTAAATGCCTCCGCTGGAGGTAATTTCTTGAGCAAGACCACAAAAGAAGCCTTGCAAATCATTGAAAACAAGTCCCAGTCCGTCCTTTTCCGCACAAAGACATATCGACTCGCCTAATGTCGACCTTCTACTTCATCTCCGTGAGTACATCTAGCACCGATGCTAAGATTGATAAACTCACGGATATTGTTCAGCTTTGGTTCTTGCTAACCAAAAGAAAGTCACTTTCACTCGCACACCATCACATGGTGAAGTGAAGAAAGTTGAAGTTTGTGTTACTTGTGGTGGTCCTCATGCATACTACAACCGATCAGATCGCCACCGATGGTAGTCCGTTTGAAGCTAATGCTATAGCCGGTACTTCACATCGTGGAGGTAATCAATACCGTCCTCAAAATGAACCAAACTACCGTGCTAACACTTATCGTGCACCACCCGGTTTTAACCGTAATCCTAACCGAATCGAAACCAACCTAGAATGAACCAAGGTTATCAAAACCAAGGTAATTTCTATCCTCGACCCAATCAAGGTTTCCAACATCAAGGAAACCTTAATCAAAACAATTTCAATCGAGGAATCAATTTCATGGAAATGTGAATCCTAATCAAGGGAATTTTCAACAACAAGGTCATAATCAAAACATCCGACCTCGAATTTCCCTCCACATCCTCCAAGACCATCATCCGATGAGTTATTGAAGCAATTCATGAAATCCCAAGATGAAATGAACAGTTGTTGGTCACCGATCACGATCTCAAGAAGTCTTTAAATGATCAACCCTGCTCGTGAAAACTTCCGAGCAACACGATCGCTAACCCGAGGGAAGATGCAAAGGTGATCACAACCAGAAGTGGTGTTTCATACAATGGACCCGCTATTCCTACTACCTCTTCTTCTTCTCTCCCAAAGGTAGTGGAAAGTGAACCTGAGGCTACAAAGGACAAGGAACTTCCTATTAATAACGGAGGAACCAATGATGTCCATCCTCAAGTTGTCCAGAAACCCAAATCCAATCCAGGAGTTGTTTTTGAACCACCTGTAGCTCCCATTGAAAATACCAAATCCAAATCTTCTATTCCTTACCCATCACGTTTGAATGAGCAAAAGCTCCGCGAAAAGCTACCATCAAATGGACAAATTTTTTCAAATTTTCCAAGAACTACATTTTGACATAAGCTTTATGGATGCTATCATGCCGATGCCCAAGTTTGCATCAACTCTCAAACACATGTTAAGCAACAAGGAAAAGTCGTTTGAAATGGCTAAACTCCTCTTAACGAGAACTCGCTCAGCAGCTTATCCCAAGAAGCTTCCAAAAGCTTGAGATCCCGGAAAATTTCTCTTACCTTGTGTATTTCCGTGAATGGTTGAATGCTTTGCCTTAGCCGATCTTGGTGCAAGCATCAACCCGATGCCTTATTCAAGATGGAAGAAACTTTCTTCCGAACTTACTCCTACATGCATGACTCTCGAGCTTGCGATCGACAATATCCCGCCCTCTTGGCATTGCCGAGGACGATTTGTGAAAGTAGGAAAGTTCCATTTTCCACCGACTTTGTAGTTGTTGATTTTGATGCCGATCATCGGGTTCCTCTCATTGTTGGTCGAGGATTCCCGAGAACGGGCCGTGCTCTCATTGATGTATTTGAGCAAGAAATCACATTACGTGTTGGTAATGAAGTCGTCACCTTTAACCTTGATCAAACTTCGAGGTACTCCGCAAATTATGATTCCGAATCGGTTAACCGAATAGATATCATTGATGTTGCTTCAAGAGTACTCTCAAGAAGTTCTTGGTTATGATCATAATTCTTCGAGTGATAATCTCACTCATTCATCTCAACCCATCATCGCCAATTCTACTCCTTCTCTCACCCCATTTGAGGAAAGTGACTTCATCTTGGAAGAGATTGAAGCCTACTTGTCTAGTGATTCTGCTCCATGGGAAATTGATCACGCCCCATCGACATCGAGGGGACATACTTCTCATTGAGAAGTTGCTTAATGATGATCCATCATCATCTCCCTCCCGCCGAACTTCATAACAAGGAAGTCAAGTCGCTTGAGAAAATCAAGAATTTCAAGTCGAACTTAAGGACTTACCACCTCATCTCGAGTATGCATTTCTTGAAGGTGATGATAAATTACCCGTCATTATTGCTCGAGATTTGAGTAAAGATGAAAAGTCGCTCATAAAGATCTTGAAGTCACACAAGCAAGCAATTGCTTGAAACTCTCCGACATTATGGTATCAACCCCGAATTTTGTACTCACAAAATCTTGATGGAGGATGACTTCAAACCAAGAGCTCAACATCGAGAAGAGTAAATCCAAAATCCATGATGTTATCAAACAGAGGTTATCAAACTTTGATGCGTGATTGATTTACCCGATCTCGATAGTCCTCGGGTTAGCCCAATTCATTGTGTTCCTAAAAGGGTGGCATAACTGTTGTCACAATGAAGATAACGAGTTAATTCCAACTCGATTGGTTACGGATGGCGTGTTTGCATTGACTATCGTAAGTTGAATGACGCCACCAGAAAAGACCATTTTCCTCACCCTTCATGGACCAAATGCTTGAGAGATTAGCAGGAATGAATACTATTGTTTCCTTGATGGTTTCTCGGGTACTTTCAGATCCCCATTGATCCAAAGGATCAAGAAAAGACTACATTCACCGCCCATACGGAACTTTTGCCTACGACGATGCCTTTTGGCTTATGTAATGCTCCCGCACGCTCCAACGATGTATGATGGCCATTTTCCACGACATGATCGGGAAACAATGGAGGTGTTTATGGATGACTTCTCGGTCATTGGGGATTCATTTCAAACATGTCTCTCCCATTTAGATAAAATGCTCAAACGGTGTGAAGACACCAATCTTTGTCTAAATTGGGAGAAGAGCCACTTTATGGTCAAAGAAGGCATAGTCCTTGGCCATAAGATTTCAAAAATGGGATTGAGGTAGATAGAGCAAAAGTCGATGTTATTGCTAAATTACCTCATCCTACTACCGCCAAAGGTATTAGGAGTTTTTAGGTCATGCCGGTTTCTATCGAGATTCATACAAGATTTTTCTAAAATCGCCTACCTATGACTCATCTTCTTGAAAAGATGCTCCTTTATCTTCTCACCGAGTGCATCAAAGCTTTTGAAACATTAAAGAAAAAGCTATCAAGCACCCATTCTCGCTGTTCCCGATCGACTTGCCTTTTGAGCTCATGTGCGATGCAAGTGATTTTGCTATCGGTGCAGCCTTAGGGCAACGAGAGCTAAGCATTTTCACCTATCCACTACGCAAGTAAGACTATGATCAAGCTCAAACTCATTACACCACCACGTAAAAAGAGCTATTAGCCGTGGTGTATGCATTTGAGAAGTTTCGCCGATACTTAATCTTGACCAAATGTGTGGTGTATACGGATCACTCGGCTCTCAAATATCTCTTTGCAAAACAAGATGCAAAGCCGAGATTGCTCCGCTGGGTTCTCCTCCTCCGTGAATTTGATATCATTATACGTGATAAAAAGGAGCCGAGAACCCGTCACGATCATCTCGTCCCGATTAGAGAACCTCACCAAGATGTTTTCGAGAAAAGGAAATAAATGAAACATTTCCTCTCGAGACACTCAATGCGGTTTCTTTTCGTGGAAACTCTTCTACCCCATGGTTTGTCGACTTCGCAAATTACCATGCGGGTAACTTCATAGTGAAAGGGATGTCGACCCAACAGAAGAACAAATTCTTCAAAGATGTTAAACATTACTCGGGACGACCCTACTTATTCAAAATCATGATCAAGTCATCCGACGGTGTGTTTATGGACAAGAAGCTCTTGACATTCTCAAAGCTTGCCATGCCGGACCCACCGGGGCCATCATAGTCCAAACTACACCGCCAAAAGGTGTTTGATTCCGGTTTTATTGGCCCACTATCTATAAGGATGCCCACGATTTTGTCAAAACTTGTGACGCTTGTCAACGTCATGGAAATATCTCTCAAAGAAATGAAATGCCACAAAATGCCATTCAAGTTTGTGAGATATTTGACATCCGGGTATTGACTTTATGGGCCATTTCCATCTTCTCGAGGTAACAAATACATACTCGTGGTCGTTGACTATTTGTCAAAATGGGTTGAAGCGAAAGCTTTACCTACCAATGATGCCCGAGTTGTTGTGAAATTTTTAAAATCTCTTTGCCGTGTTTGGAACTCCACGAGCTATAATCGCGATCGTGGTACACATTTCGCAATGACCAATTTGATCGTGTCATGCAAAAGTATGGTGTAACCCACCGCCTCTCTATCGCATACCACCCCAAACAAGTGGGCAAGTGGAAGTCTCCAACCGTGGTATTAAAAGAATTCTAGAAAGGACAAGAGGCGAAAATCGTGCATCCCGGTCGGATAAACCGGATGACGACTGGCCTTTCAGACAATTTTACAAAACACCCATCGGGTGTACTCCATACAAGCTAGTGTACGGAAAGGCATGTCATCTTCCGATTGAGCTAGAGCACAAGGCTTACCGGGCCTTAAAACATGCAAACTTCGATATTCAGACAACCGGTGATCACGTAAAAGTTCAAATGAATGAACTAAATGAACTCCGTGATCAAGCATACGAGAACTCTTTGATCTACAAACAAAAGACAAAGAAGATTCATGACTCTAAAATCAAGAACCGCTTTTTCAACGCTGGTGATCGAGTCCTTCTTTTCAATTCAAGATTGAAGATTTTCTGAAAGCTTAAGTCCCGCTGGTCCGGTCCATTTACTATCACTAAGGTTTATCCTTATGGTACCATTGAGTTATCTCACCGATGGTCCAAATTTTAAAGTGAATGGTCATCGATTAAAGCATTACTTTGGAGAGGACATTCCACCCGTGATTGTCCCGGATCTACAAACTTTCCCCATGAACCAATGAATGCGGGATCGAGTCAAGCTAGTGACTCGGGAATCAAAAACAAGAGCACACACCATATGGGTTTTCACCCATGTTTCGCTTTCTTACCCTTTTCTACCACCCTAGTGTGGGGAGTTTCCACCACTGTTGTATATAAATTTTCTAAAAAAAAATGTATATATCAAAAATAAAATAATGGCCGTAGTATTTCCTTTTATGTTCTATGTTTCGCATAACCACGGTACTTTGAATATTGAGGGCAATATTCATTTCTAAGTGGGGGAATTCTCACGAATTTTATCATGTAATTATTCCACCCAATTCCCCGCTTTTGGCCAAAATTTTTTTGTAAGTGTTTTCACTTACTCAAAGAATGGTAATCATCCGCCATGTCTAACCCACATAAGGATTGGCTAATCCAGAGCAAACGGCTCTTGGTAAAGATATCTCAAACCGCTTATGGCTTGCAATTTGCCCAAAATTGTATGGTGTTCAACTCACCATATCTTTAAACTAGTGAAAAGTTGGCTAGCCCGCAAGTTTATGGCTTGTGGTAAAGGCGCTTGAAATCCATAATTGGTAATCGGCTCACCAAAGATAATATTGATAATTTATCTAAGAGTTGGTTAGTCCGTAGCAACGGCTTCGTAAAGACAAATCAAACCGTTGACAAGTTATGATTTGCTCAAAATCATTTGGTTATCATTGTACCAAGGTTCTTACTTGAACTAAAACAATTGGCTACCCGTAAGTAATGGCTTTTGGTAAAGAGATGAAATCCATTAATTTTTCTCAAATCATTGCTAGGGACTAGCAATATCTTAGTGTGGGGATCATGAGTGTCTAAATACTCATCATTTTTATACTGCTTAGAATGCCAAAACATCCGAAACACTCGTAAATGCATCAAAATGATGAAAATATCACAAACAAGTGTTTTATGTGTTTTAAATGCAAAATATCAAAATCGTGAAAACGATCAAGTTTGCATAATTGGCGCTTTAGTCCCCAAGTTTAAAAAGTTGTCAAAACAGTCCCTCGTATATCAAAATAAAGAAAAATATCATTTTAAGTCCTTAGGGATTCATAAAGTTGTCAAAACAAGTCCTTGAAATCAAAAATTGCAAAATTACAACTTTAGTCCTCAAGTTTTGAAAATGACAAAATAGTCCTTGGACATTTAAAAATGGAAAATAATCATCATTGGTCCTTGTACTATTCAAGATTGGCAGCTTTGGTCCTTGTGATAACTTTGAGAAATTGCAAGTTTTGGTCCCTCAAGTTTGGCGAATTACAAAAATGGTCCTTGATATTAAAACAAGCCAAATGGACCCCTTTGTATTTAGAACCCCATCAAACCAAAAGAACCCCCGCCATTTACACCGTGACCCCCATTTTGGACCCCCTTTATAATATCCCAAAGTCAAAACCACCAAAGCGCCAAATACTACTCCCACTGCTCATCATCCTCACCACAACCAAGATCCCAAAACCAGGTGGTTTTCTCCACCACCTCAACACTCCACCAGATTTTCCACTTGTATACCAACCCCTCCACCTCCACAACCTCCCAAGACTTAATTAATTGCAAAAACTCGCTAAAGAGATTTTTACGCCAAATCTCCACATGGACGATATGATGATTTGACCAATCCAATGGTTGGATTGAGGTGGAAAAGATTCGTAGATAAAGACAAGAGTCTCAAAAGATCATTATAAAGGAGAGAGAAGAAGCAATGTGAAGAACTATCTAGTGTAATTTAATTTACTTATGTCGCTTTAGTTAAACTTTGAATTTCAAAGGTAATCTTAAGCTTTCAAGTACTGTATTTTTAGTTATCTCAAGTATTGTAAAACTTTTTAATAATCAATTTCAAGTTTTAAGTTCAATTTCGCTTTATGCAAATTTTCAAATTTCAAAATCTCATGAATGATCAAATGTTGTTAAGCGTTGTTATTATGGACTCAATAAGCCCACATAAGCTCCTATAAAGCTTATTAAAGCTTTTAGAAACTTTAAAACTCGCTTTAGTAGTCAAAAAGAAAAATCACCAAAAATACAAAAAATTAGTTAAAAATAAAAATCAATGGAGATGGTGAAAGAAGTGAAGCAGGGTGATTATGGATTGCCTTTGGTTTAGTGCTTCGGGAAGCTATAGGATCTGTTCTCATCCTTGGTTCTCATTTTCACTTGAAATCCATTTGTAAGCTTTTTTGATCCATTTTGGCATTTCACCGTGTAAGTTGTTAATTAGCTCAAATCTTTGTGTTTTCATGTTCATTAGTTATAGTTAAGTAAATTAAACAATAAAACCAGTTGCTTGTTCTTTTAAATTTGTAGTTACTAAAAATTTTATTTTAACAGCTTAAAATAGCATAATTGTCATTTCTTGGTTTTATGTTGTTATTGTTGTTGTTTAATGTTTCTTTAGTCTTATTAAGTGATAATATAAAATCTTAAATCAATTTCATGGTCTAATCTGTGATTTGCTTTGAAAATCTTCAAAACAGCCTTTTAAAGTGTTGTTTGGATTTGCTTATTAACTCGTGTTATAGAGTGTATTGTGTTATTGTTTGTTATTGTTAAATGTCTCATTAGGTCATAATAGCTCAATCAAACAATAAAACCAGTTCTTGTTAGTTAAAAAGTCAAAATCAAGTTTAATCTTGTATTGCTTGTTAATCGTTGGATTTTAATAATGCATAATCATACATACTAGCTTAAAAGTTGTTAATCTAGCTTAAAATTAGTCTTATATTACCTTAATATAACATAATCAAGTAGCCTAGGATCATTCAAAGTTCATTAAAGTCAACTTTCGCATTTTCTTAAAAAGTCAAAATAGTGCCCTGTGCACGCTTTTTAGCCTATCATCACAAGCTCTACAGAGCTTATTAGTTAACTTTAGCTTGTGATTTTAGCTTTTGAGAAGCTCACCTAGCCATCTCAAGGTTCCAAGCTTAAAATTTCAATTTATAGCTTATTTGATAGGCTCGCAAGTGCTTTTTGTTTTGTCCAAAATACTCAAGATACATCGAGAGATAACTCGATGGTTTTCCACTTTTTCATAAGCTCATTAAAAGCTCTCTAGTGGACAACACAAACTGAGAACTTTAGCTTTTGGAAAGCTTAACCGGTCAACTAGCTAATCCAAGTGTTTGTTTTAAGTTTCTAGCTTATCTCAGTGCTTAAAATTAAGCCATAAAGTGCCTAGTGATTCAAAAAAAGTGTCCTGTGCAAACCAGCTAACTAGTGCTTATTTTGGCTTAATCGCTTATTTTAAGTTTTTGTGCTTGTTCGCTTGTAATTCTAGCTTATTATCGTTATTTAGCTTATTTCCATTTTTCATTTTGCTTATTTTTAGCTTATAAGCCATTTTGGCTTAAACCTTGTGCTTATTCTCTTTTTTGTTAATCGTTGAGATAAATAAGCTCAAACCGAGCTTATTAGTCATTTTTATAAAAGTTGTAGTTGTAAAAAGTGCTTATTTCATTAGCTTAATAAGTTTGTAAAGAAAATCAAAAAATAAAATAGTTGCAAAAGGTCATTGCTGGGATTCAAACCCCGCCACCCACTCACCACACACACACACTACCACCGCCGCTTGGGTCTTTTTCGCTTTTTATTTGCACTATTTAATACATAACCCTTGTTTCCATTTTGCTTATACGAGCTTATTTGCTTATTTCAGCTTATTTATAATAGCTTTTTCAACTTTTGTATTTTTCATAGATTTGTATTAGTATAAAGTATTTTATAAAAAGTTTCGATTTTTCTCAATAGTTTTAGTATTTTTAAACATTTAATTAGTGTAAAATCGTATTTAATTCATAATAAAAATATAAAAGTCAAAAAATATAAATCTTTTTCTAAAATTTTCTTTTGTCATATAGTACGTAAGAAAATTGTTTTTACACTTGTAGGACTTTTATTTCATAAATTTTACGCTTTTGCTTATGCACTCGCGTAATTTTTATAAATAACGACGCTTTCATTTTAAATCACGCTTTTAGATAATTTAAGTTTACGCTTTAGTTAAAATAGTTTATTTAAGTTATTTTATTTTATAAAATCACAAAACATCATTGTAAAAATAGTGATAGCGTTTATTTAATATATTTTAACTTTTAATTTCCTTTAATTTGCATTTAAGCCCCTGTAATTTACAAAACTTTTCTTTAGGTATAAATATTCTCAAAATCCTTATCGATCACTATCCTTAGTGATTATTCGACATCCGTCTGTGTTAAACACCAATTCATCCTCCGTGGGACTTAACGACCCGTGAATCCACTATATTCCTCCGATCTTAATTGCATTTTGCATTTTCGAAAGCTGCTTTTTAGCACGAGTTTGTTACGGTTGACCATTCACAAGTGGTTAGCTTGTGTGATATAAACTTGACTTGTGTTCTTCCTCGTGACGTGAGGACGCTCGCTCCTTCACCGCGATCGAGGAACGCCTACCACCACCACCCCTTGTCGAAATGGCGAAGACAAACCGATGAATGAGCTTCTCAAGCACCCATCGAGGGTTACGGAGATGCCATTGTTTTCCCACCATCGTGGTCGATACCTTTGAGCTCAAAACCGGTTGCTTAACTGTAACCCAAAGCCAATTCTATGGTTTTGGCGGGATGATCCTCATGCACACATTCGATGGTTTAACAAGATAACATCTACCATCAAATACAAGAATGTCCCACATGAAGCAATCAAGCTTCTTCTGTTCCCATTTTCTAGAGGACAAACTTGTACATTTCTTCAAAAGTCAAATGAAATTTCATTTGAGTCCAAATGGATAGATTTTTATTGTACTCATTTCTTGGTAAAATCAAGTGATTCTTGTTGCTTTTAAAACCTCTCTTGGTCTAGTTTATGTTTATCATTTTTTCATATTTTTGTAAATTTTCTTCAAGCTCTAAAACAACTTATCCATATGGGATCAAATCCCGTGCGTAACACTCGCTGATCGCATGGGGTTACGCAGATTTCAAGGACCGCATGTGTTTCATTTTAGCTCAAATAGGTCTAATTTTTGGCTTATAGACTCTCACCCGGTCTTCCAAGTTCCAAGTTCTGCTTTTCCTGTTTCTAGCTTATTTGGTTGCTTATTTGGTGGCTGCAAGTAGCACCCCTTTCACTGTTTTAGCTTAAAATCTCAACACCTCAAATCTGTTCAATTTGCTAATACAGTGGTTAGAGCTTGTTGAAACTCATTGCATTTTGGTTAATTTAGCTTATTAGAGCTTCACTATCAGTTTGGTAGCCTTTGGACTCCATTTGCTTAATTTAGTGCTTATTTCAATAAGCACTTTCATATCAGTTTCTATATCTTGCAAACAAGACCATGTTTTTCCATTTTTCCTAGCTTCCTAGTATTATTTTAGAGTTTTCCTTAAATTTTCAGATTTTTCTAAGGTGTTTTGCTATTTTTCTTTATTTAAATTAGTTTTTAATCCTTTTTAAATAGCTTTTAATACAAATAAATTAGAAAAAGCTTAAAAAAATATGTTTTCTATTTTCTTAGGTTAAGATAAATATAAATAGCCTAAAAGTATTTTTCCATAATTTTCTTAGTTTAAAAAGTATTTTTAGCATTTTAATTAGTTTTAAATAGTTTTAAATTAATAATAAATACATAAAAGTCTAAAAATATATTTTCAGTTTTAAAATTAGTTTTATAATATTTTAGATTTTATAAGTCTTAAATTTATTTTTCTAGTCTTATTTCATATTTTCTTTTATTTTAGAGTATTATTAAATAGTTTAAAATAGTTTTCAATTAATAATAATTACATAAATAGTTTTAAAAATAATTTTCTTTTCTATAAATTTTCTTTATCATTAGGATTGTAAAATGTATTTTCATATTTTTAGGATTTATATTGTATAAGTTTCACGTTTTATTTTGTACGTTCACGTAGTTTTTAATTTAAACGTATGTTTTTGGTTTTAAACGTTCATCACTTTAAATATAGTGATAGCGTTTATTTAATATATTTTATCTTTTTAATCTTCTTAATTTGTATTTAAGTCGCTTAAATTTATAAACCTTTTTCAGTAGTGTAATATTCAATCCTAATCCTTTCCGATCACTATCATTAGTGATCATTCTATCGTCTGAGTTTGTTTAACACACCATTGAGTCTCCGTGGGACTTAACGACCCGGGAATCCACTGTATTCTCTGATCTTCATTGTATTTGTGTTTAAGCTGTTTTAAGTCTGTTTGACTTGACGGTTTGTCACCGATCAAAATTTTGGCGCCGCTGCCGGGGAGGCTTTAGCGTGTGTTATATCTTTTTCAGACCCACTTTTGCACATACCCCATCTTTTGTAAAAAGTTTTTTGTAAAGTTATCTGAAAATCCAAAAAGTTCATTAACACTTTTCCTAAAGTGTTAAAAACGCCAAAAATATTTTCATTCTTTGTTTTATCATCATGTTTTTCAAAACACCAAAATATTCATCTTTACCCTCTCACATCTTTGATTCTTCATCCCTACCCTCTGTTAACCTTTGATTCTTTCTATGTCTCATCCTCACCCTCTTGGTTGTCAATGGTGTGGTGGTCCTCATAATGGTGGCAATTGCCCCGGTTGTAGCATGGTGGAATTAGGAAACGGTCCGTTTATAACCAAGATCCCTATTCCTACCATAACACGATCGATTTATTCCATCGGCTACCACACTTTGTGATACTCGGCAGCTTTCTTGTTGTGAGTACTTGTGGTGGTTCACATTCCAGCTTCGATTGTCAATCGTGAAACACGCTTGTCTATGAGCGGTTCCGATAACAATTATGACTACAACACATACCACTCACGCCCACATCGCTTGTAATTGTTGTGAGTATTGTGGAGGTCCTCACTCTAGCTCGGATTGTCAAACAGGAACCCATTTCCTTGCAACAATTACGACTATTCGCTTCAAGACCAACCTCTACAAGACCACCGACCCACTTCCTCAAAATCTTCTCCTTAATCTTTGGATTTAGTGAAAGATTTGAAGGAATCTAAACACCCCAAGATAATCCAAATGAGAAATCCATGGAAGTGTTGTTAGTCAAGAGCGGTCGCTAAATTAGATTCCCAAATTGCCTTTGAACAATCTATTAGGGAATCAATTGCAAAAGAAAAAGCACCAAATCTAGCTCTCGATTCCGCTTTCATTCCCGATGACGATGATGATGAAGATATCCTTGATATCCTACAATTTTATAACGGTTCATCAAGTTCATCGGTTGAGACTCCTTCCATGAAAAATCGTGGAGAAAAGACTATGATGGAATTACTAGCGTAAGAACAAATGGAAAGTATTAAACATATGTATGCTAGTCCGCCTAAACTCCCTCACCTGTTGTTATCACACCCGATATTCCCACTCACTCTCCGAACATGGGGATGAGCATCTTGACACTGTTCCTCGAAAAGGAATCGGACGAATTGATAAAGTCTAGTGTTGAGGACCTTGTCCCAATCCCGGAGAGTCACAGGAACTATTGACCATATGTGTGATATCCCTTTCTCCCGAGTGTTCAAATGATCAATTTGAGACTTTCTCCGATTTTAGCGATGATTGTAAATCTTATGGAGACATCGAGTATGTTGAGGCATCACTTCCACGATCGATCCTCTTGAGGAGTTCACCGATGAACTCACTCACATCACTCCACTTTCATCGGAAAGTGACGATGATCTCTTTGATTTGAAGCCGATCTTGGAGAAACTAGAAATCTCCTATATAATGATCATCCACTCATTTCTTGTCCCATTTCCGACTCTTCCATTCCTTCCTCACCCGTATGAGGAAGATGACAAATTTTGGAAGGAGATCGATGATTTTCTTAGTGATGAGTCGATTCCAACAGAATTGACAATACTTACTTTGATTCGGAGGAGACATCCTTTTCTTGAAAATCTATTGATTGAAGAACCATTTCCAGCTCTCCTCCCGGAAATTTTGTTACCAATCACCATACAAGCTTCAAATTTAAGCTTAAAATGTCAAAATGGTGATTTGCTTCTTCGATGAGGAATGGACATGCATTGTGATGCACATCTTTATTCCATTTTTCACAAATGGTGTGGTTTCTCGTTCCCTTTCTCCTTCGGAATGAGGACACTATTTTGATCCCGGCATTTTCAATTATCATTTTTAGCGGTTCTCTCTATATCTCATCGGTGTGGAACTTTCACGTACTTCAATGTTTATCCAAACATCTTGAATGAAAGTCCGATGGAGATTATTTCTTCCACTTTGCTTCCCATGAACCAATGAATTGGGTCGAGTCAAGCTAGCGACTCGGTAATCAAAAACAAGAGCTACACATGGGTTTTCACCGTGTGTACCACCCTAGTGTGGGAGTTACCTCACATTTTATATATATATATAAGTTTCTTTCTAAAAAAAAAAAAAAAAAAAAAAAAAAAACCTTTCTAAATAATGGCCGTAGTATTTCCTTTTACGTTCTTTGTTTCGCATAACCGCTGCGGTGCTTTGAATATTGAGGGCAATATTCATTTCTAAGTGTGGGGGAATTCTCACTAATTTCATATATTATCTACCCAATTCCCGTTTTGGCCAAAATTTTTTTTTTTTGAGTAAGTGTTTACACTTTCTCGTTTGGTTATCATCCGCCATGTCTCAGAAGACAAAAGGATTGGCTAATCCAGAGCAAACGGCTCTTGGTAAAGATTTCTCAAACCGCTTGTATGGCTTGCAATTTGCCCAAAATTGTATGGTTCTCAACTCACCATATCCTAAAAAGTGAAGAGTTGGCTAGCCCGCAAGATTATGGCTTGTGGTAAAGGCGGTGGAAACACCATAATTGGTATTCACTCACCAAAGATAATGTTGATAATTTATCTAAGAGTTGGCTAGTCCGTATGGTGCGGCTCGGTAAAGACAAAATCAAACCGTTGAAAGTCGGTGGTTTGCTCAAAATCACATGGTTATCGATGTACCATGGTTCTTACTTGAATCAAACATTTGGCTACTCCGTAAGTGATGGCTTTTGGTAAAGAGATAAAATCCATCAAGTTTTCTCAAATCATTGCTAGGGACTAGCAATATCTCATGTGGGGGATTGATGAGTGTCTAAATACTCATCATTTTGTATAATCTAAACCGCAAAATCATCTCGAAAACACTCGAAACACATCAAAATGATCAAATTATCACAAATCAGTGTTTTATGTGTTTTAAATGTAAAATATCAAAATCGGATGAAAACATATCAAATTTGCAAAAATTGCGCTTTAGTCCCCAAGTATCAAAAGTTGTCAAAAACAGTCCCGAGCACATAATTTCAAAAGTAAAGTCACCAAAGGTCCTTTTAAAATCAAAAGTTATCAAATTTAGTCCTTTGGTGAAAAATATCAAAAGTTTGAGAAAATTACAAAATGGTCCTTCAAGTTTCAAAATTGGCGAATGGCCTCGAAAAATTGCAAAATGGCAATTTTGGTCCTTATACTTTTGAAGGTTGTCACTTGTGGTCCCTTGGAATAACTTTTCTGAATTCGCAGCCTAAGTCCTTGGAGTTTCAGAATTGACACATTTAGTCCCTCCAATTTAAAACCCTTAAACCTCATTTGGCCTGCCTAGTATTTTGGACCCCCTGTCATATGAATTGTGAACCCCCATCTATTAATAACCTGTGGTCAAAATCTCTGGTCAAAACTCTCATACCCGCCAAAAGTCTTCTTCCCCCACTTGTTTCTCTGCAACTCAGGTAACCCATCCCCCCTCCTCAATTTCCTCTCAAGCCTGTTCCCCCCATCTCAACTAACATCCAAACATCATTTATTGCATCCCTAACCCCTCACTCAACCCCCAATGGGCAGAAAAGAAAAATGGCGCCAAAAACTTATTTAAACGGTTGAGATTAATTTGAGCCATCCAATGGCTATGGATTGGTGGGAATTCATCAGAAGTGAGAGAAAATGCATTTGGGTATAAAAGAAAGGCAAAAGAAGAAGAGAGAAGCAGTTTTTAGTTTTAAAAATTTTAGTTAATGTCGATTTTAGTTTAAATGTTTTAGTTAAGTTGTAACATTGTTAGCTTTTGTTAAATTGTACTTTCTTAAAGTTGTTTTATCAATATTAATCAATTTCAAGTTCTAATTTCAGTTATAATATCATTTATATATTGTTCAGTCCACTGTTACAAATTTTATTCACCAAGTCTTGTATCCAAGCTTCATAAAGCTTCTTTTCAAGTTTAAATAAGCTTATACAAGCTCCTTATAGCTTGCTATAAGCTCAAGTTTAAGTTTTAGTCACTTTTGAAATTTGGTCAACCAAAGTCAACTGGAAGGCTAAAATTGGAAATGGAGCTAGAAATGGGTTGATGCAGTGGAAATGGGTTGAATTAGATTCCTTTGGGTTGATATTTAGGGTAGTGGATCTTTGTTTCACATGTTTCAGGCCACTGTGGCTTAAGGACCGCTTGTAAGTGTTATTTAAATTTCATAGCATCATCCGCTCTGTTGGTTTATAATAAGTTTTATATGTTCAATAAGTAGTAATTAAGGTAGTTAAACTTGGTTTGATCAAGAAACTTGTTTGATTCGGCCTCTAGCTTAGTTTTGCTTTGCAATTAGTAGTACATAGGTGTGTTTGGATTTGGACTTATATCTGTGTTCAGGGTTGATTCAATGTCCAACTCTTGTTGTTTCAAGTATACTTAGGTCTAAATAACTCATATTGGTCTAAATTCGTGCCTGCAAAACATTAAAAGTCAAATCTCCTTTGAAACTGTCTCAACAGTCCACTGTTGTGGATTTTAGGATTGCAAATCATCATTTTGTGTTTAGAAATCCATAACTTTACTTGCATTGTGTCCATTACACCTTATAACACCTAGATCAGTGATAAAATTGGATCCAAAGTTCACCAAAGTCAAACTTGTACATTTCTTCAAAAAGTCAAAATGAAATTTCTGTTTTGAGTCCAAATGGATAGATTTTTATTGTACTCATTTCTTGGTAAAATCAAGTGATTCTTGTTGCTTTTAAAACCTCTCTTGGTCTAGTTTATGTTTATCATTTTTTCATATTTTTGTAAATTTTATTCAAGCTCTAAAACAGCTTATCCATATGGGATCAAATCCCCTGTGCAGAACACTGTTGACTGCACAGGGGTTATGCAGGATTTCCAAGGACTGCAAAGGTTTCATTTTAGCTCAAATAGGTCTAATTTTTGGCTTATAGACTCTCACCCAGGTCTTCTCCAAGTTCCAAGTTCTGTTTTCCTGTTTCTAGCTTATTTGGTTGCTTATTTGGTGGCTGCAAGTAGCACCCCTTTCACTGTTTTAGCTTAAAATATCAACACCTCAAATCTGTTCAATTTGCTAATACAGTGGTTAGAGCTTGTTGAAACTCATTGCATTTTGGTTAATTTAGCTTATTAGAGCTTCACTATCAGTTTGGTAGCCTTTGGACTCCATTTGCTTATTTAGTGCTTATTTCAATAAGCACTTTCATATCAGTTTCTATATCTTGCAAACAAGACCATGTTTTTCCATTTTTCCTAGCTTCCTAGTATTATTTTAGAGTTTTCCTTAAATTTTCAGATTTTTCTAAGGTGTTTTGCTATTTTTCTTTATTTAAATTAATTTTTAATCCTTTTTAAATAGCTTTTAATACAAATAAATTAGAAAAAGCTTAAAAAAATATGTTTTCTATTTTCTTAGGTTAAGATAAATATAAATAGCCTAAAAAGTATTTTTCCATAATTTTCTTAGTTTAAAAAGTATTTTTTAGCATTTTAATTAGTTTTAAATAGTTTTAAATTAATAATAAATACATAAAAAGTCTAAAAAATATATTTTCAGTTTTAAAATTAGTTTTATAATATTTTAGATTTTTCTAAGTCTTAAATTTATTTTTCTAGTCTTATTTCATATTTTCTTTTATTTTAGAGTATTATTAAATAGTTTAAAATAGTTTTCAATTAATAATAATTACATAAATAGTTTTAAAAATAATTTTCTTTTTCTATAAATTTTCTTTTATCATTAGGATTGTAAAAATGTATTTTTCATATTTTTAGGATTTATATTGTATAAGTTTCACGTTTTATTTTGTACGTTCACGTAGTTTTTAATTTAAACGTATGTTTTTGGTTTTAAACGTTCATCACTTTAAATATAGTGATAGCGTTTATTTAATATCTTTTATCTTTTTAATCTTCTTAATTTGTATTTAAGTCGCTTAAATTTATAAACCTTTTTCAGTAGTGTAATATTCAATCCTAATCCTTTCCGATCACTATCATTAGTGATCATTCTATCGTCTGAGTTTGTTTAACACACCATTGAGTCTCCGTGGGACTTAACGACCCGGGAATCCACTGTATTCTCTGATCTTCATTGTATTTGTGTTTAAGCTGTTTTAAGTCTGTTTGACTTGACGGTTTGGCACCGATCAACCAGCTATTCCTACTACCTCTTCTTCTTCTCTCCCGAAGGTAGTGGAAAGTAAATCTGAGGCTACAAAGGATAAGGAACTTCCTACTAATAACGGAGGAACCAATGATGTCCATACTCAAGTTGTCCAGAAACCCAAATCCAGTCCAGGAGTTGTTTTTGAACCACCTGTAGCTCCCATTAAAAATACCAAATCCAAATCTTCTATTCCTTACCCATCACGTTTGAATGAGCAAAGCTCATGAAAAAGCCGGTCATCAAATGGACAAATTTTTCAAATTTTCCAAGAACTACATTTTGACATAAGCTTTATGGATGCTATCATGCCGATGCCCAAGTTTGCATCAACTCTCAAACACATGTTAAGCAACAAGGAAAAGTCGTTTGAAATGGCTAAAACTCCTCTTAACGAGAACTGCTCGGTTATCCCAAGAAGCTTCCGAGAAAGCTTGGAGATCCCGGAAAATTTCTATTACCTTGTGTATTTCGTGAATGGTTGAATGCTTTGCCTTAGCCGATCTTGGTGCAAGCATCAACCCGATGCCTTATTCAAGATGGAAGAAACTTTCTTCCGGAACTTACTCCTACATGCATGACTCTCGAGCTTGCGGATCGTACAATATCCCGTCCTCTTGGCATTGCCGAGGACGATTTGTGAAAGTAGGAAAGTTCCATTTCGGTGACTTTGTAGTTGTTGATTTTGATGCGATCATCGGGTTCCTCTCATTGTTGGTCGAGGATTCACGAGAACGGGCCGTGCTCTCATTGATGTATTTGAGCAAGAAATCACATTACGTGTTGGTAATGAAGTCATCACCTTTAACCTTGATCAAACTTCGAGGTACTCCGCAAATTATGATTCGAATCGGTTAACCGAATAGATATCATTGATGTTGCTTCGAAGAGTACTCTTAAGAAGTTCTTGGTTATGATCATAATTCTTCGAGTGATAATCTCACTCATTCATCTCAACCCATCATTGCCAATTCTACTCCTTCTTACCCCATTTGAGGAAAGTGACTTCATCTTGGAAGAGATTGAAGCCTACTTGTCTAGTGATTCTGCTCGATGGGAAATTGATCACGCTCCCATCGACATCGAGGGGACATACTTCTCATTGAGAAGTCGCTAATGATGATCCATCATCACTCTCTCCGTCGAACTTCATAACAAGGAAGTCAAGTCGGTGAGAAAATCAAGAATTTCAAAGTCGAACTTAAGGACTTACCACCTCATCTCGAGTATGCATTTCTTGAAGGTGATGATAAATTGCCGGTCATTATTGCTCGAGATTTGAGTAAAGATGAAAAGTCTGCTCTCATAAAGATCTTGAAGTCACACAAGCAAGCAATTGCTTGAAACTCTCCGACATTAAGGGTATCAACCCCGAATTTTGTACTCACAAAATCTTGATGGAGGATGACTTCAAACCAATGATTCAACATCGAGAAGAGTAAATCCAAAAATCCATGATGTTATCAAACATGAGGTTATCAAACTTCTTGATGCGAGATTGATTTACCCGATCTCGAGATAGTCCTTGGTTAGCCCAATTCATTGTGTTCCTAAAAGGGTGGCATAATCTGTTGTCACAAATGAAGATAACGAGTTAATTCCAACTCGTGCAGTTACGGATGGCGTATGCATTTACTATCGTAAGTTGAATGACGCCACCCGTAAAGACCATTTTCCTCTACCCTTCATGGACCAAATGCTTGAGAGATTAGCGGGAATGAATACTATTGTTTCCTTGATGGTTTCTCGTGGTACTTTCAGATCCCCATTGATCCAAAGGATCAAGAAAGACTACATTCACATGCCCATACGGAACTTTTGCCTACAGACGTATGCCTTTTGGCTTATGTAATGCTCCCGCACGCTCCAACGATGTATGATGGCCATTTTCCACGACATGATCGGGAAACAATGGAGGTGTTTATGGATGACTTCTCGGTCATTGGGGATTCGTTTCAAACATGTCTCTCCCATCTAGATAAAATGCTCAAACGGTGTGAAGACACCAATCTTTGTCTAAACGGGAGAAAAGCCACTTTATGGTCAAAGAAGGCATAGTCCTTGGCCATAAGATTTCAAAAACGGATTGAGGTAGATAGAGCAAAAGTTGATGTTATTGCTAACCGCCTCATCCTACTACCGTCAAAGGTATTAGGAGTTTTTAGGTCATGCCGGTTTCTATCGTAGATTCATACAAGATTTTTCTAAAATCGCCTGACCTATGACTCATCTTCTTGAAAAGATGCTCTTTTATCTTCTCACCGAGTGCATCAAAGCTTTTGAAACATTAAAGAAAAAGCTTCATCAAGCACCCATTCTCGTTGCTCCCGACCGGGACTTGCCTTTTGAGCTCATGTGCGATGCAAGTGATTTTGCTATCGGTGCGGTCCTAGGGCAACGTGAGCTAAGCATTTTCACCTATCCACTATGCAAGTAAGACTATGATCAAGCTCAAACCCATTACACCACCACGTAAAAAGAGCTATTAGCCGTGGTGTATGCATTTGAGAAGTTTCGGCCGTATTTAATCTTAACCAAATGTGTGGTGTATACGGATCACTCGGCTCTCAAATATCTCTTTGCAAAACAAGATGCAAAGCCGAGATTGTTCCATTGGGTTCTCCTCCTCCGTGAATTTGATATCATTATACGTGATAAAAAGGAGCCGAGAACCCGTCACGATCATCTCGTCCGATTAGAGAACCCTCACCAAGATGTTTTCGAGAAAAGGAAATAAATGAAACATTTCCTCTCGAGACACTCAATGCGTTTTCTTTTCGTGGAAACTCTTCTACCCCATGGTTTGTCGACTTCGCAAATTACCATGCGGGTAACTTCATAGTGAAAGGGATGTCAATCCAAAGAAGAACAAATTCTTCAAAGATGTTAAACATTACTCGGGACGACCCTACTTATTCAAAATCATGCGGATCAAGTCATCCGACGGTGTGTTTATGGACAAGAAGCTCTTGACATTCTCAAAGCTTGCCATGATGGACCCAACGGGGCCATCATAGTCCAAACTACACACCAAAAGGTGTTTGATTCCGGTTTTATTGGCCCACTAACTATAAGGATGCCCACGATTTTGTCAAAACTTGTGACGCTTGTCAACGTCATGGAAATATCTCTCAAAGAAATGAAATGCCACAAAATGTCATTCAAGTTTGTGAGATATTTGACATCCGGGTATTGACTTTACGGGCCATTTCCATCTTCTCGAGATAACAAATACATACTCGTGGTCGTTGACTATTTGTCAAAATGGGTTGAAGCGAAAGCTTTACCCACCAATGATGCCCGAGTTGTTGTGAAGTTTTAAAATCTCTTTTGCCGTGTTTGGAACTCCACGTGCTATAATCGCGATCGTGGTACACATTTACGCAATGACCAATTTGATCGTGTCATGCAAAAGTATGGTGTAACCCACCGCCTCTCATCGCATACCACCCCAAACAAGTGGGCAAGTGGTAGTCTCCAACCGTGGTATTAAAAGAATTCTAGAAAGGACAAGAGGCGAAAATCGTGCATCCCGGTCGGATAAACCGGATGACGCACTGGGCCTTTCGTACATTTTACAAACACCCATCGGTGTACTCCATACAAGCTAGTGTACGGAAAGGTATGTCATCTTCCGATTGAGCTAGAGCACAAGGCTTACTGGGCCTTGAAGCATGCAAATTTCGATATTCGACAAACGGTGATCACAGAAAGTTCAAATGAATGAACTAAATGAACTCCGTGATCAAGCATACGAGAACTCTTTGATCTACAAAAAAGACAAAGAAGATTCATGACTCTAAAATCAAGAACCGCGTTTTCAACGTTGGTGATCGAGTCCTTCTTTTCAATTCAAGATTGAAGATTTTCTCGAAAGCATAAATCCGTTGGTCCGGTCCATTTACTATCACTAAGGTTTATCCTTATGGTACCATTGAGTTATCTTAGCCCGATGGTCCAAATTTTAAAGTGAATGGTCATCGATTGAAGCATTACTTTGGAGAGGACATTCCACCCGTGATTGTCCCGGATCTACAAACCTTCCCCATGAACCAATGAATGCGGGATCGAGTCAAGCTAGTGACTCGGGAATCAAAAACAGAGCACACACCATATGGGTTTTCACCCATGTTTCGCTTCTCTACCCTATTCTACCACCCTAGTGTGGGGAGTTTCCCAGCTGTTGTATATATCAATTTTCTAAAAAAAAAAAAAAAATGTGATATATCAAAAACAAAATAATGGCCGTAATATTTCCTTTTATGTTCTATGTTTCAAAGATAACCACTGTACTTTGAATATTGAGGGCAATATTCATTTCTAAGTATGGGGAATTCTCACGAATTTTATCATGTAATTATTCCACCCAATTCCCTCGTTTTTGGCCAATTTTTTGGAGTAAGTGTTTTCACTTACTCAACAAATGGTAATCATCCGCCATGTCTAACCCACATAAGGATTGGCTAATCCAGAGCAAACGGCTCTTGGTAAAGATATCTCAAATCCGCTTATGGCTTGCAATTTGCCCAAAATTGTATGGTGTTCAACTCACCATATCTTTAAACTAGTGAAAAGTTAGCTAGCCCGCAAGGTTATGGCTTGTGGTAAAGGCGATTGAAATCCATAATTGGTAATCGGCTCACCAAAGATAATATTGATAATTTATCTAAGAGTTGGTTAGTCCGTATAAACGGCTTCGTAAAGAAAAATCAAATCCGTTTACGACTTATGATTTGCTCAAAATCATTTGGTTATCATTGTGCCAAGGTTCTTACTTGAACTAAAAAATTGGCTACCCGTAAGTAATGTCTTTTGGTAAAGAGATGAAATCCATTAATTTTCTCAAATCATTGCTAGGGACTAGCAATATCTTAGTGTGGGGATTGATGAGTGTCTAAATACTCATCATTTTATACCGCTTAGAATGCCAAAACATCCGAAAACACTCGAAACGCATCAAAATGATAAAAATATCACAAACAAGTGTTTTATGTGTTTTAAATGCAAAACATCAAAATCGGTGAAAACGATCAAGTTTGCATAATTGGCGCTTTAGTCCCCAAGTTTAAAAAGTTGTCAAAACAGTCCTGGTATATCAAAATAAAGAAAAATATCATTTTAAGTCCTTAGGGATTCATAAAGTTGTCAAAACAAGTCCTTGAAATCAAAAATTGCAAAATTACAACTTTAGTCCTCAAGTTTTGAAAATGACAAAATAGTCCTTGGATTTATTAAAATGGAATTTTATGCACTATGGTCCTTGTACTATTAAAGATTGGCGTTTTGGTCCGTGTGTTAACTTTTGGAGAATTGCGGTTTGGTCCCTCAAGTTTGGCGAATTACATCTTTAGTCCTTATATTAAAACAAGCCAATTGGACCCCTTTGTATTTAGAACCCGCACAAACCCAAAAGAACCCCCGCCATGCCTCGTGACCCCCATTTTGGACCCCATTTTAATATTAAAAGTCAAAACCAACAAAGGCGCCAAATACTACTCCCACTGCTCATCGTCCTCACCACTTTGTAATCCCAAAACCAAGGTGGTTTTCTCCACTTTTCAACACTCCACCAGATTTCCACTTGTATACCCACTCTCCTCCACCTCTACAACCTCCAAAACTTAATTAATGCAAAACCTCGCTAAAGAGATATTTGGCGCCAAAATCTCCACATGGACGATATGATTACTTTGATCAATCCAACGGTTGGATTGAGGTGGAAAAGATTCGAGATAAAGACCGAGTCTCAAAAGATCATTATAAAGGAGAGAAGAAGCAATGTGATAACTATCTAGTGTAATTTAATTTACTTTATGTCGTTTTAGTTAAACTTTGAATTTCAAAGTAATCTTAAGCCTTCAAGTACTGCTTTTATCTATCTCGTAGTATTGTGAATCCTTTTAATAAGTAATTTCAAGTTTTAAGTCCTATCTCGCTTTATGCAAATTTTCCTTATTCAAAATTTCATGAATGATTGAATGTTGTTAAGCGCTTGTTATTATCGACTCATAAACCCACATAAGCTCCTCGTAAAGCTTATTAAAGCTTTTAGAAACAATAAAACTCCGCTTTAGTACCAAAACCAAAATCACTAAAAATACTAAAAATTAGTTAAAATAAAAACAATGGAGATGGTGATCGAGGTTGAAGAAGGGTAATGCTTGGATTATCTTTGGTTTAGTGCTTCGGGAAGCTATAGGATATGTTCTCATCCTTGGTTCTCATCTTTCACTTGAAATCATCTTGTAAGCTTGTTATTCCATTTTGGCGCTCAACGCTTTAAGTTGTTAATTAGCCTAAATTTTGTATTTCTATGTTAATGAGTTGTAGTTGAGTAAATATAAACAATAAAACTAGTTGCTTGTTTTTTTAAAATTTGTAGTAACTAAAAATTCTTATTTTAACAGCTTGTAATAGCTTAATTGTCAATTCTCGCTTTATGTTGTTATTATGGTTGTTTAATGCTTCATTAGTCCTATTAAGTGATAACATTAAATCTTAAATCAATTTCTTGCTCCTAATCTTTGTAACTCTTTGAAAATCTTTAAAATGCTTTTTAAAGTGTTGTTTGATTTGCCTTATTAACTGTAATAGAGGTTATTGTAGTTGTTATTTGTTATTGTTAAATGTTCCAATAGGTCATAATAGCTCAATCAAGTCATAAAACCAGTTCTCATTAGTTAAAAAGTCAAAATCAAGTTTAATCTTGTATTGCTTGTTAACTGTTGGAATTTAGAATGCATAATCATACATACTAGCTTAAAAGTTGTTTATCTAGCTAAAATTAGTCTCATATTAGCTTAATATAACAAATTAAGTAGCATAGGAACATTCAAATCTCACAAAAGTCGACTTTCGCTTTAATAAAAAGTCAAAATAGTGCCCTGTGCACCAGTGAGCCTATCACTTTCACAAGATCTTACAGAGCTAATTAGTGAACCTTATCTTGTGTACTTTAGCTTTTGAGAAGCTCACCCACTGTCTCAAGGTTCCATTTCTTATTTTTCAATCTATAGCTTATTTGGTAGGGTCGCAAGTGCTTTTTTCCCCAAAATACTCAAGATACAATCGAGAGATAACTCGATGGTTTTCCACTTTTAATAAGCTCATTAAAAGCTCTCAGTGGACAACACCGTGAGAACTTTAGTTTTTGGAAAGCTTAACTGGTCAACTAGCTAATCCAAGTTTTTGTTTTAAGTTTCTAGCTTATCTCGCTTAAAATTGCCATAAAGTGCCTAGTGATTTAAAAAAGTGTCCCGTGCATACAGCTTAACTAGTGCTTATTTTGGCTTAATCTGCTTATTTCTAAGTTTTGTGCTTGTTCGGTTGTAATTCTAGCTTATTATCAAGATTTAGCTTATTTCCATTTTTCATTTTGCTTATTATAGCTTATGCCATTTTGGCTTAATCCTTTTGCTTATTTCTTTTCTTGTTAATCGTTGAGCTAAATAAGCTCATTCCGAGCTTATTGGTCATTTTATAAAAAGTTCTAGTTGTAAAAGTTGTTTAAAATCATTAGCTTAATAAGTTTGTAAAAGAAAATCAAAAAATAAAATAGTTGCAAAAGGTCATTGCTAGGATTCAACCACGCCACCTAGCTCACCACACACACACACTACCACTCGCCTTGGGTCTTTTTCTGCTTTTATTTGCACTATTAAATACATAACCCTTGTTTCCATATTGCTTATACGAGCTTATTTGCTTATTTCAACTTATTTATATTAGCTTTTTCATCTTTTGTATTTTTCATAGATTTGTATTAGTATAAAGTATTTTATAAAAAGTTTTAGATTTTTCTCAATAGTTTTAATATTTTTAAACATTTAATTAGTGTAAAATCGTATTTAATTCATAATAAAAATATAAAAGTCAAAAAATATAATTCTTTTTCTAAAATTTTCTTTTGTTATATAGTACGTAAGAAAATTGTTTTACACTTGTAGGACTTTTATTTCATAAATTTTACGCTTTTGCTTATGCACTGCTGTAATTTTTATAAATAACGACGCTTTCATTTTAAATCAAGTTTTTAGATAATTTAAGTTTACGCTTTAGTTAAAATAGTTTATTTAAGTTATTTTATTTTAAAATCACAAAACATCATTGTAAAAATAGTGATAGCGTTTATTTAATATATTTTAACTTTTAATTTCCTTTAATTTGCATTTAAGCCCCTGTAATTTACAAAACTTTTCTTTAGGTATAAATAACTCAAAATCCTTATCGATCACTATCCTTAGTGATTATTCGACATCCGTCTGTGTTAAACACCAATTCATCCTCCGTGGGACTTAACGACCCGTGAATCCACTATATTCCTCCGATCTTAATTGCATTTTGTGTTTGCAACTGTTTTAAGTTTCTTACGGTTAGCCATTCACAAGTGGCTAGCTTGTGTGAGATAACTTGACGGTTTAGCACTAATCAATACTTAAATGGATGGGCATGGTGTCCTTATCGGTATGATGTAGTTGTATTCAATAACACTTCAATTATCATTTGTGCATTTGCAAATGTTAAAGATATTATAACGTTAGCAAATAGCATGTGGGGTTGATCAATAACCTTACATTCTTATGCGTAAATATCAAGGAACGAGACGATTAGAGGAAATCGCCATTGTCAAATCCACTTTATGGCTACCGCCTTGTTCAAAAGGTAAAAGGTCAAACTATTGTTATTTTTGTAGTGCACCTCTTTGGGCGGGGTTGTGGCCTTCACGTTATTTAATGTGGAAGGTACGGAATTATTGTGAACAAGACACATGTATTTTTCAAGGGTGGTCACATTGTAAATATTAGAAATGGCAAAAGGGTTGGGTCACACATAATAGATAACAGTCAAAATAGGTATCATTTTGTATGGGTCATGTCGAATGTGAGATTGACTTGGGATTTTTTTTCCTCAAGGAACCATGGGTCATAATGATTTTAGAAGTTGTACCAATATTGATCAAGTAATTTAGCTAGAGTTTTGACCTATTTGGCATTTCCTTGTAAGCTAATTATCTTAGAAATGTACGTGCTTGACCGTCGACATGGAGCATAACCCAAATCGACCATTTGACAAGCAAAAGTTTATAGGATAAATGGAAATTATGGAATCTTGAAATGCCTTCTAATTTGGCTATATACTTTTCTTGCAAGATCTAATCTCTATTTTTGGATTGCTTTAGTTCCTCGTCTGTAAGTACTTTCCCTACACTATCACAAATATTGAACCGTAGTTCACCTTACTTGGTGACCTTTGTTTCAACATTATGTTATGGTTTCTCATCACCCTTTTATGCTCGGGTTGTTCTCTTCATTGGGTGCAAACCGCAACAAGTGATCGCTACTTTAGCATTGAAAAGTGCCGGAATTATCGGTTATTTTATCAAGCTAAGTTAAAGCCTCGAGACGAGCATTTTAGTTTGAGATGATTAGTGTAAATTACACGCGGATGAATTTTATTAGTTATTGGTTAAGTTCGTGTCGAGGTTCGACCATACTATTTGTGTTTTGTGAATAAATTATCACTTGTGAATGAAGTTAATATGTTGATTTTGCTATAAAAGAGTTTTAGATTATAATTTGTAAAATAAGTAAGACCGAAATGAAAATTGGATCCATTTTTTTGGTTACATGATCATATTAGTGACCACCTATTTGGTCTCTAATAGTCTCGTAGTCCGTGACCACTATCTCGTCACCAATGGTATATATTAGTGACGAAATATTCAATCACCATCGTCATTTGTGATTTAAATATCTTCGCCACCAACCGAGTAAAACAATGACGAATGTTTTGGTCACATTTTAGTGACCAAGCATATTTTGGTCTCTAATTGAATTTGTGACGGAGCTTTAGTGACGATCGGTGACGACTTGAATTTTGTCACTAAACGGTTTTGTGACCAGATTTTACATTGTTAGTGACGAAATCACTTATGTCACTAAAGGGCTTTTTTCTTGTAGTGATTTGAGTTGGGAATGAGTAAATGCGGTTAGGGTCGAGCAAATGACCCGAACGAACCGGACCGACCGAGACCGGATCGACCGAACCGGACCGACCACATTTGGTCCGGCCCCTGCCTCGCTTTGAGCTAATTCGGTCCTCGGTCCAGTCCGGTCCGGACCACAACCGACTAATTTGGGCTAATTTGGCCTTGTTTGACCGGACCGATCAAGGACCGACCGGACCGAGACCGACGGACCACATTCGGTCCAATCTCGGTCTAAGATTTTTGCCGAAATCGCCTCGGTTCGGTCCGGTTTTAGACCGTGATCACCCCTAAATGTGGTGTGTAAAATTGTTGGCTAAATGTAGCAGTTTACGTTGGGGATGGAAGCTTCATTTTGATTTTTTGTGCGGTTTTGATTTTTAATACGGTTAGTAAAGAAACCGTACCATTTATTTTCGTGACGCCTTCAAAACAATCATACCAACTAAAGAAAGAATCACCAAACCGTACTAAATGAGTTTTTGTTAGTACCGTTTTTATTAAACCGCACTAAATGACTTTTTTCTCTTCATAATCGTGTCCATTTGGCGTATTAAAAGATGGTTTGTTTAATAGTGAGTCTCGAACCAACTCACAAGGCATCCCCAATGAAAATGGATCGTCGCTCAAATCAAATCCACTTTGATCACCAAGATTTTCCTCGCCTTTAAGCTCAAGAAACACTCTCTTCATCTTCACTTACTCAAGGATACAAAGTCTCTTAAATATGATTTTCTATCAATTACTTGAAATACCTAGATAAATAATCGCAAGTTAATAGTGACAACTTTGACATGCATGTGAGAAATCTCACCTATCACTACTAGAAAAGTGAAAATGTTGACGGTGCTTTGTAAAGGGTGGAGTTTTTTTTGGGTTTTGTACACGCAAATAAGTGTTTCTAAAATATTTAAAGTAGTTGACAATTTCAAGCGTGTAATATCATAAATGACGAAAAAGCGTGGACAAAAGTTGATACTAAAATTGGGAGAGAAAAGAATCCACCTTAAAATGCGTGGACTTTTTTTTTTCTCATACGTGTCATAACCTTCAAATCTCATTACCCCAAATTCATATGTTTATAACTCAAAATCTACTTATAATTCATTACCCTAATTATATTCATTACCCCAAATTCATTACTCCGATTCACCGATGGCTCGATTCATTACTTCTATTCGCTAAATTCAGAACTGCTTTCAAACCGTTAGATCGTTTCATTGATGGCTCACTTTATACCGCTAGGGTTTTGATTTTGGTACAAATTGATGCATTTCGGTTTCATTTTTTCATTTTTAAATTGAACAATACGCATCAAAGGTATAAAACTATTAATATGCATTTATTTAAGTACAGAATTTGTGTGAAATTGATTGTTTGACTAAATATGCTTGAGTTATTGATGAATGCGAAATTTTGTAATGAATCGATTGGTAATAGGAATATGAGTTGTTGCGATTTATTGATGAAATATGCTTGAGTTATTGATGATCGATTTGCTTGTTATAATTGGGGAAAAAGTTAAGGCTTGTTAAATATGCCTAATAGTGGTGGTTTGGACCATAGGAATGCATGATTCAAGAATGTTCATGTGTTATGGTAAACCTTATTCTAGCTATTGAATAGATGAATTAGCTTAATTTTGTGCATTGTGTGAATGTATATGATTTTAGGTGAAGAGATTAGAAGATAGAAACTCAAGGTGTGCCTTTTAACAAAGTTGAGCCGATTACATCAATTATAACCAAAGTTTTGAATAAGCTATAAGTGAGAAAAATAGTTGTTTGTGTTTGTTGTTTTGGTTATGTTTTAAATCGCGTGTGCATACAATTTTGATGAATCAATATGGCGTAAAATATGGGAAACTCAAGTTGTGAGTGAAAAGCTCTCGGTGATTCGCTTAATTTTTGTTGTTCGATTGAATTAAAATAGTCCTAGTTCATAAAGCGGTATTGTATGATGTGAGTAACTGTTTTGATCTCACGAGTTGAACTTAAGCATTTTTGGGGATAAAAATACGAGTTCCATTAGATATTAACCGTGAATATTGCTATGTGTCTTAAGTTAATGCTTATAGTATAGCTTTATGACTAGGTGACTTAAGAGTTGGATCCCGACAAACAGTTTACAAAGTTCAAATTTTTTGAAGAGACCAACTAAAAATTGTCCCATGGTATTTACAAGGTAAGACTATCATTTAGACATACGCTTTAAAGGAGTATAGAAGCGACTCATTTAACACATGTTTTTTGCTCAAGAAGCTTAAAGGTTCTTAGATGCTAATGAATAGGTTAAAATGGTCATGAATTGGAGAAACATGTTTTATGAGATATTAAAATACCTCAACATGTCAAGATTACTTGTCTTATATAATTATTGTATATTGCGGTGGACAAACTCCAAATGAAGATGCGGATGAAGAACAACATAAGGAGGCCTTGAAACCAAGAAAAATGATCTAACTCCAAATCTTCATGATGTAAGTTGTTTTGGGATTACAATGTTTTGTAAGGATTAACCCTAGTATATTGTTTTCTCAATGGTTTTAGTTCGGATGGTGTATCTTTTTGATGAAGCAACATCAAAGATTTTAGAAATGACAAAGGTAAACGTGAAACTTAGCTATCTCCATATTGCTATTAGTACTATCAAGTGTTCATGTTATTTTACCGTGTTTGAACAATTGAATGATTTTACTTGTTTCTATCCTCATTTGATATGTTATCACTCTCTTGGTTTGTTTTTGTTTGTTAATAATTTTACTTTATTGTTGATAAATGCTTTATAGATATCGGATCAATGTATAGACCTCATTTGGTGAATTTGAGTAACCTCATTATGTGCTCAGAAATGTTTTCGTGTTCATGGTGCTTTGCTACCACCTTGGCTTGCACTCGCTTAGTTGGTTATCGTAGCTCTTCTTTAAAATATTCATGCTTTTGTGTCACTTAAACAAATGGTAACACGTGTATATCTTTGTTTTAGGCATTGTTGCATGCGCCATTTATTCTCTATTTGGTATAAGTGTTCTACTTTTATTCTAAGATGAGAACACATGCAAGTTATCATTTTATTGTGGCAAGCATTGGAGAAAAGGCACAAGTTTAAAAATAGGTCGAACCTCACGTGCACACAATCGAACTCAAGTAAATTCTCTAATTTTTAGTTATCTTCAATTTTTGCTTGTGTATATTGTATATAAAAGTATGTTATAAGTTCATGTCACCATCTGCTTTATTATTTAAAATATGTTCTCCTATTATATATGATTTATACTTGTGTACCACATGACATCTATAGTTATACAAAGTAGTTTCTAGATGAAATGGGTCGAGTCAAGTTATCCTCATATATGATTCAATCGTAATGTACCGTTTGGGTTTTCGCTGTTGAAAAGAATAAATATTGTTAAAAATGTTTTATCATATAGAGATGTGTGCATTACCAAGATGAAGCATATAGATATAACTCACCAAGCTCTTAAACTATAAGTTGAACAAGATGTCAATGTATCGATTAATATATTTTTGATATTGAAATGCTATAATGTTTTCATGATCATGCAATTTGAATTAGTCATAACTTATTACTATATTTGTTGAAATGGCGCATTTTGATCCGCTTCGAAGTCGGTTCGTGTTGGCTAGATAAATAAACAAGATATTCTTCTTATTTCAACCATTACAAGGTAGCTTACTTTGCTTGTTATTTGCAATGCATACTATCGTGTACTACTAGTCATTTATGGACCAAGCACATGACTATCTATTTTACTAGTTGGTTTTCGAGTGTTTGGTTGCATAGTGTAGTTAACCAATATTTGTACTACCATGTGTTAAATGTGAAGGACCGATAAGGTTTTAAAAGGTACCATTTTGAGGGTCGTTTTAGCCCTTATTTGATCACTTTTGTATCCGTTATTGCTTAATATCGCCCTTTTCACTTTTTAGGTCTCTTGAAGGCAAAATGTCGGAATGGCGCTTATTTGGACGAAAAGGCGCGAATATATGAAGAAAATGGCCAAAGTCAAAATCGAGACACTTACAACCGCCGAAATGTATACGACGGCGTCGGTGTTAATTGCGACGCCGTCCGAGGATTTTTGTGACGGACGTAACCCAAAACTCTTATTTTCAAGTGACGACGCCCGCTTGTAAAAGAGTAGGCCGTCGCTACTCGGGACGGCCTAGATGCAATCCGACGACGCCGGTCAAGAGGACGGCGTCACGGACATAAGGTGACGCCGCCGCAAGGTTAACGTGCCAAGACGAAACCCTAATGACGGCGACACGACGGCGTCACGAAACATAAGGTGACGCCGTCGCATATGTAATCTTATATATAGAATCCGAATTTTTCGCTTTTAGAGATTCTTTTGGAGTAAAACCTAAAACCGAACCTAAGGTGTCTTGTACAAGATTTTAGGGTTTTAAACCCTATCTTACATCAAGATAAGTATTTACTTCATTAATTCAATTATGTCTTTGATTATTTGTGTGTATGCTTGCATGTTCTCCATGTCCGCTAATTTATTTGTGTGTTTGCTTAGGAAGTATGAAACTTAATTATTAAATATTGATTGGTTGTTTCTTATCTTAGTTGATCAATGATCTAGTAATGCGATAGGTCATTCGTTGTGTACTTAATGCTTGATTCATCTTTGTGAACCTTAGAATATGATTACCCGAGTAGTTGTAGGCTAAATTATCCAAAGAGTGCCTTAGAGTAAGAGTTTATCATCCCTAGTGGGTTTTGTAGACGAGACCCTTTGGTAAGTTCAAAGAGTTAGCGTAAACGCATACCCTACAACTTTAGACACACAACGCAACTAAGAATAAGGACGTGACAACTCAACCATCAATAGGAGATAATTAAGGAGTAGTATAACTTAAGTAAACACATCTTTAAGCTATCATACGAGCACACATTAATTAGACATAGACTCCCACAACTTTAGTTTAGATAATTAGATAATAGTAGAGTAATCGGTGAAATACCAACCCCCCAAATCCAATACCCGAGATTCGTACCTTTCCATTTCATAAAATATAAAAATACAAAATAATCTTCCTCAACCTTAATCTTAGCGTAGTAACTTCTTACTAGCATTCCTATTCCCCAGAGAACGATATCAATACCCGTGGCTTACCCTAATTACTACACTACAACGATTAGGTTCATCGCTTGGGTGTTATAAAACTTGATCAAGAAAAGGAAGTTTCCTTGACCCCGAACGACGCGTGTAGCGTTATCAAGTTTTTACGCCACTGGGAATAGAATAGCTAGTTTGTAGTCCACCTCGCTTAGGTTCTTTGCTTGATTCCTATCAAGTAAAATTTTCTCATTTTTAGCTTTCTTAGTCTATCCCCTTCTTCGTGACCTTTGTTCAGTAACCATTTTCATTAACTATTCCGTTAGCCGTTATGGAGAACGCGAATCGCCAAAACTGCCACCCAATCAACGAAATCCACTACATAATCTACCCTTTCCACTCCAAAATGAGATCTTGAGGTTCCAAGAATATCATGATGAATCCTTTCCGAGGCGTGGACTCGAATTAAATATTTATTACAAAAGTCCTTTACCATGGTATTGATTTCATCGCTTCCACTACAATTCTTTTACACTCAGATCGCCTACCTAAACCCAAAGGAAACTTGACTATGTAGCGGATGGGGATATTTGGGGACGTGGTGTTCGAATTGCATGGGAAACCTTTGAGATTCACGCCCAATTTAGAAGTGGAACATGGGACCCAAAACGAATCTTTAGACCTATTTTCAATTTGGAAACTTCGGCCGGAAAGGTTGTTTAGGAAGGAGATGATTAGAGTTGAGGTACCAAGGTGCATGTCATGGTTAGGCGCTACCACAAAGGCAAAATGAATACATAGGTGATCTTGATAAGATGGAGGATAGAGTAGAAAATCCAATCCCATCGGATAACCCACAAGTCCTACCATCACTTGAGAAACACACACCGCCTATGACTTACCCGGAAGTAGTGGAAGAAACTATAGGAACCCCAATAAAGGTAGAACCTTTGGACCGAACACAAGTAGTGGATGTGGGTTTGAACGCTTGTAGTGATGACCTTTCTCTTATTCCTAGGGAAGTTCCTAATTTTGATGAACTGGAGCCTCAACCAAAAACCTTACCCAATTTTCCGTCTTTAGATGTGAATCTTGGAATTGAATTAGGCCCCAATCCACCCATCAAAATAGATAGTCCGGGTAGTTGCTTGATAAAGGTGGTAGATTCTAGGCCATGTAGAGTAGAAGCTAATATAGGAGTAACCCATGACCTTACACACTTATATCACCCATTCATGGTTGATAACAAGAAACACTATAGGTTTAAGCCGGGTTTATTAGGTCAAGATGGATCCTTAACTAAGAATCTTTTGAAGTTGATAGAAGATGATCCATTTTTAGGAGAGAGATTTGATTCACCCGCTACACCAATAGACTTAGGTAAGGTTATAATGAATAGAGCACACTCCTTTGAGCGTATAAATCACCCATCACCCTCTCCTCACGTAGCAAATTTCCACCCTAAGGGTGTGTATCGCTACTATCACCCGCACTTAAGCTTAAGTGTAGGAAAAACTTCCCCTTTATCCGTTAAATAAGGGTAGAGTCAAGCTCGTGACTCGAACAAAAACAAGCGCTTCTTGGGAGGCAACCCATGTGTTTTTCCTTTTTCATTTTTATTTGTTAGTGTCATATATTTTTTATTAATTGTTTATCCTCATGTTTAAATTTGTAAAAATGTTTTATTTTGTTTTTAACCTCGTCTTAATTGCATATAAAGGTATTTTACATAAGGGATAAGTGTAGGGAGGATTACACACGTTTTCAAAAGAAACGTAAACATGAGAATAACAATTAACTAAAAGATATTTATGTTTGTTTGTTCGAGTCAAATGCTTGTATCGAGTCATAATGGATGTTTTGCGAAATTTTTCCGATTCTAAAGATGTAAATTTTCCGATTTTTTTCCGTAAAATCGCACCGCTTTTGTCGGGATAACCGACGGCGTCAGATTGCAACTCGACGCGTCCGGAAGGAGTAAAACATCGATTACTTTTTTCTCGTTTTCGAGCTACTTATAAATTTTGGAATTTTCTGTGTCTTAATTTTCTTAGAAATCTGTAAACATCCATTCCACAAGCATTATATCCTAGTTTAAATCGAGTCTTATATATATTATTACCGCCGATTTTACGCGAAGGTTTCGCTTTGTTTTCTTCAAGTGTGCATGTTTAGTTTGTCAAGAAGAAGTTACATAAGATTGGAAGGAGCTTTTCACGCAATAATTCTTCTTGAAAAGGATTTAACCACCACTTTACACGGATCCTACCAAGCTAATCGTGGAGTATTAGTTTCTTTCGCTTTTAATTACCTTCCATTATCATAACTTTGATATTTCGGGAACATTGGGGACAATGTTCGGTTTAAGTGTAGGGAGGAAAATAAACGGAACTTTGAAACTATGCTTATCCAGCTTATCCTTGACTATTTGCTTTGTCCAATTGTGATTGTGTAATAAACCATGAGAAAATGTCGGTTAGGGTAATTTTGGCACCAAATTTAAAATTTTCATGACATATAGGAGTGGGCCATTAGTCTTAACAAAAGCGCCTCACGGATAGGAAGTTATATGACTAGCACAAAACCCTTTACCACCCAAATTCCACCAAATGCGAGGATCGCCTTAGATTAGTAGGAATTAAAGCATTCATCTTCAATGCTTAGAGTGTGAATTGGTAGTATATTAGATTCTAGAACTTGTTTTGTGATGCATTCCGAGATCGCTAGTGAGACTACACTTGTGTAGTTAGGAATAACTAAATGATAAGAGGCATTAGGATAACCTTGTTTGATACCGTAATATAATTACTTCTTCCATATCGGTTGAGTAATTCCCCACACCCTTTGCGTTGTACTCATCTTTAGTACACGATACCCTAGTTAACCCCTCGAGCCTATCCTTTTCGCGGTTCTCGTGATGTTTCGGTTTTCCGAATATCAATGAAGAGCATTGTTTACACCCCACCCCAAATATACACCCAGATCGCCTTAGCCTACCCCTTATGCACTCACTTTTAGTGCAAATGTTTGTTATCACCCTAAACCCTTAGTTCAATTATCTAGTTGCTTGCATAAGTTGCTAAGTCGAGTCATATCCTTTGTATACGCTTTGGGACGATTGGGATTCATGGGAAAAGTTAAAGTTTATGAAATGACGGAAGGGAACGTTAAATTCAAATTCCTTTGTTTACGTAATAATGTACCCCAAGTGTTTTGATCTTTCAATTCGGGTCAAATTAGTGTTAGAGTAATAAAACTCAAGTGTAGGGATATGCCTATAAATCCCTAATATTTTGATGTTATCGTAGAGGATGGTAGAGTAAAAGTGTATGAAAAAAAAAAAAAATCGAAAAAATAGAAAAGAGAAAAAAAAAAAAAAAAAAAAAAAAAAACATACGGCTACCATCCTACATCTATCTTTAAATTTATGTTTGTTTATTTCAGTTATCTAGAGTTTAGAGTGTCGAGTCTTGGCTTAGCAACGCCATTCTTCGTATGCATTTAACATAGAGATTTTTGACTTGCCACCACTAAATAGCCTATCCCACCAAACCTTTGTTTCCCTACCGTAAGCCTAACATTACAACCCTTTAAAAGACCTCTTTGATAGTCTTTCCTAGGTGCTTACGCCAAAGCGATGGAGGTTTGATCTATTCTCAAGCCTATGGTAATCTATGTACTAGGACCGGTTAATGAGTGTTTATCTTCCATTTCCTATTTGTTATATTTCATATATACACCCGAGAGAGATGTGAGTATCCAAACACCCCATGTGAGGTGCTAGTATGTAATTTTCGTGCTTGTTATGACTTTTATGGGCTTATATGTGTTGTGGACCATTTTGAATTAATGCTTCATGACCCCTAACTTATAAATTAATTGGCTAAAAGCACATTTGCTTGAGGACAAGCAAATAACAAGTGTAGGGATATTTGATAAGGTTTTAAAAGGTACCATTTTGAGGGTCGTTTAGCCCTTATTTGATCACTTTTGTATCATTATTGCTTAATATCGCTCCTTTTCACTTTTAGGTCTCTTGAAGGCAAAATGTGAAATGGCACTTATTTGGACGAAAAGGCGCGAATATATGAAGAAAATGGCCAAAGTCAAAATCGAGACACTCACAAATCTCCGAAATGTAGGCGACGGCATCAGTGTTAATTGCGACGCCGTCCGAGGATTTTGTGACGGGACGTAACCCAAAACTCTTATTTTCGTGACGACGTCCGGTTGTAAAAGAGTAGGCCGTCGCTACTCGACGGCCTAGATGCAATCCGACGACGCCGGTCAAGAGGACGGCGTCACGGACATAAGGTGACGCCGTCGCAAGGTTAACGTGCCAAGACGAAACCCTAATGACGGCGACACGACGGCGTCCACGAAACATAAGGTGACGCCGTCGCATATGTAATCTTATATATAGAATCCGAATTTTTCGCTTTTAGAGAGTCTTTTGGAGTAAAACCTAAACCGAACCTAAGGTGACTTGTACAAGATTTTAGGTTTTAAACCCTATCTTACATCAAGATAAGTATTTATTTCATTAATTCAATTATGTCTTTGATTATTTGTGTGTATGCTTGCATGTTCTCCATGTCCGGCTAATTTATTTGTGTGTTTGCTTAGGAAGTATGAAACTTAATTATTAAATATTGATTGGTTGTTTCTTATCTTAGTTGATCAATGATCTAGTAATGCGATAGGTCATTCGTTGTGTACTTAATGCTTGATTCATCTTTGTGAACCTTAGAATATGATTTGAGTAGTTGTAGGCTAAATTATCCAAAGAGTGCCTTAGAGTAAGAGTTTATCATCCCTAGTGGGTTTTGTAGACGAGACCCTTTGGTAAGTTCAAAGAGTTAGGGAGAAACGCATACCCTACAACTTTAGACACACAACGCAACTAAGAATAAGGACGTGACAACTCAACCATCAATAGGAGATAATTAAGGAGTAGTATAACTTAAGTAAACACATCTTTAAACTATCATACGAGCACACATTAATTTGACATAGACTCCAACAACTTTAGTTTAGATAATTAGATAATAGTAGAGTAATCGGTAGAAATACCAACCCCCCCAAATCCAATACCCGAGATTCGTACCTTTCCATTTCATAAAATATAAAATTACAAAAATAATCTTCCTCAACCTTAACCTTAGCGTAGTAACTTCTTACTAGCATTCCTATTCCCCTAGAGAACGGTATCAATACCCGTGGCTTACCCTAATTACTACACTACAACGATTAGGTTCACTGCCTAGGGTGTTATAAAACTTGCTCGAAGAAAAGGAAGTTTCCTTGACCCCGAACGACGCATGTAGCATTATCAAGGACCTAATGGGATTACTATAAGTATTTACAATTTTAAAAATTCTTGAAACTAACTCACTGCACGTGGTAAGCATCAGTAAGCATTAGTAATGCAAAATGTATGATGAATTCTTTACGATTAGTATGCCATGCTTGCAGTATGATGAATTTTTAGTCGTGAGTATAAACATGTTTATAGAGATATGATTGTAAAACGTTTTCTCTCGCCATTTCTAAATATAGGATCTGTTCTTGTGTATGCAATTTATTGAAAGGGCTTCTATATTTTAGGGTGGGTATAATACCATAGAATTGGTCGTTTGTCGTGCAACTGCAGACTTGTGCTCCATATGCATATTTGATTCTTTGTTTGACAATTACTAATTTCTGTCAAGTTTAGGGGACTGTTCTGTAATATAAACATCCACGCATGATTAAAGTAGTAAAATATTTAGTTTAAGCTATATATTGTGGTAAGTGTTTTGTATAACGTTCAAAATAGAACGTGAAAAGATCAAAATGTAATTGCAAATGGTTGTAACATGTGAAATTCAACTCAAACAAAAATTCTTAACATGTCAAAGAACATATAACTATCTGTATTTGTAGCGTTGGGGAATTCCTAGCAGCAGCGTTGTATAGTTTTGATAAAATCCGATTGCGTCGATCCTTTAGTGTGTTAATTGTTAAATTTAATTTGTGTATCCGTGCGTGAGGTTTAGAGACACGAATTGTTTGTTTATGTACACACATAGCAATGACGATGACTAAATTTTGTAAAATACGTTTGTGCTGGTGTACGTTTCTTTTCTTTTTCTAACTTGGAAAGTACTGTGAAGCAAGTTGTAACTTTGTAATCAAGAAATGTGAAAAAGAAAAAAATGCATCTCTTTTAAAATGAAGGAGAACATATCTTTTTAAATGGACATGTAATAAAGTGTTGCTAAAGTAAAATTATTAAATTGAAACAAAAGCTCGTTAGTTATTTTTAAAATCTTACATCTTCAATGGCATTTCGGAATTTTTTTCTTTCAATTTACACAATTCGATGGTACTTGTAGCTCACAACTCAACTCGTGTAAATTTGTACCCATTTTTACGCTATTCTTTCTTTTTCAATAAATAAATTTAACAACACGCATTATCTTTGAAAGAAGTCAAATACTCAAGTTTGTAAGTTTTGCTTTTACATCACTATCACCTTAAAATATTATTCAAGTTTTCATTTTAATATTAAAGATTTAATACCAGATTTTATTATTTGCATGGAAAAAAATGGTGCTTATTTTCTTGAACTAAAATTATAAGTAGAAAAAAAGCAAGCAATCCCAACGCAGCCTTTCATATAAACGTTTTTGTGCTTGGTTCATGCACTGTACTATCAATTTTCTTTATAGAGAATGAATGTCTTAGCAACTTGAGTTTAATGTGACAGTCCATTAAGTTTATGGTTTTTCTTCAAACTAATCGACCCTTGTTTTGTTAGCAGACCCTAATATTACAAAGTAATACAAACTCATCGTGAATTTATATTTATAAATGACTTGCTCTAACTTGTAAACTACAAGTTTAATTTTACGCCATAAACTTCAATTCATATCAGTATTCCGTAATAACCTAACCCACTCTTTCATTTTAGTGACCAGTATATATATTTCAGATGTTCAATTATGTTCATATCCTTAGTTCATATCCTTTAGTATGCGTATATTTTCTCATATAGTAAAATACATAAGCAATTTGTTTACGGTAACCACGTCCATCTAGTTCATATAAATCGGTTTCGTAAACATCATGTAATGTAATTGTATAACCAAACTACCATGTTCATTCTTTCTCATGTTTGTATACATGGTTTTCTACAATAAAAAAATTGGTTATTATCAACTTTGGTCCATTCAAACTTGCATCACTGTTTTGTTAGCAAACCGTAACATTACAAAGTAATAACAAACAACCTAGCTTACACATATTTAGTACATTGTATGAACAAAAAGAAATGGTATATCGCGGTTACGTCACCGTCAACAGAAGCTTGAGTAGGGTTGCCTTTACCTCAAGTTCCATAGGTGTGAAAGCATTGATCGGGTATTTCTGAGTCAATCTAACAAGTAGAAATAAGATACAAGATATTAGAACAATGTAATAAACATATATGATAGCTAAAAAAGAGGTAAAACGTAAACCTCGGATTCAGTTCGAACGGGCTCAACTGGTTCAACAACATCCAAAACCATGTTAGCCTCCATTTTATGTATGCAGAAGAGGTGAGCGTATTTTTGAATAACCTAAACAATTGATGTTGGCTTCCACTTTATATATAGAGAAGAGAAGAGATGTCAGTTTGGCAAATAACTAAAATACACGGGTTGTATTTTATATAATCAGTTCTATACTTATCAAATTATAAGTTTTGACTATTTCAAATCATAAATACACGATTTGCACTTTGATTGGCATAAGTTTCAATTCTTTTCAACTTTTGTCAAATCATTTCTATATGTTGATAAAATACATTTTCAGTTTTGTGTTTAATAAAATCCTTTCTATACTTATCAAATAAAATACACTGATTGCACTTTGAAAATACACGCTTTAACCTGTGAGTTGTACTAATTAAAAATGCTTCTTAATTTAGGTTTAATACTTCCCAAGATTATTACACGACTGATTGTATTGCCATTCAATTTCAGTTAAACATTGACCATTAAAAAAACTTGAAAGGTTTAAAAAACTTTGACTTTCAATTTCAATTCTCAACTTTTCACATTTACCTTTGACCCTTTTTCCATTTAAGATAGTAGAGATATATATTTTGAGTAAAGGGGAGTAATACTGCATATTTCCCTGCATTGATGGATATTATATGGAGGTTAGCCTGCTCACCCTTGAATCTCTACCGCGTATATGTGATATGTCCAAAGTGTCATTCTGTATAAGCACATGATTGTTTCAAAAACTTGGCCTAACCATTTGTAAATATAGTTTGAAGAATTTAGGGTTTAACTGTCATATGTCACAACAACCAGATTCACAAAGCCTTTGACCTCTTTCACTTATAGTCGTCCTATCTTTGCTCTCTTGTAGTCTTCTTGTTCTCGCCAACTTAAATTATATCTTTATATTAAAAGTTGCTATTTCATAGTCCAGAATTTGTACTCCAAGTTTACTTGGTTATAATTATGTTGTTATATTCGTCTGTTCATTTGAGGTTAACAATAATCAAAATGTCTCACGCTTACTTTGATCGATACTATCTCGTGCTGCTGCTACCGAAATTACATGTTCCTTTACACTATGTTTTAACTATAACTTTTGGTTTTCTTTTTCATTATTTAGGAGGTTCTTGAAGAAGAAAGATCAAAGCTGGCAATGAATACATGAAGATGGAAGATCGACGAAGCTAGCTTTCAATAATATTTTGCAATGTGTAGCTTTTAATAATATTTTACAAATTTGAAAGCTTTTGATAGTTCATGAAGCAAAACCAAGCAGCCTCGATGAATGAATCTGAAGAGGCTTATTTTGTGACTAAATCCTCTGTATGTGTAGATCTGTGACTAAATCTTTTGTATGGTATAGATCATATTTGAATATGCTACAGATTTGAATTTCTGCAAAATTGTGATTTTGAATTTTTGAATATGCTACAGATATGAATTTGTGCAGAATTGTGATTTTGAATTCGTGCAGAATTGTGATTTTTTTTAAATGTAAAATTATCAAAATAGTGACATTTAAAAGTGTGTACTTTCAAAATTTGCCACGCTTTTTAGGGTGTACATTTGTGAAACTTCTCCACCTTAAAAAGGGTGGACTTTTTATCAAATTCTCCGCCCTTTCAAGTAATTGCTTTCTTCACGCTAAATTGTGTCAAGAATTTTGTGACGCCAAGATTTGCCACACTATTTTCATGCGTGTACTTTTAATTTTGCCACACATGAAATCGTGGAGATATGCTCTAATCAGTGTGTATAATTACACCATTTTTTGTAGTGATGGTCATACTCAAGAACCATCGTACGGTTAATAAAAAACAAAAGAAACATCTTAAGGCATTCTGCAACTAGCTAGACCTCGCCATCGCCACCTCCCACGCCAGGAAATCCCCTCCGTCACCAAGTGCACATCAACGACACCCTTGCTTCATGACCCAACTCGTTCCGTAACCGTCGCGCTTTGCCGCTTCCTTTTCTTGATTTATCTGGGTTTCCGACTAGACATTACGAGCCGAAATCCCAAGACGACTACCTTTTTGGATAGCCCTGAATCAGCGCAAGTGAACCTCCATGGCCACACGGGTATTAATTTTCTCCCAGTTGAATTCGAACTTGTGATCTCCACTTTGAAAAGCTGATATTCTTACCGGTGGGTCACCTCTTATGGATACGTTGCCGCTTCCTAATTAGGCCATGGATGTACCATGTTTTATTCCTTTTGTTTCGAAGTCGTAAAATAATTTAGCCTTGAAGCTTACTAAGTTACTATACATTTTACCTCTTTTCATCAAAAAACCTCAAAATTGTGAGCATTTAAGTCATAAAAATGCATACTGGTACATACAAAATCGACGTTGTAGTTACAAATTAAATGGTCCTTTTAAACACTTTCACTTTTTTTATAGTTTGATGAAATATTTGAAACCTTTTTTGACAATGTTGATTAAGTATATTATCTCTAGTTTCTAAATATAACCGAATCTTTTGAGTTATCATAAATAAAGATAATTTATCTATTTCTTCTTATGTCAAATGCTTCTTGCTCAATAATAATCTATTGCCTTTCAATTCCATGACGCATTTGTCTCATTAAAATAATTGGATGACATATTCAATCTTGTTAGTACATTTTGACATTTTGTACGACATTATGTACTACATTTGCATCAACTCGTATCCATGTTAGATTATGTTATCCACAAATCTTAACATGGCCACGATTGAAAAATTAATGAATAGTAATGTAGTTACTGTATTTGATATATAAAAAATTCAGACTGTCATTTTAGAAAAAATAGCCAAAAAGAATTAAAGAACTATATCAATGCTAGCAATAAAGTGATGATTTTGCCATTAGAGTTGATGACACATGCGCGAAACCTTGTGATGAAAATTTTTCGACGATGTTTTTGATTTTTTGCCGGTGACTGACTAACTGTTCTTGGTGGTAGCGGGGTATAAAGGAAAAGGAAGATTACAGGTTCGAGTCTCAGCTCGTGCATGCCCACTCCAATTGATGCCTCACTAGGTTAGGAAGGTTACCGAATCTATTATTTGTAGGGTGAACAATGGTTGATGCCAAAAAACACCCGGGGTCAGGGTTTTCGTCAATTCACATCGTTTCTGGATAAAGGAATGGGAAAAGTAATGTGTCTTATATTGTAAGAAAAAAATAGTGATACAGGTAGTTCTGATGATGGTTAGAAAGTAAGTTCAAGTACAAGTACTTGATCATTCTATAGAAATATCACAATATTTAAAAGTTGTATCATTTCACCGGGTATGAAACCCTTTACCAAAAAAAAAAAATATCATAATATTTCGCCTCTAAATAGAAATAGAAAATAATGGCAAAAAGTCAAAAGGGTTAGTTAACCAGTTGTTTTCCTTGTTGTGCCTAAATTTCTATATTTAAAAAGAGTAGAAACTCTTTCAAGTACTTATACTTGTTATAATCAAAGTCAACCAATATCTACTCCGTATCTTACTTATGTTCTTGCTTTATGTGAAAACAAAATTCTTGATTGCATGTTCGTTATTTATGGAAACATTTACATTTTAGGGTGATGGTTTGAGGTGGTCGCGATCGAATCATGCTTTTAGTCGCTTTTTCTGTGTGTCTGTAACGGATTTCTAACGGCCAAGCATGGAGGCCACTGCCCCCCGAAAACAAACATATACATCCGCCACTGGACATAAGACAAAAACTGAAGACACTCAAATTATCGTAAGTTCGTAACCCCTAAAACTTGCTCTCATTTAACCACAATGTGCCATGCAAATGAAGAGCTTTTACATATAAATGTACATTAATACTATACATTTCAATTCAACGACTAAATAGTTAAAAGTGACTATTTATAAAATTTAAAATTGTCAATTATCTGAGAGTTGAATTTTGTTTGAGAACAAGTTGTGATGTACTAAAAAATGCACACTGTATTTTAAATTACAAAAAAGAAGAATGGGAGTACAATAAGGCAGTTTCACATAACTAACTATAAATAGCCTCTTGGCCCAACTTCTTAAATCACAATTAGCAAACAGAAAGTTGGTTGCTCTCAAATTAAGTGTAAGCTTAATATTCAACTCTTTAATGGAGGCTCGTCCTGCTTTTCTTCTTCTTGTCATTATTTCTTGCTTTGCAACCGCTTCTTATGCTCATAATGTCCACCTCTCCAGTCTTAACAAATCTATCATTGTTACTGCTTCGTCTATATCGGACCGAGGTTTGTCATCCCTCTATTGAATTAGAACTTAAGCATTAAAACACGCCCGCTGTGTTATTGCATGGAAAACTTGTTAACCGTATTACTTAGTATACGCTTAAAGTTAGGAGAGTAAACTAGCTGAGCTGACCCATCCAATTAGTAGTATAAACTGTAAGCTCGGCCGTGAGAAACTAAATTTCTTTGTGAGCACAAGAATAGTATATTCTGTTTTTCATAATATTACTTGAGCTTAAATTTGAGTGTATTATCAATGTTTGGGCTCAAACTTAGGGTTGTTTGAATTGTTTTATTCAAACTGTTGTATGCTTATTGTGTTCTTATACAACAAACGTGACAGTTTTTAAGTGTATATCGTTTCTTAGCCAATCTGCTAATCTTTTTCTTAATTTGCAAGTGTAATAAAATGTTGTACGTGAAGGATCAACACAACTTATTACAAACATTAAACATCGACCATAAAACTAGAGTAAAATTCGAGCATATTAGATTCCCGAGTTCGTTAAACACATTAAGCACCTATGTATATGTACAAATGAAATGCAAACGACTTATAACGTGAAACAATTCACTTTCTTTTTTATGCAGTCTTGAGGGCAGGGGTAGATAGCATAACAATCATGTGGTCATACAATGTAAGCCTCTTGGATACGATACCAGACACAAACTACAACACCTCGAAAGGCAAGCTGTGCTACGCACCTGTGAGCCAAATGGGCCGGAATGACCGAAAAACAAATGACAGCCTAGATTATGACATGACATGCCCGGTTGAGATCATGCGAGTACCGTACCAAAGGTTAAACAACTCCTATACATGGTTGATTCCAAGCAATACCACCACGGCTACATATTTCGTGAGAGTGTACATTGACAAAGCTAACAAGCATGAGACCGCTTACGGCGAAAACACAAATGAAGATAAGACCACCAACTTGTTTCAAATCGATGGAGTCGCTGCACCACCAGAATCACAACCGCAACCACAACCAGGGTCGGCATGGTCTTTGGTTGGAAGTTCTTTCGGCTATCGCTATGCATGGCTTCTTGTGCTACTTCTTGTGTAAAATACTAAAATGATCATCCGACCATCTTGATCTTGTTGTCACGAAGCACGCTTTGATTTGATTTATCATGTTAATAATACAATTATCGAATCTTGTTTCGATATATGTCCTAAGTGTTTATTGATGCATTTATTCAATTTTACATGACTTTTACGTGTTACAGAGACACTTTACAAAGAGCACTCACAATCATAACTTGTGTTAAACTTTAACGCCGTGCCACGTCATCACCACATCAGCTTTAACATTTCACCTTAACTCATCTAAAAAACACCCACAATCATAATATCCCAAGTTAAACTTTAACATTTGATATTTTTAATTTCAACCCCTAAACTAAAACAAACACTTCATTATTAAAAAACATATCATTAATTTGAAAACATATTACAATACAAAATTAAAAAAAAAAATAAAAAAAATTACAAAGAAAAAAAAAAGACATTGAAAATTAAACGTTACAACATAAAGGAAATGACGGTAATACAATCATCGACGGCGCTTGCAAGTTATATCTTGATGATTCGGTCTTTTTCGCCATCGATCCAAGTTTCACGACATTTGGATCTTTCCTACATATCAACCATCAAAACTTCATCTCTTCCAACCTCATATTGTTTCATCTTTGAGTTGTTGGGCCGATACACCGCCGGGCGGTTTCACGCTTGATATGATACTGCTTGCCATAGTTTCGGTGAATTGACTCAAGAGCTCGTTCCTCCTGCTCGCTCCCCAAGATTTGTCGTGCTCTCTGATCTTGCTTTCTTGAAGCACGTTTTTCCCATGAGGCGTGGTTGTTCATTATGACCAAACAAAGCCTCGCTTGTTCGCTTGGGACATCGCAGTTAAATCAACCGATCCGACGTGTCCCATTTCTTATGCTTACGCAAAACCTCCCAAGCTTCATCGAGAGCAAACGATGTCGCTTTGTGCTCCTCACGATACATTTGCTTCGCCTGCTTCATGACATCCATCTCACTTTCCCCGCTTCGCTCCCGCGCAAGACGTTTGTAAAACCGTTGAACTTTGTGCAACAAAGGTTCAACGCTTTCCACTTGCTTGACATCATATCCTTGTTGCGTCGTTGAAAATTGAGTCTATTGAACTCATTTGTGACTCGATACCAAAACGTATCTTTGGGTTGTGCGCGCCCGACTATCGGATCCTCCGTACAGCTATATAACACATGGCAAGTAATTCTTCCTCTGCTGGTTGCCAACGCCCAGTAGCGAGTTCTTCTTGATCATCATCGATTGGTTTTGGCTCGGGGTCTTTGGATTTTTTGGACTTCGCTTAACACGACATTTGGATTTTTCGAGGAGACGGGGTGTTTCGTGAACATCATGTGTTTCGGCCATGAATGTTGTGAGAATTGTAGATTTTGAAAGTTGATGTTTAAGGTGCTTTGTTGACTTTGTTGCCAATACAGATATTGTTGATGTTGTAGGTACATTTCTTGGCTCGACAAGCCTAGTGGGTTGGGAAAAGAGACGTTGGGGTTTGAAGATGAACCCGGGTTTGAGGTATTCCACCCACCACCGAGAAGATTGAAGAATATATCATCGTTGTTACCTCCCGACATTTTTTTTCTTCTAGTAATTGGAAGTATAAGATTGAGAGGATTGAGTAGTAGAAGTATGAAAAAAATGTTGTTTTAGTTGGGTATTTATAGTGGTAAGATTTTTTTTTTAAAACTAAAACTAGCCGTTAGGGGCTAAAATGATTTTTTTTTAAAACCCCAACAAGAATTAGCCATTGCGGGGCGGGGGTAATTTGTTTTTTTTTTTTTTTTTTAATCGTGTAATGGCCGTTGTATGAATAACGGCCGTTTAACGCTGGAACCGTAACGGCTAACGTCGGATAACGCCGGTTCCGGCGTTGAACGATGGGAGTGCTCTAACCAATATCAATATCTCGAACTTTAAGAGACAAATAACTTGCTACGAGAAATCCCCAAGTGTCAAACAAGACAAAGAAGAGAGAAAAATTTGGATTGTTTGTTAAAGTGGGTCTTTTAAGAAGGCTAGATACAGCCTGGTGCAGTGGTGCTATGATAAAAAGTGATGTCATTTCAGTAACTTTTTTTTATAGCGTCAGTTTTGCTTATGACATTAAAACACCCCTTCTTGACACAATATCACTTTCGTGGTGCTGTCATGCACCTTGGGACCCTACATATATTTATTTTTTCTTCATTTATTCAAATAAATTAATTGTTAGTACACAATTACTTGAATAAAATGCTAAAAAAAATTGTTAAGCAAAAAATATGTAGAAAGGATATTTCCAATTTAGAAATGCAAGCCCAACACCAACTTGTATATCATATGCTCGGCCCAATATCACATTTAAAAACCTGGCCCAATTTATAAAACGACTAAACCTAATTTTTTTTTCTTCCTTCCGCCACAACAAACACACTTTTGTCTTCTTCCTTTTTCATGCTGCCAAACCTGCAAACACAAAACACAACACAAACACAACACACAAAGACAAACAAAAACGAAACAAACCCAACAAAAAAAAACGAAAATCGGTTGGCATGAGCTGGTAGCCACAGCGTCAGAAGCTACCAGCCCAATACCGGTGTGGTATCTCGCGTCATAGGCTTGCACCGAGCACAATGACTTGAGCAATCAGTCACTGCACCCAACCTTCTAACAAAAAATTGAAAAAAATGTTAGATGATGAGAAAGAAGATGTTTCAATCCATTCTAGACATGAAAAAGTACAAATAAATAAATAAATAACGTGACACGCAGACATTTTCTTCTTGAGTTGCAATTTGAAAGGCAAAGAAATAAAAACGAATATTTTTGTATTCTAGAATTCTTTTTAAGAAAATAAAAGGTATTAAAAGGAAAATGTGTGAAACTTTTCAAATTATATTTATCCCATATTTGAAAGACTAAGGAATAAAAATATTAATACATTTTAGAGTAAAGTTCAAAATATATTTTTGTAGTTTGTGTCGTATCTCGTTTTACATCCTCTTACTTTTTCTTGGCACAAAACTATTCATCCGTTAGTAAAGTTGGCACAAATACATCTTTCTGTTAGTAAAATCAGTCAATGCGGACTAACGGTGCAAATATTTCTCCGTTATCTCCTAACGCAAGAGAAATTATTTGCATTGTTAGTCCTCACGTCTTATTTAACTAACGGAGGGATGTATTGTGGCCAAATTTATCTGTTTTCGTCCGTATTTATACGTTCTTGATCCTTTTTTTACGATTTCGTCCGGTTTTTTACGTCTCGTCCGTTTTTGTTACGTTTTCGTTTGAAAACGAGCAAAATGGACGAAAACGTTAAAAACTGATGAAAACGAAAAAACGATTGAAAACCTAAAAAAATTGAAAGAAAATGTAAAAACCCGGACGAAAACGTAAAAAATTTACGAAAACATAAAAAAATGAACGAAAACGTAAAAAAACGGATGAAAACGTAAAAATGTGGATGAAAAAGTAAAAAAATTGACGTGAACATAAAAAAAACGGACGAAAACATAAAAAACGAGACGAAAACGTATAAAACGGGCACAAACGTAAAAAATGGACAAAAACATAAAAATACGGACGAAAACTTAAAAAAGTAAAAAGCCGGACGAAAACGTAAAAAAACATAAAAAAAAAAGACGAAAACGTAAAGAAATGATTGAAAACTTAAAAAATGGATGAAAACGTACAAAACCGGTCAAAACGTAAAAACAAGCGAACAAAAACGTTAAAAAAACGGGCGAAAACGTAAAGATACGGAAGAAAACGTAAAAAAACGGACGAAAACATTAAAAACCGGACAAAAACGTAAAAAAATAAACGAAAAGGTAAAAAACCGGACGAAAACGTAAAAAACGCACGAAAATATAAAAAGCCGGTCGAAAACGTAAAAGACGGACGAAAACGGATAAAGTTGGCCACAATACATCTCTCCGTTAGTTAAATAGACCTAAGGACTAACGATGCAAATAATTTCTCTTGCGTTAAGAGATAACGAAGAAATATTTGCACCGTTAGTCCTCATGACTGATTTTACTAATGGAAGGATGTATTTGTGCCAACCTTACTAACGATGATGATTTTGTGCCACAAATAAGTAAGAGGAGACACGAGACAAACCACAAAAATGTATTTTGAATCTCATTTTAAAGATTTAATAGCAATAACCAAAAGACATTCATGTAATTTAAATAAGTTATCTTTTTCTTCTTCTAACTCAACTAAAAAATATGAGTTATGAATTTTCTTTTCTATTCCTTTCATCCATGTCAAAAATAAAATACCAACTAACATTCCCTTTACATTGCTTGCTTTTTTCTTAATTTTTTTTAAAAAAAAAACTTGAGAACACAATCTAAGGTAAAATCATTAAATGAGCCAAACCGCAACCTCCAACACACTTTTTTTCCATTAAACCACCAACTACTACAAATGACTACAAATTGCAACAGAACCTTATAAAAAGATAGGAATGTCATTAAACTATATATGGGTGGGCTACTAGATTTTAGTGCCTCAACTTGAGTAACTTTTATAGTAGTTTTCGTTTAACAATGAGTAAAAGTTGTCTGATAAAACGTTCATCACTTTATATAGGTGTTGGCGTATGTTCCGGCAAACAACTCCCCGGCACATAAGCAAATCGCCGAAGGGCCTAACTCTCCGGCCCAAAGGCACAACCGCCCGACACAGTGCACAATCTCCCGGGCAAATCATACAAGCCAATTTAGACCAAGCAAAGCTAAATCAGCATATACCGGAGGGTTAGACATAACCCTCGACATAACGGAAGCATGACATCACTATGTATAAAGGGAAGGGAATCTTGATCAGAACTACTGACCTTTTCTAGACAGAATCCAAACAGAGTAAAGTCAACTCCCGCCCGAAAGAGTCACTATCGCCCACGTGACCTTCGGGTGAGGACAAAACTTCTCATCTATAAAAGGAGCCAAGTTACTTGCATTCAAGGTTAACTAATTCTCATCCCATTTCTTACATATTACTCTGACATTTTCAAAGTACTCATTCTCACGCCGGAGCTTGGTCTAGGGATAAAACCCTAGGCGAGGCTAACGCGTGCTTTCTTTGTGTTCACAGATCCGAAGGACCATAATCCGAAGAGCCTGGTCGAAAGATTAGCCGAAGGATCTTAGCTTGTTTGGGTGAATACATATTTTTACCTCAACAATAGGTTTGTAAGTTTGCTTAATAAACACTTAATAAACCTTTAGAAGTTATAAATATGTTTTTACTATGGATAAAGCTTTTACAAATATATAAACCAGTTCTTGCATTAAATTATAAAAAGAATTAAAAACATAAACCTATTCATGCTACATGGATATAACAAAATCACTATGGTTGAAACAAAACTTAAAGTTTTTAATAGGTTTTAAACATTTTCATGAAACGATTATCGAACTACATATGGGTGGGCTGCCGATCAGAATATGACATTAAAGGGCCTTAAAATTTTGTATTACATGAGCTTTAAAAACTAAAAAGAATGTAAAGCTGTATTGTGCCGGAAGATGATCGAAGAAGGCATATTATTTTGGCTCATATGTTATTGTTTTAGAGGGTTTACCACTTTAGCTTATGCTCCCTAATTGCTACGTTGTTGTTTTTGATTGAAAGTTAACATAACTTAATGTTTTTCTTTTCATGAAAGACTGTAAGTTAATGCTAATGGAGGCCTCCTTAGCTAATTACTCCGTATTTTACTATACTGTTTTAGAAAGGCAAAATCACTCGCAAAATTGCAATGTGTGCTATTTCACACGATTATAATAACCTCACTTTCGGATTTGCGAGACTTGAACCGTGTCCTTTAGGTTGGAGACATGACAATTTCACGAATACGATGTTATTACAAGTCTATATTTTCCTTTTAGCAATGCCAGTAGAACTTGAACAAATAAAAGTTTTAAAAATTAAAGACTAAGAGTTAGTATAAATCAACGAATCATTCAATAAGTTTTATATAAAAATTAGCATTGTGATTTGTTAAGAATAAATACAACTTAATATAGCTAAAAGTCAACGCCAAGTTATATGCCAGATTTTGTCAAACAAATAATATGTATGCGTATGGTTTGTTTAATATTCCCTACTAGTTTTTGTTAATAAAAAATAAATAAATAAGCAGTCTTTGATCATTATCTAACTATGATATGGCAAATTTAGGAAATGTAAATACAGTGGTTTATTCAAACATACGATACGTTAATCAAATTTGATCATATATTTTGCTCGTAACTCTTATTAAATTTTTTTTAGGAAAACGCAAGTGAAACAGATTCTAATGCTGAAAATTTATTTGACTATCAAACATGCAATTGATCAGATCAAATTGCATAGCGAAATGCTTAATTAAAATAAAAAATTACACAAAGAGTTTTTCCCATGAATTCATATACACCACGAGTTACTTAACCATGTATAAATAGAATTCATACCTCGTGCAAACCAACAAGCACGAACAGTTATAGATCTCAATCACCATCTTTAACATGCGAACCACATACAACAGTCACAAACCATAGCGATCATTATCTCATAATGTTGAACTATTCACCTTCCACAAACTCCAGGTCAAAGTGTATGATCTGGCACATATATAGTTAGTGCATACACTAACACTCAAACAACATCATTCATCTGCTAAGAATAATTACAAGAAATCATATCTTTTAAGGAGGCATTGATCAAATCAATAACATACCACCATGACAACTACAAGATCTAATCGAATAATACATGATCTCATTATGTAACACACAAACACACAAATGTGTTTGTGTGCGTGTGATAGTGCATAGCCAAAGAGTGTGATATTGCACAGCCAACGAGAGGGGAGGGACGAAATTAGGGTTTCGAATGGAATACACAAATTGTGAAAATCCATTTGTATTTATAGGCTCCTAACCTTATAGGAATATTCTAGGATATTCTTTCATCATCTCCTAAAAACTCACCACCACATTCACCAACCGAGTCTCAACTTGACACTCAAATCACCCTAGCGAAACTCCTTAAGACTCCGAAAACCATTCCACTACCCTTGTCTAGTCCATCACCCGCTTCATCCCAACCATCAAAATCTACCCAACTAGCCTCAAACATAAACACAAAAGAACTAGTCTTTTTAACACCTCCAACATCTCAACATACCTTCTTCAAAGAGCTTGAAACCTCACCACCTCTACCACCCATCACCTTACAAGAACATCTAGGTTCTTATCCACCATCAATCACCAACATCATGGACTTTGATCCATACTTACCAACATTTCCACCACCTAATCCGCACTCCAAAATTCAAACTTGGACGGAGACCATCCACCCACACCTTCCTCACCATCTCTTTTGCGAACATTGCCAATCCACTAGGGATCTCGCAATGAAAATAAGGGACGAAATGCGGTTCATTCTCATCCATATCCTTGATCACATCAACATTATTACTCACCAAAACTTTCATAATTAGACCCTATATGCAAGCAAGAAAGGAATGACAATAATATTTTCTCTATTTTTCTTCTTCTTTTGGGTCTTTCTAAAGAACAAACCCTTGTTCTTAGTTTTACATTTGTATGTGGCATATATACCACTACATTTTGATATTTTATTACAAGGATTTGTTTACGTACCTTGGCTCTCTATCTTGTTTCTCGTCTTCTACAAGATTATATTACATGTTATCGCTAACATTTTTTTGTAGGTATTATCTTTTCTCACTTGACGCCCTATTCTAGGGCGAGCTACCGTCAAGGGGGAGTTAGTGCTTTGTGGATCATTTTTTTTCCACCATTTATTTTTTACTCGACTCACTTTTTGTTTAGACAAAAAGGGGGAGAAGTGAGTAGAACTCACATACACTTTCAAAACTTACATCTAATCTTAAGTTTTACTCACCATAACTTTATGTTTTGTCATCAACAAAAAGGGGGAGATTGTTAATACAAATAAACCGTAAAAACGTTTGTTTATATTTAGCGATCTCGCTATGTTTTGTTGATAACAAATATAAAGTTATCATAAGTAAAATTATAAGAATACATGTTGTTTTGCAAAGTATATACATTTGGTCATTTACATAAAATGTGGTAATAAATAAATTGTTATAATATAATATGTAATAGGATTGGTAATATCCAAGACCCATGACCCATACCCATGGAGCTAATCCATAACCCATGACCCATTGCATGATATCATGCATGAAATCATGTTGGGTATTATCCATGACCCAAGACCCAATGTCCATGACCATGTCTAGATACATTGTATCTTGTTGGGTACCCATGACCCATGGCTCATAACAATAACCCATAACCCGATTTGCAACCCAAAATCCGGACTGTCCTGACCCAGACTGCCGGATCCCAGGATTTGCACTAGCCGAATCCCTTTGGTGAGGGATCCGCCAGAACCGTGGGACATAAGGCTTTTTGTGCCTATAAATAGTGAGTCATTTCTTCATTGTTTCTCACCCTTCTTCTTACAAACTCTCTCATATATTATCTCACTCTCTTAACCTCTGATCATTTGATCATTCTAGTAGTTCTTCTATCTTTTGTTGTGATTCTCATATAGGTCCTTCATAAAGGCGATATCACATTATCCTACAAGTCATCCAAGCAAAGGGTTTTTGATTGATTTGTTCATCCACAAGATTTCTGTAGCATAATCTTCTAATTCTTATTTCACTTAATTGTTGTGTAATAGTTGTGTAAAGGTTTAGTTCTACCTCGTGGAAGAACTCCGTATTTAGCTTTGTACCAGAAAAAGTGTAAGCGACGTTGTGAGGCTTCTCCGCCAAGTTGAAGGAGCTTGTTTACATAGTGCTTGAACTCTCGAGTGGGGAACTCGGGGAGTGGAGTAGGGAAATGAAGGTGTCCTTGTAGCCGAACCACTATAAATCACTTGTGTCGCTACTTTCTATCCTTTTACTTTACTTGCTTTCTTTACTTACTTTACTTATTTCTTCATACTATTTATCCATCCACACGAATTCACATAAGATCAAATCTAAATCTTTGAAACTTAAATTAAAATCGGTAAAACTGTTCAACCCTCCCTTCTAGTTTTCCACAAGTTCTTTTTGTTACTTCAATGGGCTAGCAATACATCTAGTGCAGACCATTGTGTAAAGACCGTTTGAATAGCAAAAGGGATTGGAGGGGGAGGTAAGAGCTTCCAGTTATGTTGACATTTGTCAGTTTTAGGTTTTAAATTGTACTAGAAACTAAGCTGTAATAGACATGTAACATCGTGTGGCAATATTGACAAATAAAGAGCGTGATGCACTTTAGAGTGCAAAGCTTCCAGTCAAACACATTTTTTTTAATTATAATTTTCCGGTAAAAAATTACATTTTATCAACTAGAATCTTTCTACTTTAAAGTCCACCGCGTTCTTCATTTGTTAATATTGACATAAGATGTTCAACATAATTACCCATTCTGAGTTCCCACTATAGTTTCTTTTGTTATTTCAACAATCTAGCAACTCTCCTGGTGCAGGCCTTTGCACAAAGGGTGTTGAAAAAGCAAAAAGTACTGGAGAGGGACCTCAGAAGGATTAACTATGTTGCTTTTTGCCTATTACAATTATCTATAAAGTACATAACAACATTGCGTCAGCCATAATGTAGCGTGTTAATTTAGAAATGAAATTTATGGAGTTCAGTATTTGACCACGAAAAAGAATACCTGGTATAGGTGATATTGTTGTAACTGTGATTTTTTGTTTGTTGTTGTTGAATACTGGTCTCCACCATTTGTTTGTTTATCTATTCTAGGAGTGAGTTGTTTAGATAGCGGCTTATTGAGTTGACAGAGAATCTTAAGTTGAGTGAGTTGTTTGGGTAGCGGGTCAAACTGGGTAGAGGTTGAATGCATTGAGTGATTATCAGATTGATTTGACCGATATGCTTAGCATACATAGAACAATGTGTCAGGATTATAAGAATTTGGCAGAAACCAGAATAAACATTTTTAAGATAATCATTTATTTCATTTGTTTATGTTGCACTGGATTCATACCAATCAAATGGCAATGACGATTAATTGTCATGTTGGTTTTTTATAAGCATGATCGACACAGAGCCGTATCTTGGCAAGGTACCCACGACTTTTATCCAGGTGCAGCCATGGCGGCTGTGTTGGGCAATCATAACAACTACAAATTTGAGCCTTGATAGATAGCAAAAAGGGGATGCTTTGAGGATATGCCATAGCAGTTTGATTTGAATAGGAAAAAAAATTGTTTATAGGGCGATGATGATGTTTCTGCGTGTCAGCTCCTCTATACCGGTGATTCACACAGGGATAACCAGAACTTAAGTCTGGCTGCAGCCATGGCAGATGTCTTGAGCTGGAACATAAATCGCAAATCTGAGCCTCATTAATTCCTTTAAACAAAAAAGCGACAGTTTTCCCAATAGCCAGTTTCTTAGCCTTTTTACGCACCCAGTTTCTTACCCTTTTTACGCATGGTAAATAGCCCACCCTGATGCTTAGGTTGGGAATTGGAAAACGGAAAACAATCTTTGAAAACGGAACATAATTTATCTAAACATAATAACAAGAGTCGATCATCTATTGGCTGCAAACACTTTTTCACCTAAACGCATGAAATTGTGGTGTACATTTTATTTGAGGTACATAATACACGTGCGGTATTTATGCATAAGAACCTTCTTCATTGTCCTATGTAACTTATTAATCAATCTCAGAAAAGGTCAAGCAAAGGAAAAAGTAGAAAAAAAAATACGGTTACAAAGGCTTAGTGTTGATTCTTTGTTTGGATTATGGATATACGGATAAAGGTATGTAATTCTTTATCTTTTTAAATAATTTGGTACTAAGTTGTGTTTCAGCTTAATATTGATTCTTTGTTTTATGTCTTTCTTCAATATGCATTTCGTTTGTTAATGTGAAATTTAAGATTCAGAATTGCTAAAACGATTCCCTATTTTTTTTCAGGCTTCATTTGGGAAAAGAAATGTGGTGAGCAGTATTCAGCCAAGAAAAAAGACTTATGCTCTACTGGTGTACTAGGATCCTTTTTATTGGTTAAATACTGATCACCGCAAACACAATTACATTTCACACTGGATAACCAAGAGATTTTTGCTCGAGGTAGAAAGCTTCTCAAACGCACCCTACCCGTAATGGTACATATTAGACTTTATTCTCATTTAAGATCTTCTACTCACAATTGTTCAAAGTATAACTTATAAGCCATTAACTATGGTGTCGTTTTGCTATATGGTTTTCCCGCAAAAAATATGTGGGCTACTAAGGCCCGATTCATTAGCCCTAATCCAGCTCAAATGACCCACGATCTTTTTATGCCTATGATACTACATAATTCCAGAACATTTAGAATCGGTCTTCGTTAGCTTTTTAGGATATGTGGTATAAAACCCTAGATCCAAAATAGTGTATCACGAAAATTTTTAACGAAGGTAGTCTCCCATATCTTGGCGGAGTAGCCACTACGAGTTTGTGGTTTCAACCATGGCAGAGAGTTGCTGTCGTTTGACGCCTACCTCTTCTACTACGGTTGGCTAGAAAGCCTAATTTTTGGTCTTAAGCAGTAGCGGACTCCCGTATCTTGGCGGGGTAGCCACGTGGAATTTGTGGTTGTAGGCCATGGCGATGGGTTGCTGGCAAAAGAGGTACCATCAAAAAAATAACGCCTCTCTCTCTGTTCTGGAGGCTTTCGATTTAGGGGTTTCTGGTGATGTTGGGGGTCGGTTACTTTATTCTTGATTAGTGTTCTAATAAAGGTATACCTTCTTTTGGGTTGGGTTTGATTATGATATAGTGTTTAGCCTGTTCATTTGTTCTTTTTTTTTATTTGTTCAATGTATGGATGAATTAAAATTTTGATGAATATGTGCCTGATTACTAACATTATATGGAAACGGCAATGATGATAGTTAAAGGCCTATGACGATTGTTATAATTTCAGCGAAATGAAATGGCTCGTTGAAAACTTAAACGTAACCTGGCGGAGCAATGACCGAACGGCGTGGTATAAACGGTTATTATGCAACCGAGCCTGTTTGCAGCCATGGTGAAATTCAGCAGTTTCTATGACTCAGCATATAATTACTAATCTGAGCCTAATTTTCTTCTGTGACTCATCTCATTGTTGTCAACGTAAATTTGATTCTAAGAGTCAAGCACAAAATTTCCCAATCTTCGGTGCTACCATAAGAAACATAATTTGTATAATTCTCGACCTAAATCTAGTTCCGTAAGGATTCATCTGAAAAAGAGGAAATAAGTGTAACTCAGTCTCCCAAAGTAAGACCAGATATATTTGCTGCGAAGCCGTTGTGTTTGGGTCAACCGACAAGGTTGCTTGGATACCATCATTTTGGTGTTGAGCGGTGGTAGACTCGCGTATCTTAGCGAGGTAGCCACCACGAGTTTGTGGTTGCAGCCATGGCAGGGGTTTGGTACCGTTTGATGCCTACCGGTTTTGGTTTATGGTACTTTTATCGGCTCCCGATGAGGTTTTGTGTTTGCAGCCATGTGATTGCAGTTACCATCGGCTATGATAGATATAGATGGTTTGATGGTAATTTGCGCATTTCACTTGGTTGTGATTAGGGGTGTCAAAAATCCTGACCCGACCCGGACCCGAACCCGAACAAGGATATTCGGGTCGGGTTACTCGGGTCCAACATCTAACTCGGGTCAATCGAGTCAACCCGTTTAACCCAAGTACGAACTAGGGTCGGGTATCGGGTTCAATTTACCTTGCTTATTCGGGTTCGGTCGACCCGACTAACCCGAGTTAGATTATTTATTTATTTATTTATTTATTTTTTCAATCTAATTTGAAGGCCCAAGTTAGTCCATCGTTCATGTAGTAATCTTGGCCATTTTATAAATTTTCTTAATCAAGTGTGAATCATCAAAATGGAAGTAAATTAGTTTACAGAAATCAAAATGGAAATAAATTAGTTTACAGAATTCGAAACAGATACAATATCATATACAAGAACAAAATCTCTAACGTATATTGTAACAAAAAAAGCTTACACATATATCCACTGATCCTAAAAAAATACTAGTTTTGGCTTTTTTACAATTATCACTTCCAAACCACACTAACAATACCACTCTGTAATAATTAATATAAATAAATGTAAACTCCTCAAATGAAAAAAATAACGCATTCTTAGCACTCATGGTATCAAATTTCTAGTTATGGTTATAATTAGGCTAGTTGGCGTATCTCATATGTATTTTAACTACTAAATTAAAAAAAAATCAAATTATGTGATTTTGTAAATGGTACAGACCCGAACCCGACTTGACTTGACCCGACCCGATTTGACCCGAACCCGACTAACCCGACCTCAAATAGGGTCGGGTTCGGGTATATTATTTTTAGTGTCGAACCGACCCGGACCCGACCCGTTTGACCCGAACCCGACCAACCCAACCCGAATAACACCTCTAGTTGTGATGATCAATTAACTATGTTATCTTGCTGCGGAAGGTGGAAGGAAGGTAGAGTGTGACGAACAATCACCTCAGCAACCTCCATGTGTGCAGACAGGGCATCAACTAATCTGAGCTAAGTTTTCATTACTTCATATCAAATGGAAAAAAAATAGTAATTACTTTTTTCTGTGCTGCAGAATGATAAAAAAAAATTGCAGGTGCGTAATCTTGCTTATTTCCAACTCAAGTGAGACATGGTTTCGGAAAAAAATTTGTTACTGATACTTCTCTTTTCTTTTGACATATTTTTTTTTTAATGTACAATGACATAAGTGTGTACTTCTAGTGCTACTGTAATGAAGTGCCAGAAAATGTCCGAGATCTTTGCCCACATGGCTGTAAGCTCTCAGAAAATTTCAATGTACTTAAGACTTCAATCAGAAATTAAAGCACAATTTATATCATCATTAAATTTTCTAAATATAATATTTGCATATCATTTGGCATATGCATGATCAACGCGACTTGAGCGTTCAAAAAATATACACCGTTGTGATCAGAACAAGATTCCCCACGATCCCGATATATTTATTTTATATATAATAAAAAAATATATGATGTTTATAAACTCCTTTGGCATGACTTACGAGTAACACGAAGAATCTCAAAACCGACAAGAAACGGATATTTTTACTTCCCTCTCGACCTCGATGATAAAGATTATATAAAATAAATATATAAAAACAAACTTTTATTTTTATTTCCTACCGGGCTTCTAAGCCTAACCCGATCCATCACCTTTTATTTTACTTGGGCTCGCAAGTATTAGCATCCAAAGCAAAACCCAACCATTTTATTATCTTGAGTATGGAACTAAAACTTGAGTACTATCCTGTAATAAGCTTTTAGAAGAAAGCCTAAACCAACTTGACAAATATTACTAATTTTCAGTACAAATAACGTTACATAACCAATACGCTAGATTTGATTTATTTTTATTTATTTGATTTAAAGGTAAATGTTTGGTAAGATCTCATAATATATCTCATTCTTAATAGTTCCACTTCCAATATTGTAATAAGGAAATGGTTGTAGAAAAAGAATAAATCTTTCTTTTTTTTGAGTTGCTACTGTTATACACCTACAACTTAGACCATGGCCAACATAAAACTTTCTTGCTCACTTCTTTTGCTTGCAATCTCACGCAACACCAAAACCAACAAATACCCTCTTATTTTTTTTTTTCGTTTACTGCTACCCCTCACAAAACCACAAACCAACTTAGTGTAATATACCCAACTCATATTGTGTGCTTTTGCTTCCTTTCCTTACATGTAGGCATAATCAAAGGGAGACAAAAAGCCTCCTAGCCACCCTATAACCTTAAACAAATACCCTAAACCATACCTTGACTAACATTGACCTTGTTATCCTTTGGATAGTATGTTCCCCCTAGCATACTTGACATGACTAAACCCTCATGCCTCCCCATTTCAAGCCGATTCATGCATACATGCTTGCATCTCCTTCCTTTCTTTTTGACTTGCTTGGAATTCATACAAGAAAGAACTAAAATATTGCTTAGGCCATGCTTGGTCTTGGCTATATAAGCCAACCCTTTATCACATCCTAGTCTCACACTTACAACCCTCCCAACTCACAAACAAACCTCTTGTTACTCCTTGTTCACCGCCGAGAAGGAAGAAGGAGAAAAGCAAGGTGTCGGGTTCCATTTCCATAAGTTAAGAAGTCATTTTGGTTAAGTTCAAAAGCTACGGGATTATTATTTTGGAAAACAAAACGGGTTAACTAGTCGAGTGTCGGGTTTCTTTGGTTCTTGTTCGTCCCTCGTACGCAGGGGCGGTACCAAAAAAATTATCAAAAGGGGGCAAAAATAAAAAATGCGTACCAGGTCGGGTCATGTCAGTAACTCGACCTTTGTTGCTATAATGAAATTGATTTTATTTTGAATGAAAATGAACTATTTTGGTATATGTTTGCATGTGAAAACCAAAACTAAAAATTGGTGATGATATGCCCAACATTTAGCACATACTTACTTTTTGTGATCGATATTAACACAATTAGTTGAAGCAAAATAAAAAGTTAGATAACAAAAATTCATAAAAATCTATAGAGTAGCACAAGAATCGAACATTATATCTCCACAAAATTGCAAATGTCCTTGACCACTCGAGTATGATACAGCTATTTGATAAATTTTCACCATTATACTATTTACCCATTTATGAAAGCAAAATCAAAATCACTTATCATCTCAAGAAAATCGACATTACTCGAGTGAACTTTGTGGGCGAAGTTGCCCACACTGCCCCCATTGTGGTACCGCCCCTGCTCGTACATACCCCTCTCATCCTCGTAAGTATCTCGCGGCCTTTTTAAAATTTCCTTGCACACGTATATTTCTTGTACATATAGATATCGTATGTTAAATAAGTGTCGTAGTACCTAAAACGTACTTGTACGCTATCATATATATATCAAGTGAGGAACCAAGGTCGTAGGAAATGTGTTAAAGAAGAAGAGATAAAAACTCAACCATGCATACATGTATACACGATCAGTACTGAGAAGGAATTAAACAAAAAAAAAAAAAAAAAAAAAACTGAAACAATTAAACATAGGTTAAAACTGATAACATTGTAAAGTAAAACACGAAGCAAGCTTAGCCCAGATGGTTGGAGTGTGGGACTGTCAGTCGAGGTGTCACATGTTCAAGACCTATGGGTGACAGGAGGAAAGTTCAATGCAGAACAAGAAAAAGCTAAAGAACAAAGCGCTCGATCTGAGCCCTTAATCTTATGTTCATCTGACGGTTTGTTCTTGTTTTCGTCTCTTTCATTTAATTAGAAATAAAAATAAGGGTAAGTTGGTCCACATTTTCTCACTCACACACACTCTTTTTTTACTCTCTCTCTCACTTATTCATCACACGCACTGTCTCTCTCACACACAAACACCATGCATTTATCTTCATCATCATCAGATCTAAAAATTTTCAAATCAAAATCAATGATAAGATCAATAATCATGATGTCCAAGTGGACTCACATCGAGTTTATCTCCCGGAAAAGATCAAGCATGAGCTTCAAAGATCAAGAATGAGCTTCAAAGTTACAGCTAATTAATGATAAGATCAATACTTTTACTGTATGGAAAAGATCAAGCATGAGCTTCAAAGTAACCGATGGGTTCACAGTGTATGATCATAAAGGAAGGTTGTCTTTACGCATTAAAAGTTACAGCTAGAGCAGATGGCTATTGCAATCGAGAGGAGTGGTCAAAAAAAGAAAAAAAGTTTGTTTCCTTCGTTAAGTAACATTATAGTTTGTTTTCTTTCATAAGTAGATGGGTCAAAGATGACAATCGCCCTCTGTATTCGGTATTTGCTTGTAAACAGTGGTTTTTGAGAATGTGGGCTTGTCAATTAACTTAGCGAACAAATTTTGGATATGAGAAGTTAATGTGATAGCCAAAAGACTAAAAAAATGTTTTTTAAGTTATCACCTTTTAGTGAAATCTATTGTCTCTGAAAGTTTGGTGGAGGACTAATATTAAATGGATTTGGATTTTGGGATTTATATTTACTAATCAATGAATTGTTTTCATGTGTTTTTGTATATTTTGAAATTTTGTAAGCGAGTTGAAGATGTTTGTTTAAAGTGTAGTTGAAGATTTTTTGTGAAGTTTTGTTTCAGTGTAAGTTTTGATGTTTGTCAAATGAACATTCTTTGTTGCTTTGCTTGTATTTTTACACAGGTTGATATGCAAATCACGTGTGATTTAACTCAAATCAATGTGAGTTTACTTCAAATCACAGGTTATTTTACTTCAAATCACATGTGATTTACACACGAATAAAAAAGCACGTGTGATTTACACCTTTTTAAATTAAAATAAAATCACATGTGTTTTTGTTTACAACAATAAAAAGTAAATCACATGGATTTACATTTGTTAACTCATTGCAAACAGTTGTGTATACATTTGTTAACTTAAGCTAATTATTGTTTTTTCCCCAACATAAACAGTATTTTTTTTTACATCAAATCACATGTGATTTTACCTCAAATCACATGTGATTTACCGCAAATCACATGTGATTTACCGCAAATCACAGTGATTTTACATTAAATTATTTTTGAAAGTGAATCACATATGATTTACACATTTTTAAATTAAAAATGAATCACACGTAATTTACATTTTTTCATAACAGAGCAAAAAAATAAATAACAGAATCACACGTGATTTCAGGAATTTGTTTTATAAAATGAAGGAATAAGTTGATTTGAAATTAAAGATCACATGTGATTAATTACGTTAAATATCGAATGTGACTTGTAAAATCCCATGTGATTCTCTGGTGAATCACATATGATTCTTTTTGGATCACTTGCGATTTTAAAAATAACAAATCACATGTGATTTTTTTTACGGATCACATGTGATTTGTTTGGACGGAAATTTTGAATAAAAACTTCATCGAAAGTATATAAAAGTGCATCTATAGAAAGATTATTTTTTTCTCGTCGCAATGGTGTATTTTTTGTAGCTTGAAGATTTACCGTTTGCAAGATATGTTGTTTTTAAAAAAAAGGGTGGAAAGTGGGTTTTTATAGAATTACATTTCTACCCTTCCTTTGTTAATTTTTGCTTTCATCTCATCCATTGGATGAAAAGAAGATAGATGGTTGAGATCTTATAATTTGATCTTTAGATTAGATTTGTTTTCTATTGATCTCACCTCTGGGTGACAGTTTGTCATTTTTTTTTTGGTTATTTTTGCAACTTTCACCATTTGACAGCCTTAGCCCCTCAACTTCAAGTCCCTTAATACTATTCTTAAAACTTATTCAAGTTTGTAACTAATATATAAATTTACAACTTCGGTCCCTAAACTTTGAACACTTGACATCTTTATCCAAAACTTTCATAATTTCGATAAACTTATATCCTTTACCACCTTTTCGTTTGAGTAAATATATTTAACGCATATCTTTTGACGACCTCATCGGCGCAAACATTAAATACTATATTTTTGCAAATATATTGTTTAATCACGACTTCATAAAAACGAGTATTCTGATCATATGAGTATTTTATTATCGGATAACGTTAATCAGACACGATATATATATATATATATATATATTTATAAGATTATAATTATATATATAAAATTCGATAAAACACACGGGGAATCTAAACAAGTTAAAATACTCAATAAAACCATTAAGATTACAACGAGGGAAAACATTTCACTTATGCGTAAGTGAGGATCATTAATTAAGGCAATGTAGCACGTAAATTAACTTAAAACGTTAAGCACGCACGCACACTATTGGATTGGACAATCCAATGATCAATTGAATAAGAATATTCAATGCTCTATTATTTTGGTCGCGAACCAAAATGCTCATTTTACTGAGACTCGCCATCTCACCATTTTAGGTTTCGGTTTGGAACCTCCGCTACATTGTGCTTGATCTGTCTGTGCTTGTTCATTTCACTAAGGTGAGTTCATAGCCTCGCTTTTATTTTATTTTGCAAACCCCGCGAGGGAGATACATGCTCTAAACTAGAACACAAGGTTTTTCATAAATGCTCTCCTCTTGATTATTGGTACTGCATAAGTATTTAGCCATAAGTCCCCTAATCATGAACCATTAGTCACCGTGAGTGAACGCATATATCGTGAATAGTACTATGGGGAAATAACCGGGGCGCACCATATTTGAATTTCTTTAGGTAATTGGCTATTACCTCCTTTGGGGCACACTTACGTACACTGGTAATTCGGTGTATGCAGTTGAGTCTTGGTTTCATGAGCTTAGCGCATAATAATCTGTGATTTTCTTATGATATTGTTAGTTTACAATGATCATGCTCATATACTTGTATTCAACTTATTTTAAACCTATGAATTTCACTCAACATTTTTGTTGACCTTTTTAAGCATGTTATCTCAGTTAATCAGTGAAGATTATGACCAAAGCGCGGAATGGGGCATGGTAAGGCTTATCTGGTGGTGTAAAACATAAAAGCTGTCATTTCTTTCAAACTCATGATCTTTCTTTTGGGAAAAACACTTGATCTATTTACAACGTTTTGTAACAACTATGAGTTTTCGATGAATGATAACTATTTTTAATTTAACGTCTCTTTCGAGCCGTTTTCTATAATTATTGACTATGATCTCCATTCAAGTAAAACCCGAATTAGTCTTCTGCTGTTATTAAGATTTTCGGGGGTGTTACAATGGCCAAATAAACTGATCCAAACACACCTTTATTGTCACTATCGTCCCATGTTATCCGTGTAAACACCTGAAGTAACTATAGAGATTATTTTTTTGATATTTAGACGACGACCATTGTTTATTTTAGAGTGCTTATCTACTTAAAATAAATGAGCAAGGTAGTTTGTTACATGTATCCTTAAGCAAATAAGCAATTTGAAAGAAGCATTCCCGCACCCCCTTTAAACTTTGAAAAGGTAAGCTATAAAATTCGTTAACATAAATACTGACTAATTAATTTTTTTTCCTTTTCTTTTGTGCAGCTGTAATTTGGCCTTTTTAGTGCTGTGATTTTTCAGGTATAAACAACATGTTAGAGGTGCGGGTAAGTTTGTAGCGAAAGAAATTGACAAACAATTGATCTTGCTCATGCATTCTCATCTTTGTATCCTGTTACTAAACCTTATGCTTCATGGGTAAATTAAATATTTGGCATTTTAGCAGGGTAAAAGGGCATCAACTAAGCCATACAAAGAAGCATGAAAAGTTATAGTTACCTTATCATTTTTTGAGGCCCAACAACTGACTGTTCTCTTTGTAGAGGAGAACTGCAAAAAGGCAACTAACATGCGAACAAGGGAATTCAGGTACTAAATGTGTAAGATCCAACATCGATGAACCTCAAACAAACAAGATTTTTTAATTTTTTGTACCACGTTGTATTTTCTGGTCGCAAGAAGATTTCAAAAAGAGCTTACATGTTTACTTTAAACTTGCATTTTCGATTCCATGCCTGGAACCCCTACTTTGTGATAGTGGTTTTTGATGTGCAGCTGCTTCTTGATTTAGTATATCATTAGAATTTGTTTTATTTCATTGTTTGGAGTTATGTTAAGACCTTTATGGTCTAAAAAACCAGCACTTTGGTCATCTTTGCTTATATGTTAGATGGTGGTTTTTATAACAATTTACAGCATGCATATTCATCTTTATTTTGTTTCGATATTTATATATTGGTACAAATAGTGCGAGACAATAAACTAATTACTAAACACACGTGTTTATGTATTCTTATATATGTCATTACATCATATCTTTAGCCTTTGAATTCTACAAGGCCGGATGACAGGTTGTTGGTTATGATAGAAAGGGTGTTTGGCATTGCTTATTAACCTTGGCATGTATGATGAAATATGTTGTAGCTTTATACACATGCGAGCAGCACAAATGCAAGCCTTAAATTGGTCCCAAAACAAATAACGTGCAATTAACAACGACGTGAATCGACGCCCCACCACAACGCGAGCAGAATACATATGAATTTTTGCGTATAACCAATTGCCCCACCACATAACCAACCGACCGTCACATGAATTTTTGCGTACTGCTTTCGCATAGCTTGATTTTCCCTGGGGTACCCTTCAGAGGTTGAAAAAAGACAGAAAGTCTGATTTATTGCTTTGATATAGCTTGATTTTCTTTGGGGTCCCGGTTCCAAGCTCTGAGTGAGGCCACACTTGAATTTTTGCATATACACCAGTAAAAACCAAATACAACGACAAAAAAAAAACGTCATGCCGCAATGCGGCGGGCCGATGCCATTCTCGTTGTACAATATTGTTAATGAATGACAAACAATCTACTCCCATTAATATGTACAAAGAGAGTTCTAGGAGTGGGCTTGAGCCCATTGCAATCATGTATCGACTAACAACGTCTAGTACCTCACTAGAACTCCTTTAGCCATAACATGATCTATCTTTTAATGACCTTAAATCTAAAGATTCTAGATTACTTAGATTTTAGTAACAAATTTTGATTCATATGAATCAAGTATCCAACAATACAAAATCTTGATCCTACAAGTCATAAAAGATTAGATTTCGAGTTTTGTATGTCTCATATCCTTTAAACTCGTGTCAACATGTACAATTAATCTATCATATCTCATATCTCATAAATTTATATATATATTGTACAATTTCATTAGTTTTGCAAAGAATAATAATTTCAATTACTACATGAGTTTGATTATTAAATTACTCATTATTATAAAGTGATCTATTTATCTAATTATGACTTTTGAAATTAACTTAATTTTATCTGCCAGTTAGACTTGTTTAACACTATATTGAAAATCTCATAGGTTATCAAAAACCATTAAACACATGTAATGTATATATCCATCTAAAAGTACAAATGTCTATACTTCATTTAATATCGTTTGTCCTCACTTAGATATTAATTCAATGAAGTGATAATGGCAACTCTTGCTTGTCTCATACCTCATAATATTACCGGATCTAATTTTTTTCAAATCAAGTATTTTAATAAGATTTAATTGTTTACTTTATTATCTATTGAATCTATCAATACTTAAGATTGCATCTTAGGGTGCGTTTGGTATGTAGTTGGGTTTAGAATAGGCTTTGTATTTAGTTTAGGGAATTTAGTGTAGGATTTATAAAATGATGTGAGAGAAAAATTAGTTTTTTTATAAAGCATTAAATTATTTTGTGTACAATATAAAGTATTAAATTATTTTGTACAAATTTAAGAGAGAGATATACACATTGTTTTTTGAGCCACTTATAATAGGCTAAACCCAACTTTTTTGTGGGGTTAGTTTTGAGAGTGTCAACCCCAAAAAAAAATTTCAAAACAAAACCCACTAAAAAGTAGGATACCAAACACACCCTTAAAATTAAAGTTTAGGATTTTCTTAAGTTACTTGAGTCAAGTTAAGGCATTATGAGCTATTGGATTTGATTTATTGGCTCAAACTATTTTTTTTTTTTTTTGATTTAAGCCATTAGATCAAATCTAATAGCTTATAATACTCTAACTTGACTAAAATTGTGTTTACAACTTGAGAGAATCATAACCCTAAAATTAAAGACTTATTGAATCAACCATTTGATTCATCTAATAGATATCTTAAAGTTAATATATTATTTTAATAATATTGTCTTAATTAGTATTTACAACTTAATTTCATAAATTTGATTATTTATTTGAATAGATAATCAGTTGTATAAGACTCATAATAAACTACTTATACATTTAAATTCAACGACTAAATTGTTAAAAGTGGCTCTTTATAAAATTTGAAGTTGTCAATTATCTAAGAGTTGAATTTTGTTAGAGAACAATTGTGATCATCCTGCTTTTCTTCTTGTTGTTGTTGTTATTTCTTGCTTTGCAACCGGTTCTTATGCTCATAATGTCCACCTCTCCAGTCTTAACAAATCTATCAGTGTTATTGCTTCGCCTACACCAAACCAAGGTTTGTCATCTCTCTATTAAAATTGAACGTAAGCATTAAAACAAGCCGGCACTTGTAGAAAAAAGTATCGTGTTATTGCATGGAAAACTTGTTAATCATATTACTTAGTAAACGCTTAAAATTAAGAGAGTAAACTAGCTGAGCTGACCCATCCAATTAGTAGTAGAATATGTATGCTTAGCCATGAGAAACTAAATTTCTTTTGGAGCACAAGAATAGTATATATTGTTTTTCATAATATTACTTGAGCTTAAATTTGAGTATTTTATCAATGTTTGGGCTCAAACTTAGGGTTGTTTGAATTGTTTTATTCAAACTGTTGTATGCTTATTGTGTTCTTATACAACACACGTGACAGTTTTTAAGTGTATATCGTTGCTTAGCCAATCTGCTAATCTTTTTCTTAATTTTGCAAGTGTAATAAAATGTTGTACGTGAAGGATCAACACAACTTATTGCAAACATTAAACATCGAGCACAAAACTAGAGTAAAATTCGAGCATGTTAGATTCCCGAGTTCGTTAAACACATTAAGCACCTCTGTATATGTACAAATGAAATGCAAACGACTTATAACGTGAAACAATTCACTTTCTTTTTTATGCAGTCTTGAGGGCAGGGGTAGATAGCATAACAATCATGTGGTCATACAATGTAAGCCTCTTGGATACGATACCAGACACAAACTACAACACCTCGAAAGGCAAGCTGTGCTACGCACCTGTGAGCCAAATGGGCCGGAATGACCGCAAAACAAATGACAGCCTAGATTATGACATGACATGCCCGGTTGAGATCATGCGAGTACCGTACCAAAGGTTAAACAACTCCTATACGTGGTTGATTCCAAGCAATACCACCACGGCTACATATTTCGTGAGAGTGTACATTGACAAAGCTAATAAGCATGAGATCGCTTATGGCCAAAGCACAAATGAAAATAAGACCACCAACTTGTTTCAAATCAATGGAGTCGGTGCACCACCAGAATCACAACCACAACCACTACCACCACCACCACCACAACCACAACCACCACCACCACCTCAACCACAACCACCACCACCACCACAACCACTGCCACAACCACCATCACCACCGCAACCACAACCACAACCACAACCAGGGTCGGCATGGTCTTTGGTTGGAAGTTCTTTCGGCTATCGCTATGCATGGCTTCTTCTGCTACTTCTCGTGTAAATTGATCATCCGACCATCTTGATCTTGTTGTCACGAAGCGCACTTTGATTTGATTTATCATGTTAATAATACATTTATCGAATCTTGTTTCGATATATGCCGTGAGTGTTTATTGACGTATTTATTCAATTTTACATGAATGTAACTTTTACGTGTTAGAGAGACACTTTTTTTTTTTTTTTTTTTTTTTTTGAGCAAAAGAGACACTTTACTAATCAATATCAATATTTCAAACGCTAAGAGACACTTTACCCCCACCCCGACCCTTTGCTGCGAATCTGGTTTGCCTTGCTGCTAGAATTCCCCTAGTGGCTAACAAGAAAAAGAAGAGGGAGAATTTAAAAAAAGAAAAGGAATTAAAAGGGAAAATGCGAGAAATTTTTCCTAAAATATTTTCATCCCAGAAAGAAAATGAGAGGGGAAAACTAATATGTTAAATATTTTATGTAAAGACTAATATATTTATTTTAATATCATACTATCTTATAAAGTATTTAGAAGTTTTTTAAATAAAAATATTTAAAAATTCAACTTGTTTATTATAGAATTTTAATAGCTTACAAGATAAGAAACATATGTACACTACTTTAATGCACACATTTAAAAGAAAAAAACACAAGTTTTACTAGAATCATAATGTACACTACTTTAATGCTATAAATATAGTCAATGTTTTTAATGTTGTCAAATGATTAACGGTCAATAATAACAATTAATACAATTATTAAAATACTCTTTACATAAAAAATACAAATTATCAAGCATATTGTACAACCAACTTAAACACAATTCATGCATTAAATGTAACTAATATAAATAATGAAGCACATTATACAAATATTCAAGCTCGAACGAGCAATAGGCTAAACGAGCTCATGTTATACGAATCGCTTTAAAAAGTCCAAAACAGGATCCCATACTGGAAACTAAACGGGCACGAGCCAAACGGACTCATGTTATACAAATTGGCACCTCGGATATTAATTATCACAATTGTGTAATGAAAAACATTGTCATTAGTTAATGAGTTGAAATAAGTCACATGAAATTCTTGATCTCCGTAAATTTATTGTCAAAAAGATATAATAAACTAAAATACAAGATTCAACGATTTTTTTATTTCAAAGTACCCGCCGCCGCAACGTGAGTACCCTGCTAATTTTGTATGAATAACTAAAGGTCATACATGTAATTTTAACAAGTTATTTTTTTTACTATTTAGCTCAATTAAAAAACACGAGTTATGATTTTTCTTTTTCTTTCTTTCTTTCATCCATGACAAAAACATACCACTAACATTCCAGACACATGTTTTTTTTCCTTTTTTTTTTAAACTTTAAAACTTGAATAGACAATTTAAGGTAAAATCGTTAAATGAGCCAAAGCGCAACCTCCAACCTACGGATAGCATAAGGCACATTCAAAGTCTGTGAAAAAAAGGAAATGTTACACCCACAAAACCAACCACAAAATGAAATGTCAGAGAGTGAGTGACTAAATCAGAGAGAAGAGAGAGAAATTATCACAAAGTAAATCAATCAGGGAGTGACACCTCATTTTTTGATTGTTTTTTTAGTATATCATTCCTCGTGAAAAAATATGGGACTACGGAAATGGGATTCATCCCAGTTATTTCTTTTAGACCACCAACTATTACAAAATGACTAAAATTTGCAACAGAAACTTATAAAAAGATAGAAATGTCATTGAACTATACTAGAAGGGTATATGCAATGTTGCAAAAATCGCGAATCGGTAGTCGGGTGATCGACCACCCTGCAGCGAGTAATCGGTCAAGGCGGGATTAATCGGTGATTAATCCGATTGACATTTCCTGCAAGTTTTGGGTATTTCTGGAGACCAAACTAAAGATCTTAACTGGTTCCAAACCTACTATGTTTCCAAACCTCAATAAAAGGCTCCAATTCTGATTATAAGGCCCATTGTGCGTTATAAGTAAAATAAACGATGCCCATTGTGTGTCATAAGTAAAATTATTATTTCTTTAAAGTTGACCGATTCGGCCGATTTTCGACAGATTAGGCCAATTTTTGTCCGATTTTTTTACCTGGCCGATTTTATTACCGATTTTCAAAATTCTACAAGGTGTATAGCCGATTACTGATTAATCGGCGATTATCGGCCGATTTTTGCAACACTGGGTATATGCGCAATACGGCGATGGGTACCTGCGCAATACTGCAGTGGGTACCCGCTAACTAAATGGTGGCAATACCGTTGATAATGGCGGCCGGGATGGAGTAAGGTGGAGATTGGTGTGTTTTGAGAGTAGAGAAATATAAGTGAAATATCAAATATATTGGTGTTTTTTGTGTTTGGTCATTGGTGTATAATAGGCATTTATATGCAGTAGGTTGCTTCAAAGTTGTTAGGTCACCATGTTTGTAACACAAGCATCAATATAAGAAATAGAGATGAAGAAAGATCGGTTGAACAAGTTAAACACACACACGAAATAATATAGAAAGGTTAAGTGTAGGAAATGTGATAAAATGAACAACCAACTCTCAAATGAGAGTTACAAAGGTATTTATAGGGAAGGAGCTAGGGCAACAGTCAAGCTCCCTTCCTTTACTTATGGGGCTTTTGGATAGGCTCATGGGCTTTCTACATGAGCCTAGCCTTGATTACTAACTTAAAAGCCTTAATTAAGCTAACTATTACATATTAATTACTAACACTTATAATCTAGTTTAGGAGTGATTCCAACAATCTCCCCCTAAGTGTTGGTGATTAATGATTGGAGTGAAAAACGTTGTAGGTGCTGATGTAATAGTAGCTTTGACGTCTTCTGACATTCTTCTTTCTCGTGAGAAGTGTCTTGATACTAACAATCTCCCCAGTGTAGGGATCTTGTTTTCTTTGAAGTTTTCAGCTTTGACGTCTTTGTTTTCTTTGTTCTTTGATCTTTTTTCTTTGTGGTGGTAGTGATAGTATGTTGTGGTTATCTCGCATCAGTGTCTGCTTTCGCTGCTCCGGTGTTCCACGCCTTTCTCCAAAGATGCTCACACGCCTTTAACGTTGAATATTCAAGATCGATGTAGTTCTCTTAGTCTTTAAACTTTGTAGATTCTTTGACTTTGACGAAGAATCATTCTGACTTTGTGTTGCCTTTTGAGAGAACTTCAATTAGTGTTGATGTTGGTATGAGAATGTGAAGAATCTGCACGATCTTTTCCACCATGAGCATCCATAAGAAGAAAACATAAAACATGGGTTAGAAATAATCCAACACAAGTTTGAACTTGAGTGTGTTAACAAGATAGTGTGAAAACACGCTCTAATTCTCACAAAGGTTGTTCTGAACTGGATTCCCAAGTGAGATAACGCGATGTAATCAAGCACGCCTACTCGGTGTGAGTCGCCGAGGTACACCAAGCATCACCCCACGATCAGACCGCTTGAGATACACTAAGCTTAACCCACATGGAGTTACCGAAGTGACTGCCGCCGTGGCTGCTTGATGTTGACCGGCAGCAGAGTTTCCATTCAATCACCGAGATCACAGTTGTGAACCTCTCATAAATGTTCTCGATGATTGCTAAGATATGTGAAGGACTCGATAATGTATCACTTGTGTTCTTATTGTTGAACGACAAGCGATGAATTGTCAAGTGTACCTAAGAGATCTTTGATGAATCTCGTGGCTATAGACTCAATAGTGCGCTTTGGTTTTCCGAGCGGAGACTAGGAGAGGTCTCCTTCTTCAATATCAAGCAATCTCTAAGAGAAACCGATAGTTTACGTAGGGTTCCTCGCGAGAATGAAACAAGCTTCGCTGAGAGAAACTTGAGTGGCTAAGAAGGTTTAGTGCATGCAAGCATCGGGTCCATGACGACTTTGATCTTCAATACCGGTGTCATCAAGTGACAACCACTAGTGTTAATACAAATAAGCCGTAAAAACGTTTATTTATATTTTATGATCTTCTAATGTTTTGTCGATAACAAACGTAAAATCATTTTAACGAAACAAATAGAATACGTAAATAGTTTGAGTTAATAGTTTCCTAACACACTTACGTTTTCACATAAAACACTAAAACAAGTATAAGTGAGTTTATGATTTAGATATATATGTACAACAACTAATGTTTACATATTGGGTTAGCACATACTTAAACTAAGTATACTAAAATGGGTAAAAATATGTAAATACTAAAACGGGTAAAAACTAACAAATGGTATTGACCCATAACCTATGGTTTTATATATACCACTTAACCAAGTTCATTGTATCCCTAAGATACATTGTATCTAGAAAGAAAACCATGGATCAACCCATAACCCATGACCCATGACCCATAACCAAAAATACCCATGGGCAAAGAGGAGTGTTCCACGGATCCCTGGCTTTGTGCTAGCCGGATCCCAAGTGGAAGGGATCCGTGGGATCCGGGGAACAATAGAGCATTTTCTCTATAAATAGAGAGCCATTTCTTTCTTTCTACTCATCACTTTTTACACATACTTCCCCAAGTATTCTAACCCTCTAACCTCAGATCTAAGTGATCTATGTAGTTTGTCTTTTGTTTTTGTGTGATCTTCTAGGTTCCTCTTAAAGGCAAGATCACCACTTCTTGAAGACGAGCAAGCTCAAGTCCATGAGTTGCCATGCTTCGTCATCATCAAGACAACTAAGGTTCTCTTGTTGATAGTTCTTCCTTTCTATAGATGTTGGGTTGAAGGCATTAGTGAAGAATGCCGAAGTGTCAAGATGAAAGCATTAGTGAAAGGTGCTCATCATCCGTGTCAAAGCATTAGTAAAGAATGCTAAAGGTGTCAAGACGAAGGCATTAGTGAAGGGTGCCAAGCGTTGTGTCAAAGGCATTAGTGAAGGATGCCGAAGAATCAAATTAAGTAGCATTTGGAAAGAATGCCTAGGTCGTATAATCAATGAGGTGCATCGTTATACATATATGTATTTGTTTATTTCCAAGGATGGTGATATCCTTGATGATGTTGTAACAAGGAGTGGATCTCCTTGAGATTAGGTGTTGTGTCGTGAAGGGTAGTAGTTCCTCCATAGTAATGGAACTAGGTGCTTAGCCTAGTACCTAATAAAGGGTAGGCGACGTTGTGATAGGATTAGTTCTCCTTGGTGTGAAAGAACTCGTGGTTAGCCTAGCACCGTATAAAGGGTAGGCGACGCCGTGTTAGGTGTGGTTCGCCTTGGTGTGAAAGAACTCGGTATTTAGCTTTGTACCGAAAAAGGTTAAGCGACGCCAGAAGGCTTCTCCGCCATAAGGAGATTGGTGTAGTGCTTACGAACTCTCGAGTAGGTGACTCGGGAGTGGAGTAGGCAAGGAAGGTGTCCTTGTAGCGAACCACTATAAATAACTTGTGTCGTGGTGATGTGCTTCTTACTCTTTATCTTTCATTTCACGTCTATATACCTATCTATCAACGTCCAACATAAACAACCAAATAGATTGACATAAGTCGATCTAAATATTTAAAAGGAAGTTTTATATTGGTAAAACTATTCAACCCCCTTCTAGTTTTCCACAATTGGCATCAGAGCTTCGTTACCAAGTTTCTTAGAGTATGTTGTACTTTAAAAACTTGATACGATCCATGTATGTTTGAAAACTACAAAGAAGGATTTTTTTAAGGTCATATTTTTCTTTTAAATCATTTTGTTGGACATTGATTGATCATTCTAAAAACTTTTGTTTTCAAGAAAACTTCATGCTAGAATCTCTCCAAAATCTTCATTCAAAGAATAATGAAGTCAACATTCAAGGAAGGATCTAAATAGTAATCACAACTTACGTACACCAAGTACAAAGGATTACTTTAAAAGCTCATGAAGTAGTTTTGGTATTATGCCAAACCTAGAAGCATAGAGGTATGTTTTAATTTTCATTAGATAGGTTACATGAGTTTAATTTACTTCATAGTTTTCTTTGTTTAATAATCACTAGCATCGTTAAAAGTCTCTTTCGTCACTTTTCCGTCTTTTTCATCATCGAGAATGGTATTCCTTTTGATTCGTCAAACTAACGCCGTCGTCACATATGAACCCTCGATATGTGATTCATCGTAAGCCGTCATCCAAAGACAACTGTCATCTAATACCTCCAAACTATTTTTAGTAAGCTAATTTATACAAAATAATGCCAAACAACCCTTTTCTCGTCCACAGCTGCGGATCCTCTAGTTGTACTAGCCGGATCCCAAATACAAAGGATCCGGGAGCCGTGGAATGTAACTCGCTTATACGCTTTCAAAATTAAACACCGATATTTTCCTTCTACTCACATAACACAAAACGACTACACCACCGATTTCATCCTCATTGATTCCATTATCTCAAGTATTCGCTCCTAGAACACCATTGTAAGTAATTATATTAACTTGTTCTAATTCTCATCATCCTAATTCTAGGGTTTATGATTTCACAAATCTCTAATCAATTAGTTTAATTAGGGTTTTCAAAATTAATCATGAAAAGGGGCTTTTAACATAACTAAGATCACATCGTGTTCACAACATTGTTAATACAAATCAAAACCATAAACCACCACAACTAATTTTACCTAATTGGAAAATTTGTGTTTTTAGGAACAACCATGCCTAAAGCTACTCAACAAGATCATCATGATACCGGTCACTACCTTACTCATTATTATTGTAATGAGGAATTCTCAAAAATCGACCGCAAGGTCTTCAAAAAGCTAGAAAAATGACTTATCCACGAAGGTCGTGTAATCAAGGAATGTTTCCTTGAAGATACCGACATTCGTCGAGTCTTCTCGGCAATCAATTTTGATTGTCTTCTTGACATTGATGAACAAATTTGTCCAGTCTTTATCTTTGAATTTTATAGAAGCATTAGGATCATTCGAAACATCGATGATAGAATTTCAATCGCTTTCATCATCAATAAACAAAACTTCACTCTTCCTCTCAACACCTTTGCTTAAATTCTTCGCATTCCTTGTGAAAGAATTTATATGTACTCTCAAGATTGGGAAATTAACACTCAAAACCTTGCACTTGATCCTAAACCAATGTACCATACTCCTCTTGATGAACCCGAAACCATCCGAGACACCATTTTCAAAATAAGAGCCGACCAATCCCGTTTCGACCGAAACAAGAAGCTCAATCACCGTAATCCCTTTCAAATGGAACTTTTCGAAATCCATCCCATGTTTAGAAAATGGGAAGAAATCCTTAGGGAAAACGTCATAAGCCTAGTTGGAAACAAAGATCATCCAAATGCATGTCTTGTGCAAATGATCTATTGTCTTATTCACCAAAAGCCATTTAATCTCGCCTATTACATGGTAAGGAGAATGGCTGGGGTATTCAAAGCTTCCAACATGGTACTTCCATATGGTATGCTCCTAACACGACTTTGTAAGTATGTTAGTGCATTGCAACCATCCCCTATCAACAATGATCATTTCCTTGCTGATCATGTAATGGTACCTCTTACCAAAATACCCTCTAAACACGCTTCAAGATCAATGGAAAGAAACCTAAAGCTCTCTCGGACTCCTCGGCCGGTGAAGAAGAAGAAGATGAAGATGAGGAAGACGTCGACCCCACAGCCAACATCAAATTGGAACCCTTTGACTACTACGAACAACTTCCAACCATTCCAAACGAGACCATGAAATTTAAACAATTGAGGGGCATGATTCAAAACCTCGCTTACAACCTCAATAAGCCGTCAAAAAAGAAAAGAAAGGATTGACGAAAGAGACAATAGGAATGTGCTTATTTTCTTTTATTTCATATTTGGATAATTATGTTTTAGTACTTTTGGTTTATGGTAATTTGGATATTGTTACTTTATCATTGATGTTTTGTGATGACATGCTTGTTCCCATTACTTTGTTGATAGATTTATTAGTGTGCAAAATCTGCACATCATTACTGTGAAGATTCTGATCTGCAGATGCCGGATCCCTAGGATTAGCCTAGCCGGATCCCTCCCTTGAGGGAACCTTGGGATCCGTGACATCAGATCAGCAATACAGCATTCCTTGCATCAAGATAACTTTCTAGATAACATCACATTAGCTAAGCATATGATTTTAGAATCCAACTAGAACCACTTCAAAGATGAGAAAGGCTTATACTAACTAAAGGCTTACTTAAGTTCTTAGTCAAAATGCCTCTTGATTTATCAACACATCAAAACTCACCATATTTCCGCTTCAATACTCACAAACTGCTTCTCATCTTTCAAAACACTTAAGTGGACAAATTAAACAAATTTTAGAAAATTGTTTCTAATCATTTTTATCTCAAAGTAAGACAAAAAATAGTTTTTCAATTCTTGTGATTTTTAAGAAATTTTCAAATTTCACCTCAAACTTAAAACTGATTTCTAGGATAATTTATTATGATTTGACATCACCAAAACTCTTAGTGTTATCCTTGGACATCCATTGGTAGTCATCTTGTCCCATATCCTTTCCAAAAGAAGCAATTATTTGCTACAACACTTATTACCTTTGATCACTCAAGTACCCTCTCATCCTAAAACACTTAGGAGAACTGAAACACTCAAAATGAGATAGGCTTTAGCTCCTAGAAACCTCATCTCAAACTCGCATAATCACGAGAGCCGGATCCCTAGGATTAGTTTATCCGGATCCTCCAAGGAGGGAACCGTGGGATCCGGGTGACAGTTTGTGTCCAACATTGCTAAAACAATCATTTCAACTCATCTTCCTAACTCAAACACTTCATCTCATCTTAAATTAGTTCCTAGATCAGTGAAACTCTGAACTTCAACCTTGTGCATGTTAATCATCACATTTCCAAGAACATTAGTGGATTAAGTCTTAAATGTACTTGCCAAGCTCTTCCCTTTATAAGCCATATTGCTAAGAACACTTTAGTCATCAAATACAAACACAATTATCAGCAATTGCAACCATCTCCCTTAGTCATTTCATCATGAGAAAGGCTCCTAGCGCTAACTCATCCATTCAAGAACCACCCAAGAAACTTGCTAGGATCATACACGAAGTTTCCTCAACCGAATCACCTCCGGTTAAGTCCACTAATGCTAGGATTTCTCCTACACCAAGGAAACCAATCAAACTAATCCCCAAGAAAATAGTTCCCACTAGGACTTCATCACCAAACTCTACCAAACCGAACATACCCTCCACAACTCAACCAACATCATTGGTACCTAGAGCCACCTCATAACCATCTCCACATTCTCACAATGTAGAAGACTTACCTCCTTGGCCATCTCACCTTCCACCACTACCAACAAACTCACTTGAAAAGATTGGGCAACAAAATCAAAATGTTGAATCAACACTTGATCCAATGTCAAACTCGCTCATTCCCCCCAATAGTCCATTTTGAATTATGAGAAGACATCAACGTCAACCACCCGACCACATGGAAGTTGATGCTTCTTTACCTCCACCCTCAAACATTGTAAAGCCATCACTTAATGAGCCTCCACCAATTCCTCATTCATTTGAAGATCCTCAACCCACTTCACTTGAACTTCCACTTCAAGAAATTCAAAACCATGACAAGGATTGCTATCATTGTAAACATGTTGAAAGATTGATACATGAACTACGTGAAGAGCAATGTTTCATGTTTTATCACCTCCTCGAACGTTTCGAAGAGGTCAACAAGCCCAAACTACAATGAGCATCATAGTCACAAGCTCAAACTTAGAATGTTTAGGAAAACTTATCTCGCCCTTAATCCTCATTAAGCTTTTAGTTGAATCTTGAGTTTGGGTAACTCATTAGCATTAGTTGCACTTGTATGGCTAGTTCATTCTCTTAGTTTTAGAGATTTGTTTGTGTAAGATATTAACTTTTCACATACACATCATAACATTAACACAATGAGCACATAGATGGTTTTAGAGAGAGAAAGAGTGGGACATTCTAGTGAGAGAAACTAGTGGAATATTAGATTACCAAAGAACATCCAACCCTCTACCTTGCAAGGTAGAGGGTATTTATAGGTTACAAACTAAACGACCTCCCGACGGCCTGTGGATCGTGGATACAGTGGGTAAAGACCCGACCTTCTTCCACGGTGTTGCACTAAACTATTTTACGCTACTAACTAACTACATAAACCGTAATTAATGACCAATCTACGAGCTAACTTATGCTAGATAATAGTTGGGGTGACCGACTTTTCAACACCGGAATTTTCTAATTCCTAACAATCTCCCTAAGGAGGTCACCCCATATTTTACATTTCAAATCCTAGCATTCTAGTCTTGACATTGTTCTTGAGCTCGTAGTCTTTCATACATCAACATCGTAAGCTTAGTGCATAGGTGGAGCAACTTCAAAGATTGCAAAGATTTGTACATTAAATTGGAGGTCCATTTCGATTCATGAGATAGTAAATATGAGCCGCCTTTTGAGATCATCAAGAATCAACAATCTCGACACATCCTTTGTGGTGTTGGTATTATGTGATGTTGTGACTTTGGGACCGACATGCTCACATTCGGATCATGAAATCTTCTCATCGAGTAGCGGAAGCTTTAGTTGATTCATGATATTGGCGCAGCAGAAAGCGTAAGCATGGAGTGAAAATATCGAGTCATTGATGCACTAATCATGATTTCTTTTGAGATGAATGTGTTAAGTGAGCATGCGGCTATGGATTGACCGCTTCATTCGATCACCGCAAACGCCGGGCGACTCGCATACAACAGCTAGCAACAAATCGCACGAAAGTGTCTTTGATCACTTTCGTTGAATTGAGGTACACGCCCACGGTTCCCGCTGATCAAGACAAGCATCGCTCGTGATCGTAGGATTCCTAAGAATCTCCTTGACAGGTTTCGCAATGTTCTAGCTGTTCTCAAACCGAACGCCTCAAAGAAGACAACACGGAGTGAGTGAACCAAATAATTTTAAGTCCATCGATTGATGAAAAGATTTGAACAACAATCGTATTGCTCAATAGAAATTGTTTTTGCAATACAACGAAGGTTTTATTGAAAATCAATTATCAATCATAAAATACCTTTTGGTTTGAAAATGAGTACACGGTCGATGTGCTAAATAAAAGAGTTTTAAGCACAAAGACCGGTTTTTCAAAGGCATCCGTCAATCCATAACTCGAACCAGGTTGATTCAAGAAATTGAATCGCCCATTGTTTCTGCTCAGTTGTCACATGGTTGATCTATAAAATAGATCTCAAATGCCACCTACCAGAGCTTGTTTGATGTTGGCTCCGTAAGGCTTTCCATCTTCATTGTGAGTATGTAAACACATCACTCGGATGTTCCGCAATACCACAAGGATAATGCGAGGACTCAAGATATAATCTCTTTCCACATTGTGTGAAAGAGAGTCTTCATTGAAAGTGTCCTAATGAGATTTATTGATGATCTCGTGGCTCTAGACTCAATTTGTGCATATTTGGATCCTATAACGGAGACTAGGAGAGGGTCTCCTTCTTCAATATCAACCATCTCTAAGAGAAAGTCGATAGATAATGTCGGTTCCCGTGAGAATGAAACAAGTCCTTTTAAGAGGAACTTGAGTGGTTTGGAAAGTTGAAGTGCAAGGCCACCGGGTCCATGACGCCTTGTCTTCAATACCGATGTTACCATCAAGAGTATATGAATTGAACCCGGTTTCGCCTAAGGTTGAATAAATGGAGGGCTATTTGTTTTCACCCTTTCTCATTCAATTCTTTTAATTCTTCAACCCTTCAAGCTTACCAAGACTTCATAGCTAGAACCTTGTTGGGTTTATTCCAAGACTAGCTCGCCTTAGTCCGCACTCTTCCCATATCTCATTTTTCTCCTTTTATCATCATACCTAAGGACTTCTACACTAACTAGTGGATTGTCCTCGGTAGATCCCTCCGTTCTCAAGCGGATCATGGGAACCAATACCTAACCTTATCATCCTTATATCACCATACATAAAGTAAAGTTGGTCGGTCTATTTGGTATTGTTCATCCGCCATTGGATCCAATTGAAAACCATTTGAAAATCAATTCGATACTTGTGATATATTATCAAAGCATTTTGTACCGAATTGTTTTTGATATTTTAGAACGAGAACTCCCTCAACATGTGCATCAAGTATCAAAATGTTTTGCACACGGAGGCAAGAGAAAGAATTTACTTTTTTGATTACCATTTTCTAAAGATATCAACATCACTTCCTCAACGGATCAAGTGGGTATAGCATTTCGGAAGGATGAGGTTTCCATAAATTCGCTCCCCTCAATATGTGCCTCGAGGTTGAAAAGGGTTTTGCACATACTAGAGGAACCTTTATCATCAAAGGATTAGAAGCCATGTGATCAAGGTACTTTAAAGTATTTAAAGTGTAGTGTACCCCGATGACTTGAATTTACAAAGAGAGTTCTCCCCTTAATATATGCTTCGAGATTCGAAAACTTGTTTAGCACATATAAGGAGAAGTATGCACAAAATTGGTCATCTTATCTTTTACCATCTTTCATATTTATATCACATTTTCTCCCCGATCAAAATCTTAAATCCTTTGAGATTTTGGATCTCAAGTGATTTAAATAAGTATGAGGTAAAATATTTGTAGGAGAAAATGTGTCCAATTTTATATGATAAAGAAAAGGATAACATGATGTTTCCCCTTTTCACAAGGGAAACCATAGTACAAATCCTAGCACTATTACATGTATCACAGCTTGTTCATATTTAATACACCACATATAACACAAAGTTAACAAAACATAAACGGTATTCAAGAAGTCTTCATTCGCTTCTTTGAAGAAGTTTGTAGTGACCATCACGAGCCTTCCACCAACAAAGCTTTCAAGGTCATGGAAGATCCTTCGTGTCTTGAGTCTTCGACGGATTGCAAGAATGAAATGTTCACACCTCTTCACGCCATCATCACCCGTAACGTAGTTTTAACCCAAGATCTCATATCAAGTTTGGCTTTTTCACTCGTGTCAAGTTCTTCTTCACCATTTTGAGCGCACCATCACTAAACTTGTAGAGTTCACATAGACGCATAAGCATACGCGATCCATATCCGCCGGTGAAGATGACGGCTCTAGGAGTGTCAAGAACTTTGTATTCTCGATGAAATTCATGCCCACCGCATTCCATTGAGGACTTGTGAGGTTGACCTGGTTTGGTAGCTTTCAATGCCAAGTCGAAAGTCCTCAACTCGCTTCCGTATGACTAAGCCCCGATCCAAAGAGTGACAATTGCAGAGAGGGCCTTTTCTCACGCATGTAAGTGCTCCGGTGTCCTTGAAGATTTAAGAGATAGAGATCTTCAAATCATTTGGTAGAAGATGTTTGAAGTCGTTCTCTTCAATGGTATACACTTTGAAGTCACTCTTTAAGGACAATCTTCTTCAAGTACTCATATCCATAGATCGGAAGATCTCTACACCGATAACGCTTAAGATTTGCGCTTTGATCCGACCTCATTGCGCCTTTTATCGCCACCATGTCTTTCAATGTAGAACATCTTCTTTTGAACCACCGCTGGAAATACCATAAGACGCCGCAATATCATACTTTTGCTCTTCATTTGCCCATAATTGATCAGAACCATCCGCTCAAGCCCCGATCGTAATAGATTGCGATTTCATCTTTGAAATAGATAGAGCAGCCTTCTTTCCGCAGAGCGAGCACACAATAGTCCAAGTCGTGATTGAAGAAGAATTCACCGAATGGTTATCCACCGTGTTCACCACCAAGAGGAAGAGATTTGTTGACATTGAAGCGATCGATTTGCTCACCGACTTGGTCATTCAAGATCTTATGGCATTCTTCCATCCGATATTGAAGATGGTTTGCATCGAATGGAAGACTTTGACAATTTCGTAGGCTTGTCCTTCTAGATCTCTTGGTGTTATGGAAGAGATACTCTTCCGCTTACAAAACCATCTAATGAAACTTCCCATATCACAGCAGTAGTGCGTAAGAGAGTCTTCACCGAACTTCATAGTTATTGGTGATAACCGATGCCCAATTGTTGTCGGAATCATAGAGTCGACTGGGATAGTCCATGGGTTCGGAGAAGGAGGTCTATCTTCCACAATGCGCCGTTGAATTGTGTCTCTGAAGGAGCTACCCCGATGTACTAGTGCGGTTCCCACCATGTAATTGTCAAACCAATCTTCGATGGCTTAGGAATATGTTTCGCCGATGCATCATCTTCATCTGGTTCTGAGTCAGCCATAACTTGAGACTCTTCGTGGACCACTTGATCATCAGGAATTGAAGTGGATGTGGAGGTGAATCTTGAATCGATCGTCGTCCAGGCGGCAGATTTCTTCTGAGTACCATGTTTGTTTGTAGAGTCTGATTGATTGGACGGTTTTGGGGTTGATGATGGTGGCTGTGATGGAGGTGAATTGGGTGTTGACGAAGGATTCCCACCCGTAAGTTCCAAAGCCTCCGGTGGTGGAGGATCTTCGCGATCTTTGCGATCCTTCATCAATGTTTCCATCACAATTGTCCTTCTTTTCTTTTAGCATCCTTTTCTCCGACTTCAATTTTAAACTGCTCATAATTGTCGAACTTGATGGATTCTTCAAGTGCCTCATAAAGTTTATTGTGAACCTCATGCTTGTCCTCTTCACCTCATACATCCTTTCACACGAGTCGCTCTCATATCGGAGATGGGAGGTCCTTGAATCGTCTGAGAAGTGGAGCCCCATTGCCCATTCCACGACATCCTTGACTTCTCCTTCAATAGCATCAAGAATCGCTTCATTGAAGTTGAGGTGCTCCAATCAGACACGATCCACCGAGAATCAATGATTTAGGAAGTTGCCTTCCAAAGGCTTCAACCCTTTAATGGTTTTGTCCAAGAGTTGATCGAGGTGAGAATCATGGAGGGAAGTCGGTGGAGCCACTTCATCCGCAATTGTGAAGACGGGTTCGAGTTGGTGGTGTTTGTACAGTTGAATGAGTAGGTAAGGAGGTGGAAGTGCAATTGATAGTGAAGATGCGTCATTGGAGGAATGGTGGACGATTCTTGTCAATGCCGACATTAAACATGGATTGTGCGTAATCTAAGGTTTTGTCATTAAGGAACCGATCACCAAAAGAGAAGTCATCATCAAGATTCTTAAGTGAGGATAAAGAGTTAGTGGATGTGTTTGGTTCATCCATCTTCAAGGTCTCATCGATCTTGTCTCAAGGTTCTCCTCGAGTCCTTTTGCAACAGAGTCATCCTTCAAGCCGATTGAGTCTCTCCAAGTGTAGGAGGTTCCTTAAACGCCTCGTGAACCTTGACGATTCCGCATTGTTCTTTTGCATGTGATGAACCTGTTTTCTCTTCACTCATATTGATTTGTGGTGCTTGATGGTGATGAAGAGATAGTTAACAGCATGGGCAACTTGTTCGCCAACACTTGCAACCCTTTTCCTTTGTCATGTGTAATTGGGATCGTTTGTCGAGGTGTTTGAGTGGGTTCTCTTAACACAACTCCACCTACGGAGCTCTAACATTCGACTTTCTAGACTTTGTTTGAATACCGAGTTGCATCAAGATCATCCTCATCAATTAACCCGAAAGTATTCCTTGGCACCTCGGTGTTCTCATCTATTTCCTTTTCCACTTTCTTCTTCTTTTCTTTATGCTTTTAGATGAAGATTCGATCGATGAGATCTTTCACGCCTCTTTTAGGAAGAGAGGCATAGGATGCTTTAGAGTCGAGGTGGTCTTGGGAGCAGCTTGGTTGTGAAGGAGATGGTGTGACATCAGCAGAGAGTTTGGTTGCTCTTTTCATGTATTGCTTGAAGTAGTCCTTCTTCTTGATATCATCTGTGAGAAGACGATCAGGAATTGGCAATCCAAATACTTCTTGATCCGAACCTCTAGGAACATATTTCAAGTTTCCTAAAACAAATTCATGTTCTGCTTTGTGTAGAGTTGATTCAGACCTAGGAGTGAAGTTGTGAGTTTGTTGCAAATACTGGATGACAAGCTTGGAGAATCTGATGCTGGGAATTACAAGTTTGTTCTGCTTCTTTCGACCTTGAACATTGTTCAGGAAATAGGTTCTATCAGATATGAATGTGTTCATTGATAACGAGAATTCTTCCCAAATACGATCTGAGACATTCACATCAACCCTGTTAACGATTCCCCATAGGATTTGCAAGATAGGAATTCTCACTTTATCGAACCCTGAAGTTTTCCCAGATAAGCATAAGTTCAGAATGGTTGTAATGGCTCTCCAGGGTTGATACATGTGTCCCGTGATAATGTCAGATGCTCTTGAAATACTGTTCTGATAGCCCAACCCAATAAGAAATACGATCAGATCGTCAAGACCAAAGTGGAGATTCGTAATCTAACGCCGTGGTCACATGGTGTGATTCCAAGAGCCTTACTCGTAATATCGTAATCAATAGTGAACTCCATATTATCCAAATTTGCAAGAGTATCGTCTCGTGATTTTATTCCATTGAACGATGTTCCGTAATTGTTGAATGTAGATGGCGTGAATTGAGCATTGCTTGGTAATAGCTCCAAGAAGTTAGTGTTTTGAGGATGTCAATTGAAACTTTGAGTATCGGATTTTGTTGGAGCTTTGTAGGTCCACATAACGCTTGCTCTTACCAATAGCACCCATTGACTTTTGGGAAGGATTTCATCGTCTCGAGAGAATTCGGATGATCCCGATGGGTAGCGCTTTTTCGGGATTGAACTTGCCATTGATGTTCGAGTAATCATACAATCAACAAGAATAGATGGGAACAAAGTTAGATGATACATAGTAAGTGAGACAAGATTGAGAGCACCCTTATGACAAGGAGGTAGTAACATCAAGAAGTTCCTAACACATATGGAGACAGATAGAGTGGCAAAGATTGCAATCAGATAACACCTTTCAACTATATGATAACATACATAGTTAAGATATATCAATGAAGAACATACATATAGAAAATGATTACATGACGAGCTTATAAGGGATTAAAAGGGCAAAAGAGTGCATAACAACGTGATCATGACATGAGCCAAGATACACATGTAAAAGTGATATAACACATATGTATGAGGCAAAAGGAACATTTGGCAGTCGTGAGAGAACCCAAGTACCTTTTGCCTAAACAGAGATGTTATAACAGTTTACATAGAGTAAGTTGATTCAACAAGTCGAATTAGGAGATCCTAGGAGTAGTGAGAGCGAAATCATCTTTAGCAACGACTTTGAACATTTTAAACATCCTTGACCTTAAGACCAATTCTCACTAATGAACACTGTTATAAACTTGTAAAAACAAGTCGTCATCTAGAGCCACGGACAAGTCATAAAAGGATTAGCTTTCTAAGTCGCTAAACTAATTTGCTAACATGTAAGACCAAGTTGCCATGAATAAAACTTAAACCAAGTCGCTACAAAGTGGACAACTAAGTCGCTAGGTAACAAATTCGCTAACTTGTAAATACAAGTCGCTATCTGCTAACTCGCTAACCAAGTCGCTAGGATAATTCGCTAGCTCGTAAAGTCAAGTCGCCATGTACAGTAACTAAGCCAAGTCGCTACAAAGTGGTTGACTAAGTCGCTATGTTATTAATTCGCTAACTTGTAAATACAAGTCGCTAGTTACTAACTCGCTAACCAAGTCGCTGGAAATTAGTGAACTAATTCGCTACGAAGACGTATTCGCTATGTAGAGCTCTAACTCGCCATGAAGAACATTCATACTAAGTCGCTACTAAGAACAATCTAACTCGCCACCAAGAACATTCCTAACCCAACCCATCAGTCCAATCCATTATAATCATCCATCAATGTATCCAACCAATATAGTCCAAACAATATAATCCAAACAATATATAACACGTTCAATCATTTTATAAGTAACACACATACGATTTACAAAGAAAATCCGAACCTAAGCGAGAGAGTCAACAAATCACACCACGCGAGCACAGAAAGGATCTGGAAATAGTGATAAGTTAGACACTAGACACTAAAGCATAAGATAGTAACGATAATAGGGAATCAATGCAAACCTTAAGCTAAGTCGCTAGTAAGAATGAGAAGACGAAGAGAGAAGGAAAGAAAAAAAACAACGAGAGAGAGAAGAGAGAAAAGACTAGGTAACTCGCTAATGGGTAACTCGCTGGGGGTATACAACATATCTTAAGCAATATGACACAAATGGTCCTTGTGGTTATAAACAAAGGTGGTAATTCGCTCATGCAACAACTTACACTATATGACAAGATTGGTCCCTATGGTATAAATGAGTGAGTGGTAATAATATGCTAACACGGATAGGACAACGTCTCTAGCATTGATTATTACACTGATCATCATGAATCAATTCAACATTTCAACACATAGGCGCTACAACGAAAGCACACATCGAAAGTATAACCGCTAGTCACACAAGGTGAAATCACCACATCATACAAATGAACAAGCATCATAACCAAAGACAGTAAGCCAATGGTACATAAACTATCTCCCTCAATCAATGTCATCAAAGAACATTGATTGATAATACCCAATCCCATTAAACCATCAAGAATATATCATTTGTTCGAACTTCATCTATGATCCCGCCATTATTGAATGACATTTCTAGGACCGTAGATGTTATCGATAACAAGGAGTATATTCATTATTAGATTGAGAGAAAAGAATGATAAAATGATAAAATTTTGAAATTCTTTTTTTTTTTTTTTTTTTTTTTTTTTTTTTTGAAACATGATTTATACACAGACATGGAAGGACGAGTCCAGATTCAAAATGAATAGGAGTCAAAGTAAGAAGTACATCAACTCTGGCAATCTATAGCTCCTGAATGAGCTATGTTCAAATCTGAGGGGAACCAAGTCATGAAGTTCCTGATTGAGTTGAGCATTGTACCTGAAAAAGACTGAGAGCACATTGTACTTGAAGCACATGTAGACTTGTACATAGAAGGGTTAGTGACATGTTTAGTCTCACATTTAGATGCAACACAAGATAATCCGTACATATCATTAATGGGGATCCTATTAGGTTCTACATTCTTGAAAAATTTACCTGGAATCCACTGAGGCATGATTTAGGAATGTAAGTTCGCTTAAGTCCTCAGATACTTAAATAATCCGCCATGGAATCCATTTGAAGCCACAAAGTGAGATGAACTAAATGAGTGCACACCCTTGTTTTGACTATTTGTCTTTTGTGATCCGAGAATTTCTTAGGGATTGATCCGTCGACTATGTTTTGCATGATATCTAGTTGCTTATAGCATTTTTGACTTGTGGGTGATGTTCATTAGTCCTATGCTTGGGATTCATCATATCCGAATTAGGCAATGAAGTGACCGGTTTTGACAAAATGACTTGTAATCAACTTGGGATGTAAGCTTAGATTTCAATGGTTTAGCTCTTTCGCACCTAAAGGCATTAGGTTGTTTAATAACTGCTCGCTTCAAGTGGTTCGAACCGCTGACTTTCCCAATGTTGAAGGTTTTGCAAACTTAGTGTTCATCCTATTTCCAAAGATACTTCCCGAGCTCATTTTTAGGGCAACAATATTGAAGCTCTTATTCGAATTTGTTCTTTGAGGTCATCAATATCTTTCATCAAGAGATTAGATTGATTGACTAATTTAGAGTTTGTTTCATCAAGGTTCTTTCTTAAAAGCTCATTTTCTCTAGAAGGTTGGATACACATAGAGCTAGTTCGTAATTCCTAGATTCTAGTGTATCACTCATCTCATGACAAATATAATTCGGGCTTCGAAAGAAGAGATTTGATTTCTTATGGTCGAATCTTTGTCCCGAATCGGGATTTTAACCGATTAATATCAAAAATTCTCTAACTCGAAGTTCCAGACATCGCACTGCTTATTTGCATAAAACATTTCATCCTTATGTTGTATTTCAATTTGCAAAGAGATACGTTGTTTTTCAAGAATTGAAAATTTGTTTGAAAGCTCATCATATACCCTTTTTCAATCATGTTACTTGCATCGATTCGCATAAAACAAAGATTGATTCCACATTGTCATGTTCGGTAAGAGTCATGTACCTTTTGTGAGAATTAGTGTGATCGATAAGTGTACCTTGTCGATTGATACCTTTTCGCACTCGAGAATTTGAAATCGTTGTTGTTCTCTTCATCCTTTTCCATCACAAATGAGATTCTCGCAAATGGGTCTTCTCACGGTTCAATTGAATGAAGCATGACACGTCATCATTGTTCCATGGACACTCTTGACACTTGTTCAATTCCTTCACTTGTTATTCTCATTAGCGCTTCATCAATGTATGTTTCCATATTACTCATAAGTTGAATAAATGAGTTTCGAACTCATGAATTTCCATTCCGTGTGTTTCTTGAAAGACATTCCACCATGGTATCATCAAAATGAGGAGTATTCTTCCGGATAAGTGGTTGAAATTGGTTGACGATGGTTTGAGGGCGCATGAGAATCATCGATGAGATCTTTTCTTTGTTAATTTGAAACCTCGGTCGTTCTAAGTTAAGCAAGACAGCTCTTGTTAAAGTGGGAAAATCCCGACGAAGGATGGCACAACTTGTTCGATCCATGGTTGTTGATAAGAGTAATTTGAGAAGTCGATCGAGATGTTGAAACGGCTCACCGGTGCATTCCATATTCTTAGTATCATCCGATGATATTAAGAGTGACTTATTTGAGTTGTTCGATTGATTGATACCGAATTATTAGGTGTGAGGCCTTCGATGGGCATTCTGCTTCACTATTCTCGGTCAGTCATAGAGAGCAAGTACTTTGGTGATAAAAGAACCGTGATGACCGACATTGTGTTATTATGAATTACTCCCAAGTCTCTAGAGAATTAAGAATTAATTCGCTACTAGTACTAATCCCAAGTCGCCAACACTAATTCGCCACCACTCTAAGTCGCTAGCTTTCCAATTCGCTAGCTGATGTAAGTCGCTAGGTGGTAACTTGCTACACACCAAGTCGCTAACCAAATTTTGGCAGAATTGCTACACAAGTCGCTAGAGACACAAGTCGCTAAAGAGCAACTCACATCGACCAAGTCGCTACCACAAGTCACTACCCGTAGTGGAGAGTCCACTACTTGTCCTTTAACTCGCTAGCTCTAACTCGCTAGCTTTAACACCGTAAGTCGCTACAAAACCGTGAAGCAAGTCGCTACCAAGAAACTATTCCGAGAGCTAAGTCGCTAGCTTGAAAAACCAAATAAACTTCACTTTTCAATCCAAAACAACCCAACCAAGATGATTCAAGCTTACCAAATGAAAACCTAAACACTTTTGATGATTCTAAACATAAAAGTACCAACAAAATTCAAACTTTAACACAAGAGATCAACCAAATGATGCAAAACCACTAAACTTTTTCAAACTCAAAACCACCTAAAACCACTATAAATCCAAAGATGTGCAAGATATGATCTAACCATGGCTCTTGATACCAATTGTAAGATATTAACTTTTCACATACACATCATAACATTAACACAATGAGCACATAGATGGTTTTAGAGAGAAAGAGGGGACATTCTAGTGAGAGAAACTAGTGGAATATTAGATTACCAAAGAATATCCAACCTCTACCTTGCAAGGTAGAGGGTATTTATAGGTTACAAACTAAACGACCTCCGACGGCCTCGTGGATCGTGGATACAGTGGGTAAAGACCCGACCTTCTTCCACGGTGTTGCACTAAACTATTTTACGCTACTAACTAACTACATAAACCGTAACTAATGACCAATCTACGAGCTAACTTATGCTAGATAATAGTTGGGGTGACCGACTCTTTCAACACTGGAATTTTCTAATTCCTAACAGTTTGATCATCTCTTGCTTTTTATTGAATGAATATCTATACGCCATAATTGTTATGTGCTTTATGTGTTGTGCTTGATATTTCATATACTACTTCATTAGCATTGATTGAAACACTCTCATTGTCAAGAAACATCAATGTAAAGCGGATCCTCCAATGCCTAGACGGATCCCTTCAAGAAGGGAACCGGGATCCGTGGTACGTAAGCACAAATTTCTACTAACTTGAGTTTTATTTGCAGAAATTATGCACTATACTCTTGTTTTCTAACCTTTACTTTGTAGATTTTAGAATAACACATGAAGATTTTGACACCATAAAGCTAGGGGAGCTTTGTGTCAAACGTAATTGCAAAACATTTGCAACTTAATCCGATCTTAGACTATACTTCATGACACCCCATTGCAACTTTGCAATCTTCAGGGGAGCACGTCGTCACTTGACGAACCATTTGCAAACATAATTGCAAACACAATTAGTTTATTTTACGCCATGTCCTTGACGCCTTTCAAAGGGATGGACTCGTCAAGGGGAGTTAAGATGAGTACCATTCCGCCACTTGCTCTCTTTACATTTTTACATACGTTTTTATAAACATTGCGTTAATTTCTTTTAACACTTTTTGTTTCGACAAAAAGGGGGAGAAGAAAGTAAAAACTACAAATTCAAACTTTTACGAATTTTAGCTTTTCCTTAAAATAATTTTATGTTTTGTCATCAACAAAAGGGGGAGATTGTTAATACAAATAAGCCGTAAAAACATTTATTTATATTTTACGATCTTCTAATGTTTTGTCGATAACAAACGTAAAATCATTTTAACAAAACAAATAGAATACGTAAATAGTTTGAGTTAATAGTTTCCTAACACACTTACGTTTTCATATAAAACACTAAAACAAGTATAAGTGAGTTTATGATTTAGATATATATGTACAACAATTAATGTTTACATATTGGGTTAGCACATACTTAAACTAAGTATACTAAAATGGGTAAAAACATGTAAATACTAAAATGGGTAAAAACTAACAAATGGTATTGACCCATAACCCATGGTTTTATATATACCACTTAACCAAGTTCATTGTATCCCTAAGATACATTGTATCTAGAAAGAAAACCATGGATCAACCCATAACCCATGACCCATGACCCATAACCAAAAATACCCATGGGCAAAGAGGAGCGTTCCATGGATCCCTGGCTTTGTGCTAGCCGGATCCCAAGTGGAAGGGATCCGTGGGATCCGGGGAACAGTAGAGAATTTTCTCTATAAATAGAGAGCCATTTCTTTCTTTCTACTCATCACTTTTTACACATACTTCCCCAAGTATTCTAACCCTCTAACCTCATATCTAAGTGATCTATGTAGTTTGTCTTTTGTTTTTGTGTGATCTTCTAGGTTCCTCTTAAAGGCAAGATCACCACTTCTTGAAGACGAGCAAGCTCAAGTCCATGAGTTGCCATGCTTCGTCATCATCAAGACAACTAAGGTTCTCTTGTTGATAGTTCTTCCTTTCTCCATAGATGTTGGGTTGAAGGCATTAGTGAAGAATGCCGAAAGTGTCAAGATGAAAGCATTAGTGAAAGGTGCTCATCATCCGTGTCAAAGCATTAGTAAAGAATGCTAAAGGTGTCAAGACGAAGGCATTAGTGAAGGGTGCCAAGCGTTGTGTCAAAGGCATTAGTGAAGGATGCCGAAGAATCAAATCAAGTAGCATTTGGAAAGAATGCCTAGGTCGTATAATCGATGAGGTGCATCGTTATACATATATGTATTTGTTTATTTCCAAGGATGGTGATATCCTTGATGATGTTGTAACAAGGAGTGGATCTCTTTGAGATTAGGTGTTGTGTCGTGAAGGGTAGTAGTTCCTCCATAGTAATGGAACTAGGTGCTTAGCCTAGTACCTGATAAAGGGTAGGCGACGTTGTGATAGGATTAGTTCTCCTTGGTGTGAAAGAACTCGGTGGTTAGCCTAGCACCGTATAAAGGGTAGGCGACGCTGTGTTAGGTGTGGTTCGCCTTGGTGTGAAAGAACTCGGTATTTAGCTTTGTACCGGAAAAAGGTTAAGCGACGTTGTGAAGTCTTCTCCGCCATAAGGAGATTGGTGTAGTGCTTACGAATTCTCGAGTAGGTGACTCGGGGAGTGGAGTAGGGCAAGGAAGGTGTCCTTGTAGCCGAACCACTATAAATAACTTGTGTCGTGGTGATGTGCTTCTTACTCTTTATCTTTCATTTCACGTCTATATACCTATCTATCAATGTCCAACATAAACAACCAAATAGATTGACATAAGTCGATCTAAATATTTAAAAGGAAGTTTTAAATTGGTAAAACTATTCAACCCCCCTTCTAGTTTTGCACAAGTAGCATATGAATTGAACCCGGTGTCTGTCCTAAGTTGAATAATCTAGGGGGCTATTTGTTTTCACCCTTTTCTTTACTTTTCTTTTTAATTCTTCAACTCCTTCTTTCTCCGTTTCTCATTTTCTCCTTTTTATAATCGTACCTAAGGACTTCTAGATTCTAACTATTGGTGATGTCCTTGGGTATATCCCTCCGGCTTTGGCGGATCATAGGACGGTTATTCCTAACCTTAGTCACCTTTTAATTCCATGACTAACCTATGTTGCCATAAAACCATTTACATGAAAAAACCTCTCAAAGTGGTTATGAGTAAAAACATTTTTGTACCACTGAAAGAGTTTTAAATGTTGCATAAATACTCCCCCTCAACACGTGCTTAAATGTTTAGGCAAAAATCTGCACGGTGAGAGAAGAGCGCACACTTTTGAATTGATTAACTCAGGATAGACAATTCCCCATGAGACACGGTTACATCACTGACTAGGTCAGCTTGAAGTTGTAAACACTCCTTGGTGAGGAGGTTTGACCCGTCAAGGTTCATGTCTACCAAGAATTTCTCGAATGGTACATTCTACTAGGACAAGTCCTTTGCGAGACACGTTTACATCACTAGCGAACTAGTTTGAAATTATTACCTGTCCCGGACAAGTCTTTTCGAGTTACTAACATTTAAGATCTCGTCAATTCATTGGTTAAGTCTTTAGCACGGCGATTCATTAGCAATTCACAACATATTTCTTATCAAATAATTTTTCTCCCCCTCAAAAATGGCATATACATGTTATTTTTGATGAAATATTGATATCGAATATGTCCATTTTGAGTTTTGTGGGAAGATTACCACGAAGAACAATTTGTGAACAAAGTATTAAAGCAAATACTCCCCCTCAACAAGTGATGTTAACTTTTGAGGTTTTGAAAATCATAAGGGGAAGTACTTGTTCTTTTGAGCAAAACTTTGAAAAGTGAAAGTTTTGATTAGTTTTACTCAAAAGTAAGAAGCTTTTGCTCCTTTTATAGGATTGTGGCACTGATGCGTATCACAGGGTCCTTTCATTACAAGTACGGGTTGTACACTGTTATGTGTGCACAAGCCATTGTCAGATAAATCAAACAAACAAAATCACAATCAAGAGAGTACCCAATGATTACAGACGATCAACTACTTTCTGAGGACGTTGGTAAGTCAAAATCAGAAAGTGTGGTCATCCTCCCACATAGCTCTTCCAACCGTCGCATCTGATCCCGATGAATCAACCTTTCATCAATCCAAGTGATAAGTCAACGAACATCCTTGCGATCCTTTGAATTTCATCTCTTCGTCTGAATTATACCCAACTCAATGTCCTTCAATCGATATGACAATCCATCTCGAACCATCTCCAGGGTGGTGTCATAGAACTTTGTGAATTTCATCGAAAGTCATGAAGCAATTATGATGATTTTCACTTTGGTAGACAAACCCAAACTTTGGTTTATGAACGATTTTGTACTGAGGTTCTTATTTGATTTCGTTGAAGTGTCGAGTTTAGGTAAGATTCGACCCCGATTGGAGATCTTCAACACGCTCTTTGATTTGATGTGTATGAAAACAAGGAGTGCAATAATGTACTTGATCTAAATTTCGATTAAGATTCAGGTTGGGGCACAGGTATGTTGTGATCCTCACCACCACTGTATGTAAAGTTATCAATGTTTTTTTCTCCATTGGTTGTGTGGTTTCTGAATCCCTTGGTTGATCAGATGGTGGTGGTTGTGAAGCTTGTTGTGTAGTGGTGATAACCTGCTTAAACATTTGTCGAATTATTGGATGGAGTTGCCTTCTTAACAGATTTTGTTGTTGACTTAGCTGTTTCTGTTGTCGATGGAGGTGATGATTGAGATGATGATTTGGGTTTGGTGGAAGTGTCAAGAGGTGGTTCAGAAGATTTTTGAGGTTTGTGTATTGGATTATCAACTATGTAGTTGTCTGATTCCTTCTTTAACTTTTCCTCTTCAGCTCTAGCAGCTTCTTCAGCCTCTTTTCACATCATTTCCTCTTCAGCCACCAAATTATTATCATCAGTGACTCTTTCATCCTTATCATGATCGTAATCTCCTTCGTCATATATTTCCACATCTTCACCATGCTTTTCTTTTTGCGGTTGTTTTAGTTGTTATTGTGGTTGCTTCATTTCAACAGTTGTAGTGACAGTGACACTCTGATCCTTACCGGGTTGATTAACCGGATCGGATGGGTTAAGAGTTGTTTGCAATGGATCTTCCATAAGTGGAGGACTACTGCTTGACCTTCCTTTCCCACCGGGTTGATTAACTGGAAAAGTTGAAGCATGGTATTCCATCCTTTTCTTCTTTAATGTCTTACGAAATTGAATTTCCTCATCCATTGAATCATACTCATCATTAGGATGACTTTGTGAGCATGAATTTGAATGGGTGTTGCAGAAGGATGTCCACAGCAATTCTGCAAGATGATTATGAGCATATGAAGTTGTTGAAGACGACACGGAGATTGTTCTCGCCAATTGTTTTGTCATATCCAGCTGGGAATGTGTTTGCCATCGAGAGCTCTGCTGGGGCATTGATGTTTGCTTGATTTGCAACCATTTTGTGATCTGAAATACATTAGACAAAAAAGACAGAGATATGGAAACACAATGTGTTTGTTTTAGTCTGATTTATTATCTAATTCCTTATTTGATGGTAACATGTTTATATTAGTTACAAGTCCTAAGTCACATTTGTCCAATTTTTTGAAGTTGATGTGATAAATTACGTGATCGAGTTAATTTTGAAATTTCAAAGTCCAATTTTTCATTTAACACACAACATATTCACTTTTAAGCTTATATGAAACATCAAGTATTTGTGACTTATGCGTAACATTTAACAAGTAATATATGCGTAACAGGCCAAAATGTAGTGAACAATGGGTTATGTGTAACAAGGATCCTTAGGCGTAATAAAGGATCTTATGCGTAGTAGTAAGCTAAAGCGTAAGACCAAGCTTATGCGTAAGAGTTTTGATGAGTGTGTAAATACTCATCATTTTTGTACCATTTAAACTGCAAATTCATCTGAAAACACTCAGAAACACATCAAAATGATCAAAATATCACAAATCAGTGTTTTATGTGTTTTAAAAACAAAAATATCAAAATCGATTTAAAAACATATCAAATTTGCAAAATTGCGCTTTAGTCCCCAAGTTTCAAAAGTTGTCAAAAATAGTCCCTGAGTCAAAATTTCAAAAGAAAAATCATCAAAGGTCCTTTTTAAATCATAACTTGTCAAATTTGGTCCTTTGGTGAAAAATGTAAAAGTTTTGAGAAAATTACAAATTGGTCCTTTAAGTTTGCAAATTGACAGAATTGGCCCCTGGAAAAGTTGAAAATGGCAATTCTGGTCCTTGTAATATCAAGTCTTGTCAAATTCAGTCCATTAAACACATTTGCAAAATTGCAGAATTGGTCCCTTGATTTTGTGGAAAATGCAAATATGGTCCTTGTGTTATTAACTTATCCAACCGGACCCTAATTAATACCTTTGGCCCAACAAAAATACCCAATCCAATTATCCAGGCCCAAACCATTACCCGGTTTTAAACCCGAACCCAACCACCCTTTGTTATCATAACCCGGTCAAACCATTTGACCCACCCAATTCCCTCTCTCCTTCACATGTGCACCATCTCCATCATTTCCATCCCCTGCATACCACCTGATCACACTCCACCTCCTCAACCATCATCACCCCTATTTCCCCCCCCCCTCCAAACACAAAGAGCCAAGGTACATTTAATGCACCTCCAATCTCTCACTCAACCTCACAAATGGTTAAAAAAAGGTTTTGGCGCCAAAACACTTTAAACGGCTATGATGGACTTGAGTGATCCAAGGGTCACTTTTTGTGCTGGGAACTACTCATAGAGGAGAGAGAAGAAGCTTGGGATGTATAAAAGGCCAAGAAAAGCAAGAAGAAGATAGCTAGCTTTTAATTTTCTTACCATGTATGTCGAATTGTAGCTTATGTTGTCTTAAATAACTTTCCTCTGTATTTTTTAGCTTAATTGTATCAAACAATAGTATTTAAATGTGTTCCAACTCATTTCAAGTTTGAATTCAAGTTAATGTTAAGTTTCCTACTTTTATGTCCACTGTTAAGATTTTCATCTTCAAACTCCTGTGCTTAAACCTTTAATAGTTTAGTTTCAATATTAAACTAGCTTATAGAAGCTTATTAAAGCTTTGTATAAGCTTAAACTTCAGTTTTAGTCACTTTTGGGTCTTGGTCAATAATAGTCAACATAAGCAGAAATGGTGCAGCTTATTGGACAGGGTTGATGCAAGCTTGGAATTGGGTTTGATAGGTTCATTTAAGCTTTTCATAGCTTATTGTGAACTTGTTGCTTGTTTTAATCTCAAAATCACAAAAATCTCATGTTCACATCAGATACTACAGTATTGGTTCTGGTCTGCTGATTTTGGATCTGGAATGGATGATGCAGTAGTTGGATTGGGGTGATTATAAGTTGGAATTGGATTAGTATTAGGGGTTGTTAGGTTAGTGGTTCTAGTTTCTTCACTTGGCAAGCCATAGTGGCTAAGGAAGTTTTGTAAGTTCAAATCTGTTTCTGATCATTATGTTTGTGTTTGAATCTGTTCATTAGTGTTAATTTATACTGTTTGATCAAGGTTTCATGTTTGTTTAGCTTGATCTATTGATTATCTGTCATTTACTTCATAATCAGTAGTTGCAGTAGTGTTTGGTATAGCTTATAAAATTGTGACAGAGATCAGTGAGACAGATAGTGATTGTTGTTACATGTTTATTCAAGTATTGGATAGTCATTTGAGGTCTTTGTTTGAGCAAGCTTTACCCAAAATAGTCAAAATCAACTTGAACTTGATCTATAATCACATCACAAAATCGATGGATCATTGTTTGCAATTTGGTTCAAATTTGCTAGGTCTAGCTTAGTATAATCATCATTAGTCTTATATCTTCATAACCTGTTCAATAATTTGGATTAAAACTCATTTTGGTCAAAGTTATTAAGCATTCTTCAAAAGTCAAAAATCTGTTAAAGTGCTAAAACAGTTTTTCATCAAAACTTTGTGAATCATTTTCTGATTCATAACTGAGTTTTAGAGTTTGAGACTTTGGATAATCACATTCCACCTGGTCTTGTTTTGATAACAACTTTTGCTTCAACTGGTTCACCAAATTAAGCTTCAAATAAGTCGTTCTTTCTCGCCAATCGCCTGCACCAAAAGTCAGTGAATCCTGACTTTTTCTCAGAAAGTGCAGCTAGTGCACAGTGCTCCCAAGAGCTTAGCAAGGTCTGGTTTTTGGTGAAAGTGTAGCTGGCCAGGTGTTTAGTAGGACTGCATAAGTGGTTTTGTGGATTTGCTTATTAATTAAGCTGTGCAATAGCTCAAACAGTGGTCCTAAACCACTGTTTGGATCATTTAAGCAGTTGGCTTATTTGATGGTTCTGAGCCTTAAGCTTGTTAGGAGTAGTTAGAAATAGTTGCAATTAGCTTATTTTAGTAGACTTAAGCCTTGTTCACTGTTTGGTAGCTTATCTCATTAGTTTGCTTATTTTTAGTAGCTTATTACTATAGCAGTTACACTATAGCTTCATTATTTCACACATAACCTGCTATTTTCTTAATTTTCATAGATTCATAATATCATTTTAGATTTTTCCTGAAAGTTTCATAATTTTTGGTCTTCATTTGCTATTTTTCTCAATTTAAATAGATTTTAATCAATTTTTAATTAGCTTTTAATACAAAAAATCCAGAAAAGGTTCAAAATAATAATTTTTCAATTTTATTAAGTTTAGATAAATATAAGAAGTGAAAAAAGTAATTTTCCAGATTTTTCTTAGTTTATTTGGTAATTTTTAGTAATTTAAATAGTTTTTAATAGTTTAAAATTCATAAAAAATAGAAAATAATCGAAAAATACAAAAATAGTTTTGAAAATTCTAGTTTGATATTTTAGACTTTTCATTTCATAATTTTATTTTTCTAGCTTTGTTTCCTCATTTCTTGTATTTTAGTTAATTATTAAATAGTTAAAATAGTTTTAATTAATAATAATTAGATAATTAGTAATTAAAATAGTTTTCTTTTTCTAAAAGTTTCTTTTATCATTAGGTTTGTAAAATATCAATTTCATATTTTTAGGATTAATATTGATTTAGTTTCACTTTTTAATTTGACGTCACAGTAGATTTTAAATTCGCTTTATAAAACATAAAACAAAAACATCATTGTAAAAATAGTGATAGCGTTTATTTAATAGATTTTATCTTTTAACTTTCCTTTAATTTGCATTTAAGCCTTTGTAATTTGTTGGCTTATTCCGTAGTTATAATCATAATCAATATCCTTTTCCGCTCAAACTCCTCAATCATCAGACGTTTGATAAATCATCGATAGCTCACGGGACATAACGACCGGGAAACATTGTACTCCTCAGATCTTCATTGATTTCGTGCTGAAGCTGTTTTAAGGTTTCTTACGCTTGCGTGAGAGAACTTGACGGTTTTGCGCGCATCAAGTTTCTTACGCATAAGACAAGTTCAAAGGATTTAGGCTTACGCGTAGGAATAAGCTAGATGTTACGCGTAAAGTTTACTCGTAAGAGTAAAGCTTATGCGTAGCAAGCCTTGTTTACGAATATCTTTCCAAGATACGCGTGATCCACTGTAGACCTCTTATGCGTAAGAGTTACGTGTAAGATTTCTCTTAGGCGTTACCTTTACGCATAAAAGTATTCTTTAAGCGTAATGGTTTGAACACCTGAAGATTCTGACATTACGAATAATTAACCTGTTAATTCTAAACATGAAAACTTGATTGCAGTTTGTTCCAAACAACTTTTAGATCACAAAACAAGCACAAGAGCATATCAGATACACACATAAAGACTTAGGCGTAAAATTTCTTAAACCCTAAACCCTTAATCTACGCGTAAGAGATATAACCACACAAATCAAACAAGAATATTTCTAGAGTGTCCTAGATGTCATATGAGTGCAATGGAACAAGATTTAACACATTTCCACCACAGAATCAGAAGAGTCATGGGAGATGAACCCTAAAAAACCTAAAACTTAAATTCTTACAGTTTGGATATTTCTAGGAAAATTTATAGGTTCAAAACATGCATATACACTTATTCTAACACTATCTTGACCACATAAAACATCACATAATAGAAAAGCCCTACATGAGCGCAAGAACCCTAGAATTCAAATTCGTGAAATTGAAGATTCAGGATGGTTTTGGACGATTGAAACAAGTTTAATAGACACTAAGAAAGGTTTTAACATAACTCATTTCAATCCAAACACTTTTATGCATAAACACCCAATTCGTTCGAGTAAACAGTTTTCCAAAATCAGTTTAAGGAGTTTTAACCGTTGGATTTGAAAGATTTTTGAAATCCTTGTTTAGAATCTTGATAAAAAACAATTTAGAACTTACAGATTATGAACAGCTTGAACGGATTTTGAAGATTTGATTTGGGCCGTTTAATCTTGTTGGTTTAGGAGTAAATGCACATGAAGTGGTGCATTGAATGTGTAAGGTGAATGATTTTGTTAAAATTACTTTGCCAAGTTGACACATTCGGTCCCTCAACCTCAAAATGTTCCAACCAAGATCCTTTAACTTCCGTTTAAGTTAGACAAAACACTTGTAGGGCAAGAAACTTAACGATGTTTAGGCGTAGACAAGTACCTTACGTGTAGAGAGAAGCTTACGCGTAGAGAGAAGCTTACTCGTAGAAACTAGAAAGAAGCTTACGCGTAGAAAGAAGCTTACGCGTAGAGAGAAGCTTACGCGTAGAAAGAAGCTTACGCGTAGGCTTGAGATAAAAGCTTAGCTTAGGCGTAAACCAAAGGCTTAAATAGTAAGAACCTTATGCGTAAGATTTCCTTAGATGTAAGACAAGCTTATGCGTAGAAAATTCTTATGCGTAAGATGTTTACTCGTAAGCTTTTATGCGTATGCGTAAAACTAGGGTTTTAACCCAAAAATCCTTTACACTTATCCAGTGTAAAAGATATCCAAAGTCGAAGTGTTTTAGGCTTATCCAAGCAAGAAAACACCGAGTAAACCAATAGCATCAAGATCGGACCTTGAAGAAGCTTACGTAGAATTTGAATTCTTACGCCAGAAACTAGGGTTTTACTTATGCGTAAGAATAACCAACGTTTGCCAAAACTGAGATTTCTGCCCAAAAGTGTTTCTAAACCAGATTTTTGTGATGAAAAAGCTTCAATATCACCAAAATAACACAAAAGTGTGAAACTTGATGATCCAAAACTCTTATACACCTTACGCGTAGAAATGACTATGCGAATGAAATCAAGCTCAAAACTAAGGAAATACACGTAAAGTTTCAAACTTTTTGCCAAAAACTTAAACTTTATCACCAAATAACCTTGAAAGTACAAAAATATTGAATTTGAAAGTGAAAAAAATAAGTTTTTAAAGCGTATGAAAGATTTGGAACCGAGACTTACGCGTAGATACAAAAAAACTTCAAAACAAAAAACCATTTCACCCAACTATTTGGCGAATGATACCACTGTTAGGTCACCATGTTTGTAACACAAGCATCAATATAAGAAATAGAGATGAAGAAGGATCGATTGAACAAGTTAAACACAAACACGAAATAATATAGAAAGGTTAAGTGTAGGAAATGTGATAAAGCTAACAACCAACTCTCAAATGAGAGTTACAAAGGTATTTATAGGGAAGGAGCTAGGGCAACACTCAAGCTCCCTTCCTTTACTTATTGGGCTTTTGGATAGGCTCATGGGCTTTCTACATGAGCCTAGCCTTGATTACTAACTTAAAAGCCTTAATTAAGCTAACTATTACATATTAATTACTAACACTTGTAATCTAGTTCATGAGTGATTCCAACAAAAGTTAATGTTCGATTTTAATGGGATATTACAAGCTTTTAATTAATGGGTTATTACAAGTATGAGCTGTTATAAGTATGTGAGTTTAAGACACTTATGAGTTGTTACAGTTTTTTAAATGAGTTATATAGTTGTTATAATTTAAAACATTTAATTTTCCATATATAGTAGAGATTTTTTATTAAAAAAGTTTGGTCTTAAAGATGGCATCTATTTTAAAAAGTTCTAATCTTTTATAAAGTAGTATAAATGTAAGTAGGCTACCAGATTTAAATCTTCAACAATGTATTTGATAGCAGGGTTCGGGGTCGAGAAAACCTCATTTTCTACGAATAAGCTTTTCAACCCTTTAGGCAGTGATCCTAATTGTTGTAGTGTAGTATGGGGTAAGCCTCGGGGATTGATTTCGTTCTCTAGGAGAATAGGAATGCTAGAAAGAGATATATGACAAGAAGGTGGGGTTGAGGAAGATTCCTTTTAGTTTTATTTTTATGTTTTTTTTTTTAGAAAACAAAGGTAAAATCTCGGGGTATATGATTGGGGGGTGGTACTTCTACCGATTTTACTACTTGACTAATTATCAAATTATCTAATTAACTATTGGATAGGTTATGCTAATTGCGGTGCGCTTATATGATGATTAAAGATGTGTTCACTTAGATACTATTACTCCATAGTTATCCTTTATTGGTCGGTTGAATTGTCACTTCCTTTATCTTAATTGGTGCGTTGTATTTCGATTAGTCGTAAGGGGTGCCTAGTTCCCTAGTTCTATGAATTGTAACTCTCCTTTAGATTACCTGGGATCGGCAAGTGCAATAGCGTCTCCCCCGAATACACTACTATCCTAAAGCTACAACTCACGTAATAAACACAACGACGACCTAGGTGCACTCCTATGGCTTTTTGCTATTTAAGAGGTGCAAGCTCGCAACAATGAAAGAAGAATTCAGTTTTCCTTAATCAAGCGTCTACCAATTAAGACAAGAGAGAACCTAACAACAATTAATAACTAGGTTTCATAGATCTAAGCAAACACAAGAGTAATGTAGCTAGACATGTTAAACAAGCAAGCATACACACAATCAATTGAACATGGGGTAGACATAATGATAAATTGGATAAAAAAACTTATCTTGCAATGTAAAATAGGGTATGGGACCCTAAAATAGTGTCCAAGTCGAAATACAACTGAGTTAGGGTTTGCTCTCCAAAATTCTACCCCTTTAAATACACAAAAATCAAATTCTATATATAGATTTACAATCGCGACAGCGTCACCTTTTGCTAGTGACGTCATCAGGTCGCCGTCATTAGGGTTTTGTTTGGGCAAGTCATCGTTGGGACGGCGTCATTTGAGAGATGTGACGCCATCAGTCTTCATGCAGGATGTCGTCTGAATCTTGGATCTTTGGCGTCTGGTGTAGATTTTGTGAGTGACGCCTTCCAGAATTAAGGCGTACGCCGCTTTAGGACCGAAATTCACCGAGCCTTCGCGCACTTTGATCAAATCTTCAATAGAGGGACGGCGCGCCTTTGTTTGGGACGCCGTCGGTGTCTTGGATGGCCTTTGATCTTGAGTTTGCCATTTTCTTCATGTTTTCGCTCCTTTTCGTCCAAATATTCTTCATTCCAGCATTTTGCTTCCAAAATACCTAAAAAGTGAAAAGGAACGATTTTAAGCAGTAAGGGATATAAAATGCGTCGATTTAGGGCTTAAATGACCCCCTAAAAATGTATGTTTTAAATCCTTATCAAATATCCCTACACTTGGTATTTGCTTGTCCTCAAGCAAATATGCTTTTGGTCAATCAATTTATAAGTTAGGGGGCATGAAGCATTGGTTTAAGATAGTCTACAACAAGTACAAGCGCTACAATAATCATAACAAGCACGGAAATTATACACTAGCACCTCACAATTGGTGTTTGGATTTTCTCATCTCTCGAATTTATATGAAATATAATATGAATGGAAATGGAAGATAAACACTCATTACCTGGAATAGTATATAGATTACCATAAGCTTGAGAGTAGATCAAACCTCCACCGCTTTGGCATAAGCACCTAGGAATAATTATCTAAGAGGTCTTTATAAGGGTTGTAACATTAGGCTTAGGGTAGGGAAGTAAAGGGTTTTGTTGGATAGGGGATATTTAGTGGTGGCAAGTCAAAAATCTTATGTTACAAGCATGTAAAGCGCGGCGTTGCTAAGGCAAGACTCGACTCACTAACACTAGATAACTTGAAACAAAAAAAAAATTAAAAACATAAACATAAAGATAGATGTAAAATGGTAGCCCGTATGTTTTTCTCATTTTTTCATTTTTCTTTTCAACAACTCTTTTTTTTTTTTCATACCTTTTTACTCTACTATCCTTTACGATAACATCAAAATATAAGGGATTTATAAGAGCATCCTTACACTTGAGTTTTTATTTAACTAACACTAATTGACCCGATTTGAATAGATCAAAACACTTGGAGTATTTAATTACGTAGACAAAGGGAATATGAATTTATCGTTCTTTCCCGTTACTCCATAAAATATTACTTTAACCCATGAGTCCCAATCGTCCCAAAACTGTGTACAAAAGATATGACTCGACTTAGCAACCATGCAAGTAACTAGATAATTGAACTAAGGGTTTAGTAATGATAACAATAATGCACTAAAGATGAGTGCATACAAGGTAGGCTAAGGCGATTTGGGTGTACATTTGGGGGTGGATTGTAAACAATGCTCTTCATTGATATTCCGGGAAACTAAAACATCACGAGAACCGCGAAAATGATAGGCTCTGAGGGGTTAACTAGGGGTATCGTGTACTAAAGATGAGTACATCACAAGGGTGTGGGGTAAGTACTCAACCAATGTGGAAGATGTAATTATAATACAGGTTTAAAACAAGGGTTATCCTAATGCCTCTTATCATTTAGTTACTCCTAACTACACAAGTTTAGTCTCACTAGCGATCTCAGAATGCATCACAAAACAAGTTCTAGAATCTATTATACTACCGGTACACTCACTAAGCATTAAAGATGAACGCTTTTATTCCTAAAGATCTAAGGGCGAACCTCATATTTTTGGGGTGGAATTTGAGTGGTAAACGGTTTTTGTGCTAGTCATATAATTCCTATCCATGAGACACTTTATTAAGACTAAATTTTAGCTAGTAAATGTCATAAAAATTTTAAATTTAGTGCAAAAATTGCCCTAACAAATATTATTATGGTTTATTACACTAATTATTAAGGACAAGACAAATAATCAAGTGAGTGAATAGTTTCTAAGTTCCCGTTTTATTCTCTCTCCCTACACTTAAACTGAACATTGTCCTCAATGTTCCCCGAAAGTATCAAAGTTATGATAAAGGAAGGTAAGTAAGAAAAAGAAAACTAATACTCCCCTGACTAGCTCGGTAGGATATGTGTGAGGTTGCGGTTAAATTCTCCTCCAAGAATAATGGATAAGTAAAAAGCTTCATCCAATATGCGTTTCTACTTCTCATCCAACATAACCTGCATACTCATAAGAAAACAAACGAAATCTTCACGTAAAATCGGCGGTAAAACTATATATGACACAAAACTATACTAGAAAGAAAGTAAGATATAATGCTTGTGGAATGGATATTTGCAGTTTTTCTGGAAAATTAAGAATTGGGAATTTCCAAAAATTATAAATTGCACAGAAAACAAAACTGATATTTTGTTTCTACATTGCCTGATATGGTCAGGTGTTAATCCTGACGCCGTCAGGTTGTCCTGACAAAAACTAGTCTGCTGCGTTTTTCTGGAAAAATTACCTCATTAAAACCTGGAAAAATTTCTGCAAAACATCCATTATGACTCGATACAAGCATTTGACTCTAACAAACACACATATATCAATTTGAATTATCGTAATCATGTTCATATTCTTAAAAACATATATGATCTTTCCTAGACTTATCTTTTTGTAAAATACCTTTATATGTAATTAAGACGAGGTTAAAAACAAAATAAAGCATTTTCACAAAGTCTAACATGAGAATAAATAACAATGAAAAAGATATATAAACACACAAATTGAAAAACTAACAAGCAAACCATTAAGCATGTGTTGCCTCTCACGAAGCGCTTTTCTTTATTTATGAGTCTTGTTGCTAGACTCTAAGTCGTGCTCCTACGTGATCTCATGCACGCTCGCGTGCCAATATGTAAGCCACTCTAGCGTCCTTTCATCCTTCTTATAATCATCTCCTAACTCTAGGCATTTTTTTATAATATCTTTTAGTTTTCTTGTACGAATACCTAAGCCCATTTTTCTTATCTCTTTCGCTAAGTAACGGAATAGGAGCCATCCGATTACATGCCTCTATATCTTTGTGTTTAAACCTAGGGTGTGCATGGGGATTTGATAGACGAAATCCTCAACTTCATTATAGAATGTAATTAAACCATTAACCATCGGTTCATTCAACTTAGTCATTCTCTTAAAGGGTTTTCCAAATATCAATTGTGTGAGGCTTCTATCAATGAATTCTCCTAAGTCTTCTAAGACTATGAACTCAACCAAATAGGCAAGACTTCCAACAAACACGTGCAAGTAAGTGGCTACATCAACAACATTTTTCCCTTGATAAGCTAACTCGTTTACCTTAATTTTATTGTATAGATTCCTTGAGATTAAGTTTAAAGGTAAAAACAAATTCAAGTAAGCATCAAGACCTTCTAATCCTATTTTGCAAGGGAATTGCATGTTAAAAGGACTATCTTTCTTAATTCTACACCTAGGGTCAAAACTTTGAGAGGGATCTTCTTCCATCTCAATCCTAGCTCCATTGATGACTTCTCCGTTGTCAATTGCCTCCCCGTCATCAAATTCCTCATCGAAATCCGAATCATAGAAAGGACTATTATGTTGCCAATTTATTTCATTATGCCCAAAGTGATTTCCAAAGTGGTAAACGGGTGAAAGTTTTTGTGGAATTACATTTTCCATTGTGGGGTTTGGAGCGGGTAGTGCAAAGTTTCTTCGGCAGAAGATGTGAATCATGGCAAGTGATGAGATTTATGAACAAAAACACAAAGAAGGGGGATAGACTACAAGGAAGATAATGAAAAATAGAAAAAATCTCACTTGATAAGAATCAAGTGAGTAAACCTAAACGAGATAGAAATCTAACTAGCTATTCTATTTCCCGGCAGCGGCACCAAAAACTTGATAGCATGGTTCGGGGTCGAGAAAACCTCCTTTTCTGCGAGCAAGCTTTTCAATCCTCTAGGCAGTGAACCTAATCGTTGTAGTGTAGTATGGGGTAAGCGTCGGGGATTTATTTCGTTCTCTAGGGGAATAGGAATGTTAGAAAGAGATATATGACGAGAAGGTGGGGTTGAGGAAGATTCTTTTTAGTATTTTTTATGTTTTTTTTAGAAAGCAAAGGTAAAATCTCGGGGTATATGATTGGGGGTGGTACTTCTACCTATTTTAATACTTGACTAATTATCTAATTATTTAATTAACTATTGGATAGGTTATACTAATTGAGGTGTGCTCGTATGATGATTAAAGATGTATTCACTTAGATACTATTACTCCCTAGTTATCTTTTATTGGTCGATTGAATTGTCACTTCCTTTATCTTAATTGGTGCATTATATTTCGATTAGTCATAGGTGGGGTGCCTAATTCCCTAGTTCTATGAATTGTAACTCTCCTTTAGAATACCCGGGATCAGCAAGTGCAATAGCATCTCCCCCGAATACACTACTATCCTAAAGCCACAACTCACGCAATAAACACAATGATGGCCTAGGTGCACTCCTATGGCTTTTTGCTATTTAGGACGTTCAAGCTCGCAACAATGAAAGAACAAGCCAGTTTTCCTTAATCTAGCGCCTACCAATTAAGACAAGAGACAACCTAACAACAATTAATAACTAGGTTTCATAGATCTAAGCAAACACAAGAGTAATTTAGCTAGACATGTTGAACAAGCAAGCATACTTACAATCAATTAAACATGGGTAGACATAATGATAATTTGGCTAAACAAACTTATCTTGAATTGTAAAATAGGGTATGGGACCCTAGAATACTGTCCAAGTCAGACTACAACTGAGTTAGGGTTTGCTCTCCAAAATTCTACCCCTTTAAATACACAAAAATCGAATTCTATATATAGATTTACAATCGCGACGACGTCACCTTTTGCTAGTGACGTCGTCAGGTCGCCGTCATTAGGGTTTTGTTTGGGCCAATTCATTGTTGGCACGACGTCATTTGAGAGATGTGACGCCGTCCGTGTTCATGTAGGACGTCGTCTGAATCTTAGATCTTGGGTGTCTGGTGTAGATTTTGTGAGTGACGCCTTCCAGAATTAAGGCGTGACGCCGTCAGGCTTTAGGACCAGAAATTTCGCTGAGCCATCGCGTGCACTTTTGATCAAGTCTTCAATAGAGGGACGACATCGCCCTTTGTTTGGGACGCTGTCAGGTGCGCAGGATGGCCTTTGATATTGACTTTGTCATTTTCTTCATGTTTTCGCTCCTTTTCATTCAAATATGCTTCATTCCAGCATTTTGCTTCCAAAAGACCTAAAAAGTGAAAAGGAATGATTTTAAGCAGTAACGGATATAAAATGTGTCGATTTATGGCTTAAATGACCCCCTAAAAACGTATGTTTTAAATCCTTATCAGTATTCACTTGAGTAAATTGTATAGTCCTTTGCATTTAACGATGAGTAAAAGTTGTGGGATAAAATGTACATCACTTTATATAGATTTGTAAGTTTGCTTAATAATCACTTTATAAACTTTTTTTCTTTTTTTAATATATATTACTCCCAACAAAATATATACAAGTATATATTGGAATACTTAATGTATTTGGACAAATCCCAAACATAAACTAAGCTGCAAGAAACAAAATACATTCTTACACTACATACATGCAAATAATAATCTATCTAGCTCTCTCACATAGACAACTCATTCATTTCACCAATTTATCAACTGCTACTGAGGATATCCCAAGTATTCTGACTACATTTCTCTCTTTATACCAAACAAGCCTGCTCTACCATATGTAGAAGACCCCTTCACATATTTAGACACATGAAGCTAATAAAAGAAGGCATCATCAAAGGAATAGGATCACTTAGTGCAAACTCACCAAGTATGGCTACATTTCCAGTGAAACTGGCCTCACCATAGCTTTGAGTTCTCACCAAAGAAGAAACAATCATACTTTATGGATATTCCACAATATAGACTACAGTTCCCATTCAAAACATAGATTTTGCACATACTATTAAGCATTTCATGATAGCAGTGAAGAACCCATATCCAAACAGGCGTCATCCATATTTAGGATCACATATAGCTAACCAAACATATCATAACCAGTGAATGTATTCCAACAAATCAACTCTTTTCCTCTAGACCAAATGTGTATAGAAATTACTTAATACATCTACCATCATGAACTTAGCAGCAGATTGGAACTCTATTGCTTCAACTGTATTGAGTCCACTTCAAACAGGAAACCAGTCATACAAAGGCTACATTTCCTTGAAATAGAAGTTATAATCAAATTCAAGCGAGATAGTATCATCTTTCATGACTCACCAAGCTAAAATAAGATATAACTTCTATCAAGGCTTCACCTAAGAATGTCTTATCCATCTATCTTTTACTCAACTCTTTTTGGACTCAATCTAAATTGAAGTATCATGAGCTGTTCAGTTTATAGCAGGAATTTTCATAACCTACATCAAGCATGCAAAGCTCCTAACAGGAACTATTTAAGACTTATTTTAATTAGAAAATAAAACAAGTCTTATATTTATGTTTGTACCAATCAAAACTATCCCAAACAGGAAACTCACTTTCTGATGTCTATGTTGGAATTTAATAATCATAACAGGTATATATATTAAACATGTAATCACAAAGAGCATGCAACGGAAGACTTAAACATAATATGCACAATTAATTAACCAAAACATAAAGTAAGTGAACCTTTTAGTAATGCAAACAATTAAACGATCAAGAAACTCAAACCCTAATAATTTAGGGCTTATGAAATTGATTTACACCTGAATCGATTTGAGCAAGAACAAAAATCCAAAATAGGATTTATCTATGGTCTTGTACACGCGTATTGATAGCGATTAAATACGAATGCTAGGTTCTTAATCACAATAGATTAACCAAACATTTTAGTTACGCTCAAGGTCACTCGCAAATTCCTTTGTAGGGATTCACTCATCGCCAAGGAGTAAGAGGGGAGAATAAAAGAAGTTTGGCCTTCTATCTAGATCAAGTGTACCAAAGAATGAATACATGAGGATGTATTTATACCTTTATGGTAGAGATCAAGTTTACAAAGAGTTCCCATGTGGGATTCCTCTTGTTCAGCCGACTTCACAAGTCCAAGAGAGGTTCTAGAACCTTCTCTTGGCTTGTTTCCTTTTCTTCGTATCCCTTTGATATTTAACGACCGTTAGTCACTTCCGTTAATCGTTATTGTGAATTAATAATTAAAACATAACGTTTTATATTTAATTATTAAACATTGAATTTCATATGCAATGCGTGCAATCTCATAGTCTCGTATTCGAATCCGGTCATACGTATATTAAATATATCCACAAACTAACAGCTCCCACTTGGAGATATCTTAATATAGGTAATGACATTGGTTAACATCTAGCAAACACGCCAATGCCCCCAGAACGACCCTGAGTGTAGTTTCCTGAAAAACCTTTTAATGATTCATCATTAGACTTATCCTTTTGTTTCTAACACCACATTAAATATGGATATGGATCTTAGTCATTCCATTATTTAACTATTCTATTTCTCATTATATTTGATTGAACAAGATTACCAAATCATCTGAACGTATTCCAGATAGATCTTGGATACGGTCGTTGATGAGTACTTATTCACTCATCATTTTAGGTCAAATCTGAGCTGCAAAACATTTAAAAACACTCCGAAATGCATCAAAATACTGAAAATATCTCAAAATTGTGTTTTATATGTTTCAGATGCAAAATTATCAAAACAAATGAAAAACGAGCAAAGTTTGCATAATTGGCGCTTTCAGGTCCACGACTTTCAAAAATTGACATAAATAGTCCCTGAGCACGTATTTTAAAAAGAAAAGTCACCAAAGGTCCTTTTGAAATCATAAGTTGTCATAATTAGTCCTTGGGTGAAAAATTTCAAAAGTTTGAGAAATTACAGTTTCGATCCCTGGATTTTTAAAATTGTCAAGTTTAGTCCTCAGGTTTCACAATTTGGCAGATTCAGTCCTTACACTATCAGAGATTGTCAATAATGGACCTTGGATTACATTTTCAGAATTTCATGAATGGTCCCTGGATTTTCAGTTTTGGCAACATTGGTCCCTAGAATGTTTAAATGGACTCATATCTAATCTTAAGTCCAAAATACCACTTAGGCCCAAAACACAAATAACCCAACACCCATACCCGGTCAACCCAATCCAAACCCAGTCAAAGAATAAACAACCCATCCCCTACCCCCTTCTTCTTATTTTCCCGCCCACACAAACCCAAGGAACCCTAGATACCCTGCTCCCTTTTTACCACTCCCCACAAACTCTTTTCCTTCTCCCCAAACACTCCACCTCCATAGCAGCCCTTTACCCAGTTAAACCCTAATCCCAAACCCACTATCCTTTTTCTCCCACTGCTACCTCACCAATCCCAGCTTCAAGAAACCAATCAATGGCTTGGATTTACCAATATTGGTACCTAACTGTTGGATGGCTAGGATCAATTCAAGAAAGCACAAGGATGGATTTTGGCCTGATTTCTCTCACAAAAAGAAGCACAAGAGAAGTGAAGCTTGAAGACTTAGTAGTAGTATAAATAGACCATTATATGCCATTGTATAAGGCAGTCAGTTTTTAAGTTAGGTTTTAGATTTCAAAATAGTTTGTAGTTTTTCTAATTCAGTATTGTAATGTCTTTCTAATTAATGAATGGTTTTAGTTTTTTTTAGTTCCAAGTCTCTGCTTCTGTGCTTATTTTTAACTGCTTATTTCAATTTTCAAAAAAAAAAAAGGGGTTTCTTTTTAGCCTAAGTTAAGTTGATAAAAAAAAATATCCAAGTCTTGTGTTGTGAAAATCAGTCTTAAGTTTTTACCCGTTTAAAGGTGTGTTTGGTTTAACCTGTTAAATGGGTCAAGAAGACATTTTATACCCACTTTGACCTTGAAAGTCAATGTCAGTTAGGATTTCTGAAGCTCATTAGTCTTAAGTGTAATTGAAGTTAAAACAAAACTGAGTCCAAGGAAATTGGGCAGCTAGAATTCATGATTTTTCTTGGTTTAAAAATGTGATTTTGTCAAATTTGCTATAGCAGTTTAGCCAAGTTTTTGATGAGATAAAAAATTAAAAAAAATAAAAATCAAGAGTTTAGTAGGTTATCTAAATTTGGTCAAAAGAAAAAAAATCAAAAAAATGTTTTGATGGGTCTGCTTATGGGTCAAAATGGGTGGCTAACCAATGCTCTGTCCACAGTTGTTCCATATTTTTTTTGCAGCTTATTTATAAGCTATACTCAGCTTATGTTAGATCAGACAGGGGGGCAAAAGGCGGTTGGCTAGGTGGACTTTAAGTGGTCAGAAGCTCACATGCTCACTCAGTCCTCAGCTCATTCCAATTAAGCTCAAACAGTAGCCCCTTCAAGCTGTTTTGCAGCCTGCTGCAGTCACAGGCCAGTCTCAACTGTTACTTTTTAGCTTATTAGTAGTTGATCTCAGCTTATTTAGGTTGTTATTAGGTCTGTTAGTTTAGCTAAGGATTAGTGCAACTTAGTTTAATTGCATCTTTTCTACTGCTTAGGTTCCCACTCTAGTTAGCTTTTGGACTAATTTTTAGCTTAGCTTATATTCTCTTCAGTTTAGGATCCTTAGTTAGCTTATGCCATTTGCTTATTTCCAGTATTATAGCTTGTTCTAGATGTCCCTTTGGTCTATGGTAGGTACTTAGTTTGCATGTTAGCTTAATTCTCATTCTTAACAACTTTTAGTAGTTCATTTTTTTGCTTAATTAAACTAAAAGGGTGTTTGGTTGTGCTTACTGTTAGAATAGGCTGAGTCAAGAAGCTTGTTTCAAGCTTTTCAAAAAGTCAGTCTTTACAAAAAGTCTTCACTTTGATAAGCTCTTTAAGTTTCAAAAGCAAAAGTTGAAAAAAAAAAAAAAAGTTACAAAAAGGGTAGAGGCCAAGATTCGAACCTGTGACCTCTAGCCTTCCACGACCACAACACAACACCACACTCATAACCATTGCGCCCTTGGGTCTTGTCTCGTTGAATCTTACACAAACAAATCACTTAAAGACACTTAGGCAGTTTTGCTTATAAGCCAACTTTGGCTTATTTTGAGCTTATTTCCAAAGCAACTTCCAGATTTTTAAATTTTCCTAGGGTCAGTAGCATTAAGAGGACTTTCTGTGATTTTTCCACATTTTTATTAATTATTTTACTATTTTTAATCAATTAATTAGTGTTAAATCGTTTTTAATTCGTAATAAATAATTTAAAAGTCAAAAAAATTCCCGGTTTTTTTCTAAAATTATTTTTAGTCTATTAGAACGTAGGAAAATTGATTTCACACCCGTAGCCCTTAAATTGCAAAACTTTTACGGCTCGGGTTGTTTCTCGGTTTTTACGTTTTTATGTTTTAGCATCCTAGGACTTAGTGTAGCTTCGTTTTATCATTTCTTAGGCTTATTAGTAGTTAGTTTGTAGTTTATTAGGGTTCCCTTGCCTTAATTACTTTCCCGTTAATTAAATTGTAGAATACGTAATCAAATCCAAAATTATTAAAAACCAATTCAAGTTCGAATCACGAAACTCAACGAATCCTTCCATTCACACCTCGTTGGGACACGACCCGGGAAATCACTTTCCAGTATCACTTTTATCACACCCGTGAGGTTTGGCACGTTGACCTTTTTCCTAAAGGGTTAATTTGTCGAATTTTACGGTTAATTTGATATATTGATATTGTGTTTGTTTTTCACCACTCACTTTACCACGAATCAGTCGTACAAACATATTGTCAACCCTACGAGGGACCCATCAGTATTATACCACAAAACAAATTCGAAAGAACAAATTCTTTATTGACCACGAGCAAAACTCATGAATTTCACAACTGTTAGGAATTTTGTAAAAGTGGGTTCCTGCTGATATGGTTCCTGCTGATAGACTTTATGTTTCTACTGATAGTATAGTTTCTACTGATAGTAGTAGTTGCTATTGATAGTAATATAGTTCCTGCGGATATGTAGTTTCCGTATATTTAGTATTTAGTTGTGATATGCATGAGATAAATTAGGAATAGATAATGCATATCTTTTTAGTGTTTAGCAAGCTGCAACATTAGGGTTTCTTGTTCTATAAAAGAAACCAGTAGCTAGGTTTTAATGTACGTGTTTTCAATAAAAATAATAGTGAATTAATATAGATCCATAGAGGATCAAGTTATCAGTGTTTATCGTCTTCTTGAGTATTGTATTTATTTTCCGCGTGAATACAATTCTTGCAAAGGTTCTCCATAGTTGTCTTGTGATTACACAGGATAGCTATACTCTTTCTAGGCTCATAAGATCTATCTGGGACTAAACCCAACAAGTGGTATCAGAGCCTCGTGAGAATCTTTCTTAGAAGACAGTCTTTTTCTTCTACACATCATCAAAACAAAACATTAACAATGCCATCATCAAAACATTCAGATTCAGAAAATGATGAACAGCCTGAGCCAACAAACACCCAGTCCACTATTCAGCAAGTGGTCACCACCATGTCCAACACCAATGCCAAATTTCCATACCTAAAGAAAGACGAATATGACATATGGGCCATGAAGATGGAAAATTATATCTCCAACATGGATGTCAATCTCTGGAATATTGTTCTAGAGGGCAACAGTAAGAAGGCTACTGGAAGAGATGCTGATGGGAATGTGATAATACTTCCAGCTACAACAAGTGCTGAACAGACTGCCCTTCAGAGGGAGACCAAGGCAAGGACTACCTTTCTTCAAGCTCTGGATGATGCAAGAGAGATCTGGAGAGGAATAAAAGCAAGGTTTGGAGGAAACGATGAGTCCAAGAAAATGAGGAAGTCTATGCTCAAGCAAAACTTTCAGGAATTTTCAATCTCTGAAGAAGAGGGGATTCATAAGGGGTATGACAGGTTTCAGAAAATCCTCAGCCAGCTTAATCAAATGAAATCTAAACCTGACAATGAGGAATGCAATCTCAATTTCCTTCGTGCTTTACCTTCTTCCTGGAGGCAGGTTGCTCTCACTCTCAAGGCAAAGGGAGGCCTTGATTATATCAGCTTTGATGACTTATATAACAAGCTGAGATCTCTTGAAATTGATATCAAGGGTCACTCTTCTTATTCTCCAACTCCAACACACTCAGCTTTTGTTAGTGCTACCAGTGCTAACACAATGGTGTCTTATGCTGAAAGTCCCACTTCTTCATCAGCAGCAACCAGAACACACACTTCTTCTACAAGAAAATCAAGGTCAAATTCTGTGATAGAGGATGTGCTTCACTCATTTGTTGCTGAAACTGAAGACCAACAGCAGTTGGTTTATGAAGGTTTTGAGCAAGTGGATAAATAGGATTTGGAGGAGATGGACCTCAAATGGCAGATGGCCATGCTTGCTGTGAAGGTCAACAGGTTTGAGCAGGGCTTTGGAAGGAAGTTTGGCTAAAAGGGAAGAGAATCAGCCAGGTTTGACAGGAAGAAGATCAGGTGCTTTGAATGCAACCAACTTGGTCACTTTGCTAGAGAATGTCCAGACAAGAAGGGAGGTGACAGAAGAAGGTATAATGCATACAAGCTCAAGGAAGCTGAGGAGGTGAAGCCTAAAGCCTTGTTGTCACTGGAGAACAGGGTTGATTGGGATGATCATGTGAATGGTGGTGAGGATGAAAAGCCTCAGGTTGGACTGGTTGTTGATACTGCTGGAGAGTTTGCTATGATGGGCATCACTTCTCAGGTACAAAATTGTATATTTGGGTGTAATGCTAAATATGATGCTCTCAAAAGTGAACTTAATGATGTCAATGATAAATATAAAAAATATTTTATTCAGGTCCAGGCATATAAGAAAACTGTTAAATCTTTAGAAAAACAAAAGGCCTGGTATGAACAAAATCAATTGGCTCTTGAAGAAAGAATTAAGGTTTTGGAAAGAGATTTAGATAACACCACGAATAAGTTAAAATTTAATAAGAAAGAATATGTAAAGGTTGTTCTTTGAAAAGAGAGTCTTCAAGCTAGTTTAGATTCGTGAGGTGGCTAGACATAATCGGTGCAAGAACAAAGCTAAAAACCTAGATAAACTATGGAATAGCTCTATGTCATTAAAACTAAGATGGGGTTAGGGTTCAAGGATTATATTAAACCGGATGAGATTTATGACCCTAATAAATATAGTGTTTTAATCCCACACCGATGAAGAGGAAGATAAATATAGAAAACCTGTTAACTTTGTAAAACAAGGTGAAATGCATTCAGTTCCTTCTTCCATCAATGGTATTGTTAGACCACCCAACCCAGACTCAGACTGAGATGAATCACATATGACCTATGGTCAGAAGTCCAATGACTTATCTGACACTGGCAGTGAATCTAATACTTTTGTTTCTTATTCTTCCAGGACTTCAAAGACCCAATCTAAAGACTATGCCAGTTGTGATTCAAATGAAGAGTCTTTAAAGTCGGCCTCTCCCAAGCCTTTACCAGTTCACCATGCCCCAAGAGTTGCTGTTAAAGAACCTTCTTCAAAGACATCTTCTTTTAGAAACATTTCTTGTTATGTTATTTTGTTAAAAACAATTCTGATTTTGGTTGTGGTTTGAATAATTACATTTGTGATAAGACTATTCCTGTTTTGAACAAGCATTTTAAGAAGAAATCATGTTTTGTTTGTGGTAGTGCATTTCATCTTATCAAAGATTGTGATTTTTATGAGAAATAGATGAATGTGTGTACTAATCAACAGAGATATAGATCTGTATGGAATGATGTGACCAACATTCCTCCGTTTGTTCCCTCTGGAACACATGTGAGGACCAGCAGAATCAATTATGCTGGTAGACCAGTTGCTGCTGGTAGACTAGTTCCTACTGGTAACCCAGTTTCTGCTGATAGGCCATCTTCATCATGTTGGAGAAGAAATATTAATAGACCATTATACATACCTACTAGTACTTATTTTCAAAATGGATACAGGCCTGTTAATAATGACCTTTTGCATAAAAGGGGGGCAAGGTGGGATACTGTTGTTAAGCCCTCAGCAGGTTGCTCTTGGACACACAATCGACCATCTTTTATGAGGGGTTCCAAGAACAATAGCGGATCTCATAAATCTACAGGTTTATCTAAAATGATCCACAAGGAAAGCCCAATTCAGTGATGACTTGGGTCTCCATGAATACTAATGTTGTTGTATATTTTTTATCCTGTAGGATGATCCTCTTTCTAATAAAGATTTAGGCATTGTTGATAATGGTTGTTCTAGGAGTATGACATGGAACAGAGACAAACTCCATGACTTTGTGTCTATTCAAGGAGGTACTGTTACTTTTGGAGGAAGAGATGGTAAAATAACAGGGAAGGGAACTATTAGAACTGCCCAGCTGGACTTTGAGAATGTGTATTATGTGGAAGCATTGAGAAACTTCAATCTATTTTCTGTGTCCCAAATTTGTGACAAGAAAAACTATGTGTTGTTCGCTGATATTGAATGTCTTGTTCTCTCAAAATATTTCCAGATACCTAATGATAGTCAAGTTGTTCTGAAGGTGCCAAGGAAACATAATCTATATACATTCAATCTCAATGAAGTTCAGCCTGTTGGTGATTTAGCTTGTTTGGTGGCCAAAGCATCCTTGGATGAAAAGCCTGCTAAGGAGTAATCTACACCTCTTGAGACACCTACTGATACCTCTCAGGGTGTTCCCTCTGAAGGTGTTCCTTCTGAAGGTGTTCCTTCTGAAGGTGTTCCTTCTATTGTGCCATCAACTGAGACAAAGGATGTTTCTGCTGAAGCAATTGGTGAGGTTTCTTCTGAGCCCCAAGTGGTTTCCATTGATCTTGAGATTCCTTCTCCAACTTCCAAAGTGCCTACTTCATATATCCCAGAGTCTAATGTATCTTCTCCTTCCTCCACACCTGGTGGTAGAAAGAACATTATTGCTAAGAAAAGGAAGTCTAGCCCACTTGATCTTCAGGCCTCAGAGCATTCCTTCATCAAATATTTTGAGGAGGATGAGTTGGATGAGGAGGTAGTGGTTTGGTCTAGGCTGGATAGATGGCAGCTTAAACCAACAGGACTTGGTGGTCTAGGATATTTCAACTCTGTTCATAGGCAGGATGGCTCGCTTAGGCACTTTACATTTCGACGAGAGATTCTAAATTTTTGGATAGAGATGATCTCTTTAGGTTGTATGGTATGGTCTCTACATATTTTGAGTCTCATGATGCTCCCGATCTTTGGGTTGTTCTTACTGGGATCTTCAAGTTTTGTTTGATTCAAGATTCCGGATGGAAAAGGATTTAGAGTTTGGGAAGGTCAACATGAATGGCAGGTTTATCAGTGGACATTTTATCCTTTATCCCATGTTCATGTGGTGCAGACATGGGAGGGAGTGTATCTCTATATGTTTACTGATTTGAATTATCCACTCTCTGTGAGGTTAATGGAGCAAATGCTATCTAATAAGTTGGTATTTTCTACTGCTCTAGTTGGGAATGACATGACTAATGCAGGCAGCTAGTTAAAAGGTTGAAGGAAAAGCTCCTTGCTGCTTCTGCTGATTCTTCCAATTGATAGGTGGTATGTTGTTATTTGTATGATTCATTTATTATCTTTTCTAAAAAAAAAAAAAAAAAAAAAAAAAAAACTTGTATGTAGTGTTTGTTTTTATGACTTTCATCTTTGAGGATCATGTTGTATAGGTGTGTTTCATATGGTTTATAACTCACCATGTCTTAATGACAAAGGGTTAACTTACTCTGGGGGTACATCTCTAGGAAGTATTCTCAAATCTGTTGATAATTGCTGATTTACTAAAAATCAGAGGGTTATCAATGTACCCTGGTCTCACACACCAAATATTGGCTACTCCATGAGCAAACGGCTCTGGTAAAGAGATGTCAAATCCGTTGGATGGTTGACAACTTGCCAATAAGCTGTATGGTGCTCAACTCACCATGTCCTCATAGATGAAGAGTTGGCTAGCCCACAAGTTCATGGCTTGTGGTAAAGGCATTAGAACACCATGACTAGTCCTGAGTTAAACGGCTTCAGGTAAAGACAAGTCAAATCTGTTGATGGCTGTGATGGTTTACCAAAAACCATTAGGGTACTCCAACACACTATTTATTCATGTTCTAAGTGTTGGACTGGTTACTAGTTCACTAGGGCGATGCCATGATTCCACTCAAGAACTAGCTAGCCCAAGAGTGAGTAGCTATTTGGTAAAGGCTCATCAAATCTACTCGTGTTATCGATGTCTTGGACGCCGTCGATGTCACGATCTAGGATGCTTGCTGATGGAATTCTTGTCTTCCTTGCTGTTCTAGTGGTTCTAGGTGTTCTGCTGGATGCTAATCTTGCTTCAGTTGGTGTTTTTGGTCAATCCTCTTGCACATTCAAGATCTATCTGGAAACTTGAAGTTAACGAAGTCAAATTCAAGTTTAGGGGAGGATTGTTAGGAATTTTGTAAAAGTGTGTTCCTGCTGATATGGTTCCTGCTGATAGACTTTATGTTTCTACTGATAGTATAGTTTCTACTGATAGTAGTAGTTGCTACTGATAGTAATATAGTTCCTGCGGATATGTAATTTCCGTATATTTAGTATTTAGTTGTGATATGCATGAGATAAATTAGGAATAGATAATGCATATCTTTTGAGTGTTTAGCAAGCTGCAACATTAGGGTTTCTTGTTCTATAAAAGAAACCAACGGCTAGGTTTTAATGTACGTGTTTTCAATAACAATAATAGTGAATTAATATAGATCTATAGAGGATCAAGTTATTAGTGTTTATCGTCTTCTTGAGTATTGTATTTATTTTCCGCATGAATACAATTCTTGCAAAGGTTCTCCATAGTTGTCTTGTGATTACACAGGATAGCTATACTCTTTCTAGGCTCATAAAATCTATCTAGGACTGAACCCAACAACAACACTTCTGAAAATAGCCCTTATTACTATATGTTATGGATAGTGTTAGACTATTCACAGAAATGGGCTACACCCATGACAATTTCCTGGTATCTCAAGTCTGAGGATACCTATTCATGATTTACTTGATGACAAGGATTCATAAAGTACAATCATGTGGTTGGGATCAGTCCTATATTCAATTCATTGAATATCATCTGAATTTGGCATGACCACGCATCAATATACATAAGTATATTCTATCCAAAACTTAGATTTGTCTTAGTTTAATCATATTCCCATATGATTGATCTACAATGGATTATTGAGAATAACACAAGTTATTCATGGATTTAAACATGCAAATATAGGATACAATCTATTATTAATAAAAATAAATGTACCAAGTACTTTAATTCATTATAAATAATCATCCCTTCATCCCAAATTATAAGTCCATTTTTTATTTTAAAAAGTCTTCTCTTTCGTACTTTGACCTTAATTATTTTTTTTCGTTTTATACAATACTCGATGAAAATTATACCAATGAAAATGCATTTAAAGCACAAGTCCATTTATATATTTTGCATCAAGTATTATATAACATGAAAAAATAATAATTAATGTCAAATTTGAAATAAAAAGACTTTGAAAAAGTCAAAATGGACTTATATTTTGAAACGGAGGGAGTAATTGTTTAACATCCCTTATCCAAATACTAAATAGATCAATTCATGATAATTCTAGTTAATGAATTATGCCTCAAGTCAGTACAATCATACTTATTAACAAGGCATAAATCAACTAACTTTGATCTACCAGAATTTTGAGAATACTTATTTCAAGAATTCAATAAGTGAAGTTCTTGTATGTGTGTACACATATCTCATCTCGATATTGACAACATATTTCATAAAGTGCATCACATCCTCAGCCACCTATTTATGATAATCATCTTTCAAACTTCAAAAGTTTAAAGTATTCTTATTCTTTAATATATAATGCAACTATGTTCTTAGTTGAGCATATCTAGTTTACATGGCTATTAGCAAGGATGAAATCCTATCATGGCTAGTATTGAATTTCATCTCAATTAAATCAATATAATTGTATACAAACAACAATATGCTCTTTAAAAATAGGTAAACTTTAATATCTTGTTGGTGTGTATCTCCCAGAACAGGGTAAGATAATCAATGTCAGCAGAAACAAGTATCAAGTCAGCAGAAACAAATACCACTAGGTGGTTATGGGATATCACTTGGAATCGTGTGATCACTTTCCAAAGTAAACTATTCGACCCTAATGCATGGGTTACACGAATATCTACTTGGAATAAGACCAAATGTAGTTATAGAATTAGGCATAATTCAATAACCCTTTTGCTTAGAAGTGTTAATCGTTTTCTGTGTGTTATTCATGCATAATCAGATCTCTTATTTATAGGAGGTTACTCTGAGCTAGTCAAATGGAATTATGAGAACAAATCGGCCCATTAATCTCCTCATAATTATCCCCATTATAGCCGTTAGTGGTTACATGACCAATTAAACATGGTCATTTTGCAGTTGTAACTGCCACTTGAATAGGTCAAAGCCCGTTAAAAGCACTACTTTCATCAGTACTTTCATAGCACTATCAATGAAAACACTGCTTATCAGTGAAAACCACAAGCAGTACTTTCCACCAGCAGTACTTTCTTCTAGCACTACCAATACAAACCACTATTAGAGTCAGGATATTCATGGACCTTATGGGTGTACACTCCGTACCTCCTAACCCATTACAAGGTGTGAACTAATCCCACAAGTGCACTAAATTTTCCAACAATCCTTCCCAAATTTAGTTCACTTCTTTTGCATGAAAACAAACATTAAACAAAACATGTGCATAAACAAAAATGTCCTGAGGATTGAATTTCCATCTTAGTAAATTACACGTTCAAATATTCGAGAATCAGGGTGTTCTAAGAATTGAACCCTTCAACCCATTTGAATACCGGAAGATAAAATACACACAAGTTTTCAAACACTTATTAGCTCCTGACACTATACAAGCCATGTGTCCATATCCAAATTTATAAATGTTGTAAAAGCTAAAAGTCCAAAAGCTTCCTGAAGTGGCAAAACTTCAAAATTTACATATGGGGTTCCTCTTTATTCATGCTCCCGCCAAGCACTTTTTCAAAGAAAATTAACCATTAAGAAGTAAAGACTTCATCCTCCTTTCAAAGCAGTTCTCGAGCACAACCTTGGGATGTAAATAAAATATGTGCTCCACCACCGAATGTTTAGCTTTCCACATTGAACTCAGCCCCAAGTTTCCTTAAGAGTGATTTGGGAGTCCTAGCATTCAATGACTAAGTCGACTTAAACCCATCCCTTTAGCGACTTTATAACCAAGTCTCTAGTCGGACCCTTCGTCAAGTGATCGCCTAAGTTCGTTGAGATCTAACAAACTCTATAGATACCACTCCATTCATGATAAGCTCACGAATCATGCTATGTCCGACACCCAAGTGTCTAGACTTACCATTGTACATCCGGCTATAAGCCTTAGCCAATGTAGCTGCACTATCACACCGGATAGAAGTAGGTGCTATAGGTTTAGCCACGATGGAATCTCAAGAAGCAAGTTTTCAACCATTCACTTCTTTACCAAAGAAATGCTAAAGCCACAAATTCGATTCCATTGTTGAACCGGTGATACAAGTTTGCTTCTTGGATGCCCAAGAAATTGCACCTCCACCAAGTAAGAATACCCACCACCGGTAGACTAATTGTCTTCAAAGTTACCGATCCAACTTGCATCGCAGTATCCTTCCAACATCAAGGATAACCAAGATATGAGAGACTATAATCCATAGTTCTCTTCAAATACTTCAACCCTCTCGAACGCTTGCGATGATGAGCACTAGGATTACTAGTATACTTGCTCAATTTTCCCACCGCAAAACCAATATCGCCTTGTACAAGTCATGGCATACATCAGCACCAATCACCCTAGAATACTCAAGTTGAGATACAACTTTGCCATTATTAGGCATCGCCTTCTCACAAGTATCCATAGGTTTACTCACTCGAGTACAATCAAAGTAATTGAATTTCCTCAATACCTTCTCAATATAATGAGACCGAGAGATAGAAATTCTTTTACTTTCATGTTTAAACCTTATACCAAGGATAACATCGCCTCCCCATGTCCTTCATGGAGAACCTTGATGACAAAAATTCTTTTGTCGGTCAACTGATTTTGGTCGGCCAAAGATCAACATGTCATCAACATATAGACAAATGATGACTCCTTTACCGATTCATCAAATTTGCTATATACACATTTGTCGCCTTGGTTAAGAACATAACCACTAGACAAAACCACTTCATCAAAATTTTGATGCCATTGCTTAGGTGCTGCTTTAGTCCATAAAGAGACTTAATCGGTTTACACCTTGTTTTCATTTCCGGCATGATGAAGCCTTGAGGTTGGTTCATATAAACCTTCTCATCCAATTCACCATTCAAGAAAGTCGTCTTCACATCCATCCGATGAATAACCGATTGTGAATAGATGCCAAAGCAATCAACAGCCTTATGGTAATCGACACGAGCCACGGGGCATAAGTATCAAAGTAGTCTATCCCCGACTTTTGTTTAAAGCCCCGAATGATTAGTCTAGCCTTGAACTTTTCAATAGTTCCATCTACCTTCATTTTCCTTTTGAAAATCCATTTGCAACCCAATGGTTTGCAACCGTGGTAGATCAACTAACACCCAAGTGTTGTTCCCATGATGGAATCCATTTCATCATTGATTGCTTCTTTCCGTAAAGCAATATCCTCGGGACTTCATTGCTTCTTCAAATGTCTTGGGATCATCCTCAATAATGAAGCAATAGGAGTATTGGTCGAGACCTCATCCCTTGTTCCTTCAACTAAGTATAGTTGAAACTCATGTCCAAATGACTTTGGAGTTCGACCTTTTGCTCTTCCCGAGCACGAGTTCGAGTTGTTGAACCACAACCTCATCGTGGACCATCGATGGTTCATCATCGTGACCTCGATACACCAAAGTCATGAGTTCCATTAGGAATCCTCGACTTGGTCTAGGGACCGATGAGAATCTATTCTTATCAAAGTTTGCATCCCTTTATTCAATTATTGAGTTAATCGAAACATATTCATTAGGTTCAATAATATAGAACCTAAAAGCCTTGGAATGCTCAAGATGCGGTCAATGCCTCTTTCACCCAAAGTTTTCAACTTTGGATCGTGGAGTCTTACAACAACCCTACAACCCTGCACCACGAGATAGTTCAGTTGGGTTTCCTTTAGTCCGAGTTCATAAGGGTAACCTTGTTCCTTTTTGGGAACCCTATTTAATAAATAGCAAGTCATAACATAGCTTCACCCCGAACCCTTGACTTAGTCCGAATAGGACAACATGGAATTAACCATCTCCTTCAAGACTGCTTTTCCTTTCGAAATACCATTTCTTTGAGGAGGATAAGGGCGATCGCTTCTTGAATTATACCAACAGATCGAAAATACAGAGTATCCATGTACTCACTTCCCTATCGCCCTTAATCTTTTGATCGGGACCCAAGTTGTAATTCAACTTCAGTTTTAAACACTTTGAATTTATCTAATGCTTCATCCTTGGTATGTAACAGATAGACATAACAAAACCTTGAAGCATCATCAATAAATGTCACAAAGTACTTCTTATTCCCCAAAGAAGGATTGGCATGCAAATCACACAGGTCACTGTGTATAAGCTCCAAGAGCTTAGTCTCACGACTAACACCTTGAAAAGGTTTCTTGGTTATCTTGGTCAACATGCAAGTTTTACACTTTTCAGTGTCCATGTCAAATGCTGGGATTAAACCATCCCTAGACATATCTTGCATTCTTTTATAGTGTACATGGCCAAGTCTTGCATGCCATAGGGTAGAATCAACAGTCGTTGGTGGTCACAAATGTTTGAATAAACACTATCGAGGAAATATTAAGCTCGAACATTTGATTACATAAATAACCAAAACCAATAAAAACACCATGCTTAGAAAGCACAAATTTATCGATTTAATAACTTGTTTATATCCATGATTATTCAAAACACTACTTGAAACCAAGTTTTCCTTATATCGTGAACATGAATAACATTAAACAAAGTTACAATCTTTCCGAATTAAACCTAAGGTCTACACAACCACGACCATGTACCAAGGTCGTTGACTCATTTACCATGTGAAGAATAGAACCATCATTCAAGACTCATAAGTCTTGAACCATCTTCTATCTTTGCACACATGAACTGTTGCACCGTAGTCAACCCACCACGCAACATCATCATCCTCAAGCACATAATGAGATTCGATACATATGTAACATAATAAATCAAAATACTTATTAACCATATTCGACCTTTTAGTGAGTTGGAAGAACCACCACTCCCTGAACCATTAGTGCCTGATCCATTGGCTTTACCACTAACTTTAACACCCTTGCAGTCCCTTTTAATGTGACCAGTTTTGCCATATTTCCAACAAGTAGGTGTAGCCTTCTTGTTAGGATCTGCCCTTGTGTTGTCATGATATTTGCGTTTTCCTTTGTTGTCGTTGTACCTGGTGGAGTTGTTATGCTCTACTATATTGACAACAGATGGTCCAGCAGCATTGCTACCCTTTGGCTTGTCATTATCCTACACCTTGAGAGATTCCTCAATATGCAGATGACTGCCCAACTCAACCAGAGTTAATTCCTCTTTCTTATGTTTCAAGGTATGCTTGAAATCTTTCCAAGAAGGAGGAAGTTTATCAATAACACAAGAGACTTGAATAGCCTCATCCATGTGCATAGTGTGTTGTGTAAACCTTCCAAGTATTCCAAGAAGTTCATTGTATTGTTCCATGACTGGTCTTGAATCAGTCATTTTATAATTTGTGAAATTACTTACAAGAAACTTCTTACTTGATGCATCCTCACCATATATTTGGCATCCAAGGAATCCACAGCTCTTTGAAGATTTAAAGTTCGATAAATATCAAACAGAGAATCGTACATACCATTGAGAATTAGACCTCAGAATGTAGTCATCATTCTCCCATTTGCTCCTCCTCCCGATCCGCTCCACAAGAGCATCATCCCCATCATCGTGAATAGGTGTAGTTAGCACATACACCACACTCATGCTTGATGACAAAGAAGTGCATCTTCTTCCGCCACCTCCTAAAGTCCACCCTTCAAACTTATCAAGCTTGGAAAAGTTCGAAGCCATGTGTTTCATTGCAACAATGACCATTGATTATCACAAATAGTTTACTTTGATTGTTGGTGTGTATCTCCCGAGCGTGGTAAGATAATCAATGTCGTGAAACAAGTATCAAGTCGTGAAACAAATACCACTAGGTGGTTACCAGATATCACTTGGAATCGTGTGATCACTTTCCAAAGTAAACTATTCGACCCTAATGCCTGGGTTACACAAATATCTACTTGGGATAAGACCAAATGTAGTTATAGAATTAGGCATAATTCAATAACCCTTTTGCTTAGAAGTGTTAATCGTTTTCTGTGTGTTATTCATGCATAATCAGATCTCTTATCTATAGGAGGTTACTCTGAGCTAGTCAAATGGAATTATGAGAATTAATCGGCCCATTAATCTCCTCATAATTATCCCCATTATAGCCGTTAGTGGTTACATGACCAATTAAACATGGTCATTATGCGCTTGTAATCGCCACTGAATAGGTCAAAGCCTGCTACAAGCGGTATTTCATCAAGATTTCATAGCACTATCGGTGGAAACATCGCTCAGTGGAAACACCGCTTGATTGGAAACATCGCTCTGGAAACATCGCTATCGATGGAAACCACAAGCGGTATTTTCCACCAAAGCTTTCTACTAGCACTACCAATACAAACCACTATTAGAGTCAGGATGTTCATGGACCTTATGGGTGTACACTTCGTACCTCCTAACCCATTACAAGGTGTGAACTAATCCCACAAGTGCACTAAATTTTCCAACATATCTATCGTGTAATGTTTGATGCCTTTCAAACTTATAAGTTTTATTGTCGGCTATAACAATTTCGCAACAATTGCCATATTGTTCATCCATAGAATCTGGGAGCAACTCCAGGCTGATGAATACAATTCTAAATCCAAACATATTCTATTTAATTACACTAGTAATCTAATAACTTTTAGTTAGATATGAATGTTGTCAAATCATCTTGTAATCAAGCATGATCCAACAATAACACGATATACATGAAAAATCCTTGAGTCAGACTTTGATTTCATTCATGTTCTATCTTTTCAGAAGATATATATCCATTTAGACTTTCTAAAAGATATGTCATGTTCTATTTGATTCATCTACCACACATGTTTATAATAATAAACATATATTCCAAGTTTGTATGCCTTATTTTCTAAATCTTTTAAGTGAAGTTTCATTCTAAACTAAAACTTAACATTTAACTTAGATGGAATGTTACTGCCCATATGTTATACAACATATATGATTTAAAAAAATAAACATAATACTCCCGCTAGCTTTTAGAAATAATTAGGAGTTATCTTATTTAAATTATAAATTAAAAACTTGAATTTAATATTTAAACATAAGACTCATCTCCTAAATGCATGCATTTATCCATACTTGGATTCTTGCATTTTGTACACTTTCGAAGATTATATGAATTTATAAAACTTCTTTGTATTACTTATCATCCTCATAAAAGTAATCACACTAGAAAGAGTTTTTAGATTCCATTGTCAAATTTCATATTAATGAAAATAAGTATGACAATTATTATCTTTATAAATTTAATGTGCCTAGGAAAGAGTATTCAATCATAGTTAATTGCTTAAGTATGATTAATAATCTTTTCATAAGACATGCATTAATATGTGTACAATATTGTCCATATGATTTCTACACAAAGATTTAAACCACTAGGGTTTTCCATCTCTTTGAAGAAACTCATCTTCATAATGTAGTCTAACCATAAAGTTCAAGATAAACCAATTTTCCAAAATTGATTATCTTTATGGACAACATGTTAACATTCATAGTATGAGTCATTTACCAAATTTAATATTTAGCAATGCCTCATTATGATTAACACGTTAACTATGATCCTGTAAATCATATTTCTCAGCATATCAATCAAATGTCTGAGATCTCCTTGTGGATCTATGAATGAGAATTTCATTATCTTGAGGTTTATCATTTACATGTTTAGCCTCATCATGATATTTACTAGTGTGTTTTAGAAGATTATGTATCTTGTAATTTTATCTTTTTAATATAAAACCTCCTACTTGCCTTTTGTAATTTAAAGACTATCTATAAATACTAAGCAATAGAGCAACACTAAATTGTTCTCTTTTGGGACATTACAAATACACATTGACAGTTCCTAAAATTAGTTTGTTAATATCCTGCTTCATAAGACGTTTAACAAATTCAAAACTTCAATTTTAAGACTTAATGTGATTCATAACATTCCATAATATAATGGTGTCTTATTAACCTTCTAGGTTCGAGTCTTACTGAGTATATCCTATCCATACTCAATTTCTTAACCTTGATTAACTTTTGGAAGAAACGAAGTCATATTTATCTTGAATCAAATGATACAAGAATTTGATTCTTCTAACTAAACATACCATAAACATATGGTATTTCATTAGAATTAATATTGTAAGACAATCTAACAAAATATAAGATAAATATATTCCTTTTGGCTTACCTATTTACCAACTAAGTTAACTTAATGGTATAATAGAATTTCCAAGCCAATTGCATGCTTTATAACACAAGTTCTCTTTGACCAAGTCAAAAGACATAAATAGTTATAATCCCAGTATACGTTGTAAGATATTTACCAATGACTTCATGTATATGTCTTAATGAAAAAAATATAACAAGTTTAACGTCTTACTTTATATTATAAATCTTGTAACAATTAAAAGACTTCATGTTTGTGACTTTCAATAAAACATAAACATGTTTAACTAAAGTAATCATGAACACCACCCTTTGGTTTCAATAGTAATTTCAAGTTAATTGATTTACTTCATTTATTTATGTCATTCCAAGTGTACATAAATAACCAAATTGAAGTGGTATTAGATTACTTCATTTATTTATGTCATTCCAATAATACATAAATTATATATGAAGTAGTCTTTGTTATTATCTTGACACATGTTCTAAATAGGGCAATCACACATTAGTTGTGTATAAGTCATATTAGAACGTGAGTCTCTTACCTTGCGGTCAAGAGAATCATTTAAATCATATTTCTATGTGTTGTACCTTGCACACAATAAAGATTTCTTCCACTTGTGCATGGAACAACTTTATGTAGCAGATAAACAACACGACACACGTTTGTCTATGTGATCAATATGATTATTTTATAGATGTCAGCATAACAAGTAGATGTAGGACTACATTGTCTAGTAAGGAAATGCACATGATTATCCTTAAAAACCATAAGTGTCTACAATTTGGAAAGTAATTATCTTGAGACATTCTAGAGATAATCTGGGTTACTACCAAGATAATAAAGCTTGTAGCTCCCACTGAATTAGAGAACATTACTATAATTTCTTATTCAGTAATAAAACACAATGCTCCCACTAGATTTGAAAACATTGTAAATGTTTCATAACTTGTGAAATCAAATGGCGTGCTATTTACTTCCCTACACTTTTTGAAAACCCATACGTAACAATTACTTAGGTACTAAAAGATTGTATACTACTATGTAGATGATAGACTATCCATCAATGCTATTAACTTGAAAAATTAGGCATGAAATTTCTTCCTTAATAATTCTTCCATCCCCACAATGGTATGTAGCACCTTTAAAGGGTCAAAGCGAAACAACTAGTTAAATTATGTTAGTTTGCCTTTTACCAATTTTACGGTAATCGGTCTAGCTTTTAACTCATAAAATATCATACATATTTTCAAGTTAACCAAATGTCATATTTGTTACAAAAGAATTCAATTACCAAATGTGGGTAATGAAATCTCTATGGAAAATAAAATATGCAGTTCTCTTAACTATTAAAGTTTGCTATGAGTTATATTAGAATTTAGACAATTATAATATTCCTATCATACCTTTCTCAATCATGAAAAGGAGTAGGATTGAATCTCACTCTTCTCTCATGAAAATTAGACTTTGTTTGTCTTTTCAGTAAATTTTTCTCGATCAAACATTTGTTTGAAAGCAGAACTGGATTAATTTACCAATAAAAGACCAAACCACGTTTACGGTTTAATGTTGCATTAATACATTCAAAAGAATTACAAAATTTAATTTTAGTATTTTCGATAATTAAATCTTTAAGAAAATAAAATAACCATCGGTTGATATTCATATAAACCATAGAAATTTCTTAAAGCTAGGATCCTAATTGACATACTTTTATTACATCAATTGATCTGCTAGTAATGAAAGTATTCAACAATGTAATTGTCGAACAATAGTTGACAACATTTTTCAATTCCTAGATCATTATGGAATTTACAATTGGCAAACAAGTTGCAATGTAATCATGTTTCATCCCATCTTATGCCTTGAGTCATAGATATCACTAACTAACTCAATTAAGTTGTCTAATTTAGAAACTGTAAATTTATTCCATTTGTGGTCTCACGCAACATGGAGATTTACCTCGTTATTGCAATCTATCTAAGATCTCACATAACATAAATTGTAACTTCCAAGTGTTTCTTCAATTAGATGGCATAAGCTTAAATTTTAAGGGTACTAATTTTGATGTGTGTAATAAAAAAATATGTACAAAGAAGCATGCACACAACTTTGTATCATAGGTTTTAACAAAACTTTACTCATTAGTTTCTTTCACTAAGATTAAATCAACAAAGTTTTAATCGAGGTATTGGGTAAACCAATCAATGAATCACCTTTAATTATCGCCCACTATATCTTACTACTGCATGAGTCAAAAGACTCAGGTTATTCGGATAACTACCACAAAGTGGCACGTGGAATTAAGGTCGATTAACCCTTAAGATGTTTTTACACATTAAATAGTCGTAGGTAACTCCATATTGACGCACAAAGAAGCAGAGAAGTGGGTCAGCGCGAAGCGAATTAAAAACCTTCTAGTTTTAGGTAACAATTTAATGCGTACCTTCCTTATACCTCTCTTATAGCTTGTCAATAATGGATGAGCCTTTCAAACTATTTTGTATAATAAACATCAGTCGAATAAAAGTTTAAGATTTAAATCTTAAAAACAAATCAAATTTCACCGTTATTTAGTCCGGTTTATTTTATATTCAAAGATTACTCTTTGCTTAAAACTTGTTAAACAATAAATAAAAAGATAAAAATAATAAAAATAACCAACTAAAACAATGAACATGCTATATTAAATCAATTAAAATATATATTTTGAACTAAGACTCCCACCTATGTTTCGAGCTAGGTACAAGTGGATCACATACATCGATAAATCGATTGTGTAAGTCTCATGTTAAAAATATAAAATAACACACAAAAGTTGATAAAAATAAAATGATACATATAGGGTCTTCCTCAGTTTTTGGATTAATTAACCTATTAGCTAATTAACATGTCATACAATTTAATTACAAATAACCCTAATTAATTTAATACATGTCATACAATTAGCATATAAAAGCAAACATTTAACAATTAACGCATATATATATCAATTGATCCATGACAAAACATGCATGTTTCCATCATGAATCCCACATATAGCACTTATAATCATATAATCAAGTCACAATATCGCTTACTATTAATGACATAACACAAATTATTCATTAATAAACCACATAAAAAATTGCATGCAACCTAGGATTTCTACAATTTTAACAAAACCTAAAAATTAATTTTCTTAATTAACAGGTAATCGACCCATATAAAAAAAATTACAGTTTTTTGAAAAACTAAACCCTAGAAATAAAAAACATGCAACAATCTATCAAAGATTCGATTTTTACATGTTTCGATAATTATTTACACCATATTAACGGCTCTTGATGCCATTGTTGGAATTTAATAATCATAACAAGTATATATATTAAACATGTAATCACAAAGAGCACGCAACGGAAGACTTAAACATAATATGCATAATTAATTAACCAAAACATAAAGTAAGCGCACCTTTTAGTAATCAAAGCAATCAAATGATCAAGAAACTCAAACCCTAATAATTTAGGGTTTATGAAATTGATTTACACCTTAATCGATTTGGGCAAGAACAAAAATCCAAAATAGGATATATCTATGGTCTTGTACACACGTATTGATAGCGATTTAATGTGAATGCTAGGTTCTTCATCACAATAGATTAATCAAACACTTTAGTTACGCTCAAGGTCACTCGCAAATCCCTTCATGGGGCTTCACTCGTCGACCAAGGAGTAAGAGGGGAGAATAAAAGAAGTTTGGCCTTCTATTTAGATCAAGTGTACCAAAAAATAAATACATGGGGATGTATTTCTACCCTTATGGTAGAGATCAAGTTTACAAAGAGTTCCCATTGGGATTCCTCTTGTTCAATCGACTTACAAGCCCAAGAGAGGTTCTAGAACCTTCTTGGCTTGTTTCCTTTGTTCGTATCCCTTTTATATTTAACGACCGTTGGTCACTTTCGTTAATCGTTATTGTGAATTAATAATTAAAACATAACGTTCTATATTTAATTATTAAACATTGAATCTCATATGCAATGCGTGCAATCCCATAGTCTCGTGTTCGAATCCAGTCATACGTATGTTGAATATATCCACAAACTAACAGTTTACTGGCCAATATTCACAAGAACATACCAAACACCCTACTCCAATTATCCTTCTTTCATGATACACCAGCCAGGATTTAGTCATTAACTTATGAAGTTGGGATTCAACATCAAGTTACAGAGCCATTTGTTTTCACCACTTCCAATATATCCTTATTAGTAACAATAATTATCAAATTCCACATAGTACTTCCATCATACCTAACATTAATCCTACTCAATCAATTCTTGAACTACCATTTGAGATTCCACATTTCAGCAACTTTTAGGGTGCTAATAGTCTGATTAACCTGCAAACACATCAACTTCCATACCCAAATTTTCATAGATCACTTTATAAACGTTTTAGGTTATAAATCCATTTTCATTATGGATTAAGCTTTTACAAATGTATAAAATAATTCATGATAAGACTTGCATTGAATTATAAAAGGATTAAAACATGGACCTATTCGTGCACATGAATATAACAAGATCACTATTTTCAAACAAAACTTAAAGCTTTTAATAAGGTTTTAAACATTTTCATGAAACTACCATAAGTACCATCGCCATTCTTTATAAGTTACCTAAAAGGCTGCCCATTAGAAAATGACATTAAAGGGCCTTATAATTTTTGTGTTACATGAGCTTTAGAAAGAATGTAAATTTGTACAGGGGCAGAAAAGGAAGAATGCATATTATTTCGGCCAATATGTTATTGTAATATGTTATTGTGTTAGAGGGTTTAGCCTATATATGCTTCCTAATTGCTACGTTGTAGTTTTTTATCGAAAGTTAACGTAAGTTGATGTTTTTATTATAAACGAGTGTAAGTTAATTATACGACCTGTTACGGTTGTATCGATAGTAGCAACCCATCAAGCGTGATGCGAGCTCCTAAGAAGAGAATAAGAGAAGACCAAATATATTTTATTTGCCAAAGCTTACTGACTTCATTCATAATGACGTAGTATAAATATCAAATAAACCCTAACTTGTATCACAAGTGGAATACAAGATAAATATCAAAACAACACTTTCTTAATACAACACAAAGATATTCCTAAACAAATAGATAAACGATTTAGCGAGTCCCAACCCATTACAAATTCTTTCTGCCAATCTCGATGCTCTCCTGGTCCACTTCCCACGACCCAGCCTTGCCCACTATCCGTGGGTGTAACATTCTCTCCTCCTTCCAAAATCACCTTGTCCTCAAGACGTTGCTTCAAAATATTGCCTCATGTAATTCCAGGATCCCAAACATGGACACGTGTAGACCAGATTGCTACTAAAGGATTTGTTAATACAAATATCGTCATTAAACATTATTTATATTTTATGATCTTTACCTAAGTTTTGTTAACGACAAAATTAAATTTCATTTTTGTAAAGTATAAAGCTTGTCAAGATTAATAAATATTAAAACAAGCTTTCCTTAAATAAAATCTTCATCACTCAAGCATTTACATTTTGATTAGTCATGTATCAATTAACTTTGATATCCTTCTAAACCATAATGTGTGTCAACATTTTTAGAACAAGTATATTTTAGTTTCTTAAAACATAACATTACATATATATTTACTTTTACCATATTACTACTAAAAATAGAAAACAACATATGACATCATGGCTTGCATCACATTCAAATCTCTAGAAGATTTCATAAGATATTTTGTTCAGATTTGGATTCTACATATATTACATGATCTTGGTTAGATTTGGTTGAATTTGGAAAGATCTTTGTAATCTTGCTGTCAGACCGGAGTAACAAAAAAAATACAAGGGCGAAACCCTTTTTTGGTTCCGTGGTCCGTGGTCACTGCAGATCACTTTGGCCTTTAAATAACAAGCCAACCCAAGTTTTTTTCTTATCCCTTTCTAGCATAATCACATACATTCCTTCTCTCTATTATTTCTAACTTAGTTTCATATCATTATACTGATCCTCTTTTGTAGCAAAAAAGATTAAGGCATAATCAAGCTTCAACAAATAGTTGGAAGGCTTGTTTGTTTTGTTGTTGTATGATCTAGTCTTGTTCATACATCATTGTTGTACCAAACCATCTTAAACTTCTGAGTGTGAGTGGTTAGTATTTTAGTCCTCAAAATACATAGTGTGTGGGAGTGGTTGTACCCTTGTAAAAGAACTCGACATCTAGCTTTGTGTCGAAAATATTATGTAAGCGAAGCGTAAAGGTTTTCTCCGCCGGGTAAAGGAGCTTGTTGATTAGTAAAGATAACTCTCGAGTTGGAGAATCGGGGAGTGGAGTAGGGCAAGAAAAAATAGTCCTTGTAGACCGAACCACTATAAACAACTTGTCGTGGTTTGATTGTTTCTTTCCTTATTTACTCATTATATATTGCTTGCATATTGTTTATTCTTTACTAACATATCTTTGATCAATATCAATTGATCTTACAATAAGTTTTGAAACAAAGATTTTAAGCGGTGAACTATTCAAATCTTCTAGTTTTCCACAATTTGTATCGAGCCTCGTTGCTCAAGTATATTGTATTTTATAAACTTGAAACGATCCATGGATTCTGAAAACTTTAAAGAAGGGCAATTTATACAAAGACCACCACTCTTTGAAACCAATGGATTTATCTATTGGAAAAACCGTTTTGAAACATATGTAAAGTCAAAACATATAGATCTTTGGTTTGTTATCATTAAAGGTGATTTTAATCCTACAACAAAAGATATTTCAAGTGATGAACAAAAGAAATTAATAGCTAAAAATAATGAAGCTAAAATGATGCTTTATAATGCTTTGCCTAGAAAAGAATATGAAAGAATTTTTATGTGTGAAACCGCAAAAGAGATTTGGGAATCTTTAATTATTACACATCAAGGGAATTCACAAGTCAAGGATAACAAAATTGATATTCTTGTTCAACAATATGAATAATTTGTTATCCTTGAAGATGAAACCATTGATTGTGGATTTGCTCGCTTTAATACTATTGTTACTTCTCTTAAAGCACTTGATGAAACTTTTCGTAGTAAGAATTTTGTCAGGAAATTTCTTAGAGCACTCCATCCAAAGTGGAGAGCAAAAGTAACGGCTATTGAGGAATCAAAAGATCTCTCAATAATGTCACTTGACGAGCTAATTGGAAATCTCAAAGTACACGAAATGGTGATGGAGAAAGATTCGGAGATCATCAAAGGAAAAAGAGAGAAAGTCAATTCCGTTGCTCTAAAGGCAAGAACGGAATCTAGTGATGATGAAGAATCTTGCTCGAATAGTGAAGATGAGGAGTATGCTATGGCCGTTAGAGACTTCAAAAAAAATTAAAAAGAGGAAAGTTTGTAAGGCAACCCCGAGATGAAAAGAAGTCATTCCGGAAAGACCGAGATGACAAAAAGGGAAAAGGTGAAAGGAAGTGATTTAGATGCGGTGATACAAGTCATATAATAGGAGATTGCCCCAAGCCACCTAAAAGCAAAACTCAACGAGCTTTTATAAGTGGTGCTTGGAGTGATAGTGAGGATGATGAAGAATCAAGCAAAGATGAGATCGCTCTAATGGCACATGAATCAAACGAGGTGCATTCCGACTCATCTCACTCTTCTATTAATGATGACACTTTGCAAAAACAATATAATCAACTGTGTGAGCATAGCTTAAAAATCATAACTAAAAACAAGTTTTTAAAGACTAAAAAGGAATTTTTAGAAAACGAAATTTATGAGTTAAAAGAAAAGGCAAAACGATTAGAAAAGGGCAAAGTCAATGACGATGGTTGTAAATCATGTCAAGAGCTTAGTCTTGAAATAGAAAAGCTAAAACTCACACAAGAAGTTCTCATCGAACGTAACTATAAATTTAAAAGATTTAACAAAAACATTTCTTGTGCCGATGTGATAGTAAGAATTCAAAAAGTACCAGGAAATACAAGTGGATTAGGTTTTAATGAAGTAATGATTCCAAGTATTCAAACCAAAACGGCCAAAAAAGACAAACAAACTGTCACATCTGCTGCGAGACAACACGGACGAGACGGACCCAAAATTTGGTTCCGTCCATTGGCAATGGGTCCGTGGTGTGCGATGAGACATCATTTTGCAAAATGGACCATAGTGAATTTTTCAAGGTAACAAAGAAAACCGAAGATGTTGTTAAACTTAAAACTGCCGTTACATAAGCAGTAGGACTTGCTAGAAATGAATTTAGATCTAAAACTACTCAACAACGGCCTAAAACACCTATGGCCAAACGCCCTTTCCCAAAAGCAACTACAACATACAACCCAACTATCAACATACCGGTTGGAATCAAAACTACCCAAGACCATATCAAGCTCCAAATTACATGCCATGGAACCCTTACCCATCATTTCCATACATGAACCAAGTAAATGATATGTTTAACCAAGACGGACCCATGAGATATTGGGGACCAAACTCTAGAGTTATTTGTGTCATAGGTATGCTTGAAAGTTGGCTTAGAACCTGATGAATGGATAAAAGATAGTTGTTGCTCAAGACACATGACGGGTAACAAAAGTCTCTTCTCAACATACCAAGAGTATGACGGAGGTAATGTCACTTTTGGTAGCAATCTCAAAAGCAAAATCATTGGCAAAGGTATGATCGCTCATAACTCCCTAACTATTGAAAATGTTGCTCATGTTGATAGGTTAGGATTTAATCTACTTAGTATTAGTCAACTATGTGATAAAAAGTATAAAGTACTATTTGAAGAAAATGGTGATAAAATACTAAAAGATGGTATCACCATATCAATAGGAGTTAGGAAAAATAATATATATGTTATGAAAATAGATAGAACATTTAAAGACAAACTTTGCCTAACAACCTTAGATGATAACTCTACTATTTGGCATAGACGATTAGGTCACGCTAATATGAGACTCATCCAAAACCTATCCTCAAAAGAGCTAGTTAGAAACCTACCCAAATTGAAATATGACCAACACTTTTGCGACGCTTGCAAAATTGGTAAACAAATTCATAGTAGCCATAAGGGTAAAAACATGGTTTCCACATCTAAGTGTCTAGAGCTTTTGCATATGGACTTGTTTGGTCCATCCGATATAACAAGTTATGGAGGGAACCTCTACACTTTAGTTATAGTAGATGATTACTCAAGGTTCACTTGGACAATGTTTTTGAAAACTAAAAATGAAGCTTTTGATAAATTTGAAATATTTAGTAAGAAAATTCAAATTCAACTAGGTGTTAACATTGTGTCGATCTGAGCGGATCATGGTCATGAGTTCGACAATGAAACACAATTTGAAACTTTGTGATACAAATGGCATAACACATAACTTCTCGGCTCTCGAACGCCCCAATCTAATGGAGTTGTAGAGCGTAAAAATAGAATTATTCAAGAAATGAGTAGAACAATGCTAAATGAACAAAACATACCTCAAAAATTTTGGTGTTGCGTTGATACTTCCACTTACATTTTAAATAGAGTATTAATATGTCCTTTCTTGAACAAAACACCCTATGAATTATATAAAGGCAAAAAGCCGACTTTAGGATATTTTATAGTGTTTGGATGTAAATGTTTCATTCTTAATACCGAAGACTATCTCACCAAATTTGACCCAAAGTCTTATGAAGGTGTGTTTCTTGGTTACTCACAAACTAGCAAAGCATACATAGTTTTAAACAAAGAAATAATGAGAGTCGAGGAATCGTTGAACATAACATTCGACGAAAGTCCACCTCCCTCTAATACATCACCTTTGGTAGATGATGAGTTAGTTGAAAGTCAACTTGGTGAAAGTTAATAAATAAATGAAAATGACAAGGAAGATGAACCATTAAATAAAGAAATTATAAACATCAAAGAATCCAAAAGTCATCCTTTAGAAAAAGTCATAAGACAATTAAATCAAAGAACATTAAGATCACAAGCCCAAAATCAAAGTAACTACTTTTGCTTTGTATCGTCCGTCGAACCGAAAAACATAAACGAAGCAATAAAAGATGAATCTTGGGTAATTCCTATGCAAGAGGAGCTAAACCAATTTGTTAGAAATGATGTTTGGAAATTAGTTTCAAAACCTAAAAATCAAACTATAATTGGAACGAAATGGGTTTTTCGAAATAAAATGGACGAAAATGGAGTGGTGTCTAGAAACAAAGCTAGGCTTGTCGCACAAGGTTATAATCAACAAGAAGGGATTGATTACGACAAAACTTATGCACCAGTAGTTAGGCTTGAGTCTATTAGAATCTTACTTGCATATGCATGTGCTCATGACTTTAAATTATTTCAAATGGATGTTAAAAGTGCATTTCTAAATGGGTTCATTAACGAAGAAGTATATGTTGCTCAACCTCCCGGATTCACCGATTTTGAAAAACCACATCATGTTTTCAAACTTAAAAAGGAACTATACGGACTTAAGCAAGCACCAAAAGCTTGGTACGATCGACTTAAGACTTTCTTAGTTGAACACAAATACACCATGGGATTAGTAGATAATACTCTCTTTACCAAGAAAAGGGATTCACACATTATCATAGTTCAAACATATGTTGATGACATCATATTTGGATCAACTTGTCAAGAGCTATGTGATGATTTTCTAAAATCATGCACTGACGAGTTTGAGATGAGTATAATGGGTGAGTTAAACTTCTTTTAGGACTTCAAATTAAACAACTAGAAGATGGCATATTCTTTAACCAATCCAAATACATAAAAGATATACTTAAGAAATTTGGTCTTGAAGACTCAAAACCAACTAAAACACCCATGTCCTCGGAAATAAAACTCGCCAAGGATGAGGAAGGTGAATCCGTAGATAACACTAAATATAGAGGAATGATCGGTAGTCTACTTTATCTCACGGCTAGTAGACCCAACATTATGTTTAGTGTTTTTCTATGTGCTCGCTTTCAAGAAGATCCCAAAGCATCACACTTAGAAGCCTTGAAATGAATATTTAGATACATTAAAGGCACTATATGTTTAGGATTATGGTATCCCAAAGGAACGGGTGTAGAAACCATAGTGTATGCTGACTCGGACTATGCCGATGACTATGTCGATAGAAAGAGTACAAGTGGTATTTGTACTTTTGTTGGACATTGTCTCACCTCATGGTTCGCAAAGAAACAAACGGCTCTTGCTATCTCAACTACCGAAGCCGAGTACGTCTCAGCCGGAAAGGCATGTCCACAAGCTCTTTGGATGAAGTAAGCTCTCGTGGATTATGGAATTCATCTCAACGACATCTCTATACTTTGCGACAATAAATGAGCCATTGATCTCAGCAAAAATCCCGTCCAACATGCCCGAACGAAATATATTGAAATTCGTCATCACTTCCTTCGTGACAATGTTCAGAAACAAAACATCTCAGTCGAGAAAGTATCCTACGAAAATAACATTGCCGATATCCTAACTAAACCTCTTAAACAAGAACCATTTAATCTTCTTAGACTTGGGTTAGGATTAATGGAACCAAACATGTAGTTAATAGTCTAAACCGTTGAATAACCAAAACAAAACCATTTAGCAGAATTCTACTACAGCCCACGGCACCAAACGACTACACGAACGGAACCAATCTTTTGGGTCCGTCTGGTCTGTGCTGCTAACAGTAGCAAAATTTTGAAATATAAAACACCTTCTTCTTCACAACCCACTTTACCAAAATGAGCCACAAACATACCTAAATCATTATTAAGGTCTCTTCATCCACTAATCATAGCAGAAAACATCATTGTAAGTATCCTAACTACATTACTTCTCTTAATTCTGAGTCTAGGGTTCTAATTTATGCACAAAACCAATACATGGGGATTATGTATATTCTTACATAAAATATGAACTACATTGTTAAATTGCATAACTAATTATGAAGTACATTGTCAAATTGCATAACTAATCATGTTTCCCACTAGTTAGAAGCTAATTACTATAAGGCATTATCCTAATTAAACAAAAATCCCATGTCAAAATTTTGAAAAACTTCTCACTTGTAGGAAAACAATTTCTCATTGTTAATACAAATAGAAACGTTATTTTCATCATTTGCATAATGTCTCTTGAATACTAAAAGTAATGCATAACTAATATGCATTCCCGGGTATATTCAAATGAAGCCACATTGAATTAGGAGCGTTTGGGTTATCTCTTTCGTTTTGCCAAACACTACCAATAAAAACTATTTTATGCATAAAATGAGTCGAGATAACCGCAACTCCAAATTTTTTGCATATAGGCACACACTAGAAAAAAAACGCTAAGTTTGTTTTTCGTTTTTACTAAACTTGTAAATTCTTGCTCCTAGGAACAAACATGGTAGCCGCAAAATTTTACGTACACAAAAACACTCTTGATTACATCCCTCAACATCACAAAACCAAGGTCCTTGCCAAAGAACAAGTTGAAATCTTTAAGACTCTAGAGAAAAGGTATTTCCACGAGGGTAGGACCATTCATTTATCTTTTTTCGACGGAACAAATCTCCGTCAAGAACTAGCCGCTATCAACTTCGATTGTCTCCTTGACATCGATGAGCCAATTTGCCCTAGGTTTGTCCTAGAATTCTATGCTAGTGTTGTTTCCATCACAAATGACGATGATCAAATGGCTCTCAAGTTTAAGATCAACCAAAATGACTACACCATTTCTCTCAACCAATTTGCTCAAGTGTTAGGAATTCTTTGCCGTGGTACTTATCTTTACTCGGATAAGTTGTCACTCACTATCCTTGATGCTATTCATGACCGCTCTCTTCCTTACCAAACTCCTTTGGTAGACAAGGATGTCATTCTTGAGCACCTCTTTAATGATAGGGTAGCACCAACCCGTTTCACTCGAGCGGGAAAGGAAGTCAACCAAAATCCATACGGTATGGAACTCAATGAGCTTAAGCCTCAATTCAAAAAGTGGGAGGAAATCCTTAGAGCCAATGTCATTAGCACCATAGGAAATAGAGACCTCATCAATGCTTGCCTTTGTTACATGCTCTATAGCTTGTCTACTAGTCAACCATTCAACTTGGCTTACTACATTTCTAGGAGAATGGTAGACATCCCTACTCGAGGCTCTATTACTCTTCCATATGGGATGCTACTCACCCATCTTTATAGAGCTTATGCACCCATTCCACCAAGTCCTAGAGGGTAGAAACTATATTATTCTCTCATCCTCGCATATTTGTGCCCTTGAGTAATGGAAGAGTATCCAAGACTAAGGCAAAGGGAAAAAGGCCAAAACCTCCAACTCCTTCATCATCATCATCAAATAGCTCCGAAGACGGTCTCCCCAACTCAAGGCTTCAACCACATGAGTACTATGCCTCACTTCTAGAAGTGGAGAACCCTACGGAGGAGTTCAAGCAAACCAAAGGGATGTTCAAGTGCCTTGGAAGGATGATGACCAAGATTTACAAGAAGTTGGATAAGTAAGTTGAGGTTTAAGAGGGTGTTTGGAACAAGACAAGAAACATTGTTGTGTGATATTATTTATGTGTTTTTGCTTCGTAAGATGATAAACTAACTTAAAACATTGATATATGCTAACCATTTCATGCGGGGGATAACACGGTGTTATCAAATTTACCATTTTCACTTTTAAGTGAAAATCATTGTCCCTGTTGAAAATAGATGCTCCACTATGTTTATATATGCGTTATTGCTTGTTTCTAACTAGAAATAGTTATTTCCATATGTTTTAAGAAAAATTTGAGATTCAAAAATTCCCGGGGATCAAAAGCGCCACCGCCGGATAAAAGCGCTCAGCGGATCTCACGGAACCATTTTTTGGTTCCATCCGTTCAAAAATTTGGTGCCGCCATATCGAACTGACGGACCATCCGGAACCAAAAAGTGGGATTCGTCTTTGTAATTTTTTGGTACCGTGGGTTGCCCAGGTATGTTGCTAAATTTCGCTCATTCTCGCATTCCAATCTACCAAAATCTGTTTCTAGGATAGTTTTTACTGCTTTTTATTCATATTAGAACTAGTTTCACTCACTTAGACATATAGGATATCCATTTCCCACCAAAATTCAAAAATTCACCCAAGAAACCCTTTTTCATAAAGGAAGGAACCAAAAATTTGGTTCCTTGTAATTGGTGGGTGATCTGAACTTCAAGATCTTGCAATCATTAAGACACATTTATTGCATATCTTGGTCTCTTCACTCAAACCTTCTTGTATGGCTTAACTTAGAGGATATGACTAGCATTAAAACTGTTGGATCAGTCCCAGATAGATCTTAAGAGCCTTAATGAAAGTATAGTAAACCTGTGTAATCACAAGCAAACTATGGAAAATCTTTATTAGACTTATGTTCACGCGAAATATAAACACAAGAATTAAGAAGACAGTAAACACCAAACACTTGATCCTCTATGGATGTATATTAATTTACTAATAATGTTCTTGAAAGGTACATAAAACCCTAGCCACTGGTTTCTTTTGATGTAGGATATTGGTTATTGTTTTAATCAAAGAACATGTATGAGGATTGAATCAAACAAGATGGTTTTAGAGAGAGAGAGATGGGTGGGATACTTTCTAGAGAGAGAAAGAGATGAGAGAAAAAGAAGTTGTATGATTAAGAGAAATGAAAGCACCACCCCTTCCATGGATGGAAGGGGTATTTATAGTTACAAGAAATACGACCTCCTATCGGCCTCGTGGATCGGTGTCTGATGGGTAAAGACCCGTCCTTCCTCCACGGTGTTACACTAAACTATACTACGCTACAAACTAACTAATAAACGCTAAATAACGTAAATAACTACCGTCTACGAGCTAACTTATGCTAGATAATATTTGGGGTGACCGACTCTTCACTATGGAATTTTCTAATTCCTAACAATCTCCCCTAAGGAAGGTCACCCCATGTTTTACATTTTGAATCCTAGCATTCTATTCTTGACTTTGTTCTTGAGCTCGTAGACTTCAATTCTTCAATTACGCAATCTTTGTGCTTTAGTAGTGCAACTTCAAAGTCCGCATAGTTTTGTACTTTCGGTGGAGGTCTTTGAACCGATCCACATCTTTGATGATCTTTGAGCTTTCATTAAGATCATCGACCACGATAAATCTCGGATCACCCTTTATTGTGTTGCCATCATGTGAAGTTGTGACTTTCGGACCGACATGCTCACACTTTTGAATCATGACATCTTTCCATCGAGTAGCGGAAGCCTTCTTGGTTCAAGATATTTGCGAAGCAAGCAAAAGCATAGTATGAAATATCGAGCCGGGTTATGTAGATATGCACCGGTCATGATTTCTTCAATTAAGTGTGGATCTTTGTGAGCATGCGGCTTTGGATTGACTCCTCAATTACGATCACCGCAACCGTCCAAATGTACCGCAAACAACGATTAGCAATAAAACACACGAAAGTGTCTTTGATCACTTCGTTGAATTGAGGTACACGCCCACGGTTCCCGTTGATCGATTACAATCTTTGTGATCGGTAGGATTCCTAAGAATCTCCTTGACGTGGTTTCGCAATGCTCTAGCTGTTCTCAAACCGGAACGTCTCAAAGAAGACAACACGGATTGAGTGAACCAGTGAATTGGGATTCACTGATTGATGAAAAATGATTTGAAAAAAAATCGCGTATTGCTTTAATAAAGAGTTTTACAATACGACGAAGGTTTTATGAGAAAGATCAATTTTCAATCAAAATACTTTTTGTATTAGAGAATGAGTACACATTCGACGTGCTAGCGAAAAGAAGAGATTCGCACATCGAAAAAGTATTTTTCAATCAGAGATACTTTTTGAATTTGAAATGAATACACATTCGACGTGCCAGATAAAAGAATACATCGAACGGTTTTTCCAAAAGTATTCGTCAATTCCATTCCTGGACCAAGTTTGATTCAAGATTGAATCTCCCCGTCGTTTCTATCCAGTTGTCACAAGCTTGATCTTACGAGAAGATCTCACATGCCACCCACCAAGAGCTTGTTTGATGTTGGCTCTAGAAGGATTTCCATCTTCATCGTGAATACTTTACATATTACTCGGATGTTCTGGCAATACCACAAGGATAATGCGTAGGACTCTTAATATATTCTTACTTTCCACATTGTGTGAAACAGCAAGTCTTCATTAATTTAGTGTCCTAATGAGATATTGTGGACGATCTCTTGGCTCTAGACTCAATTGTGCATATTTGGTTCCTGTGTCGGAGACTAGGGAGAGGGTCTCCTTCTTCAATATCAACAATCTCTAAGAGAAAGTCGATAGATTATGTCGGTTCTCCGTGAGAATGAAACAAGCCCTTTTAAGAAGAGCTTGAGTAGCTTGGGAAGGTTAGTGCAGTGCGTCATTGGGTCCATGACGTCTTGTCTTCAATACCAGTGTTACCTTAGTAAACCTAGTAGCATATGTATTGAACCCGTTCGCCCTAAGGTTGAATTATTGGAGGGCTATTTCTTTTCACCCTTTTCATATTCATTTCTTTTCATTCTTCAACCCTTCATTGCTTACGAGACTTCATAACTAGAACCTTGTTGGGTTTATTCGATACTAGCTCATCTCGATCCGCACTCTTCCCATATCTCACTTTTCTCCTTTTTCATCATACTTAAGGACTCTACACTATCTAGTGGATTGTCCTCGGTAGATCCCTCCGGCTCTGGCGGGATCGTGGGAACGAATACCTAACCATCCTTATAACACCATGCATAAAATAAATTGGTCGGTCTTTTGGTATTGTTCTTTCCTTCTCGAAACCAAATGAAAAATCATTTGGAAAATCAATCAAGGTACTTGTGATATAAAATCAAAACATTTTGTACCTTAATTGTTTTGATCAATTTAGAAATGCTCCCCCTCAACATGTGCATATGATATTGAAATTGTTTGGCACATGGAGGCAAGAGTTCTTTGAAATAATTTCTTGATCACAATTTCTTTAGAAAAAGCCATTTGATTTTCTTTGGTAAATTCTCCCCCTCAATATGTGCTTAGGATATTTGAAATCATTTTATCACATAGAGGCAAGAGTTCTTTTGAAGCATAATCACGATCACAAAAACCATTAAGAAACCATTCGCTCCCCTCAATATGTGCTTCGAGATTCGAAGCGTTTAGCACATATTGTAGAGCGACTGCACATTTTCATCAAATCGATCATCATATATCAAGTTCATTATTAAATCACAAATTCTCCCCTATCAAAATATCAAACCCTTTGAGATTTTGGATCTCAAGTGATTTATTCAGGTTTGGAAAACATGGGAGAATATGTGGCTAGGTTTAAATACTCATCATGTTTTTGGATAAATCCTTCTCCTCAACATGTGCATTGTGTATTTTAAATCGTTTGGCACATGGAGGCAGGAGTGCCTTTGAAGGACTAAAACCAATTCCATTTAAACAGATAAGAGATTTAAATCACTATCTCTCCCCGATCAAAAATTTCAAACCAATTGAGATTTTGGATCCCGATTGATTTAAATCATTTAAAGATTTTGGGAAAGACGTGGCAAGATTCGATTTTGAAAAATGAGATAAGGACCAGATTAAGGCGTTAAAGATTGTTAGTGTCGGTATAATTGTTTTAAGAGACCTTTAAGTAAAATAAAACAATTTCACAATCAAACAAGAACAGAAAAATTTCATTTTGCAAGATCTTTGAGTTTTAAAGAAAATCATACCATGACATAAAATTAAATCTTTAGATCACCATATTTTAACGCATAACAATTGAACTTTTGTGAAGAAATATCGTTTGAAAATATTTTATTTTAAATCACTCTCCCCCTCCATCCATGACAGTAGTCGATGATTGAGTGACTTATGTTTTGATAAAATGAAGTCCGGTGATTTCCAAAATTTAGTTCAATTAATTTTCAAAACAATATTTTCCATTTTCAAAACAATTTAATCAAATTATATCAAAAATGTTTAAAAATGGTATCCTGACACAAAGATACGTTAGGTGGTTGAGCCGCTTTTGTTGTTGTTGCTGTAGGGTTTGGAAGAAAAACCGTCTGCATATGCAGTGAGACTTCTTACGTTGCATTTTAATGCCAACTGAGGTTAAATTAAGCTTCGTTTCTTCAATCACTTAGAAGAAAACCATCTGCTGATGCAGTGACACCTCTTACATTGCATTTATGCCAACTCTCCATTGAAGTCCAATTAAGCTCCGTTTCTTCATTTGTCAACCCAAGATATAGTTACCCTTTCCTTTCGGCATCCAATCATCTTCATATGTGGGATCCGGATCGGGAACATTCTTTATACCAATATACCTGCATACGTTAGTGAACACACACACAGATATATGGTGGTCGACATCACCCAAACAACAATCGACTAATAAAAGTCAATGCAACATATCAATCAGATCATATAAATGTATGGGAATAGTGTGTTCATCAAACTCTAATCATCTAATCCTAGCAAGCATATCCTAGGCACCTAGTCCTTCAACATAGGTTAACATCATTTTTAATTAAGCATATTAGGATAATTAGAAAGCCCGTTAGATGATATAGATTTGAAAACATTCTCCCCCTCAATCAATGACTCATTTTCTAAAAGTTTAAAAGTGCTGAAGGCATTGATTGAGTTTTCAATTATTACTAAAACTCTGAAGCTGATTGATTTGTAAGCAACTCATTAACCACCATTTTGTTAAAACACCAAATATTTTTCTAAAGAATTTTAGACGGAAAAACATTTGTGTAGGAACAATGATCCTTGACATACTTTCCTTTTTGTTTTTAGGATAAGTGCACGAAATATTTTGAAAATAGTTTAAGTGTAGCACTTTCCTTCTTTAAAAACGGGTTGCTATCTCGAAATAATAGCAAGCCATAGTTTAAGCACGGTCACGATCAAGTAATCGCAAGCCATTTTTGAAGCCGGGTTCTGATCGAAATAATCGTAAGCCATAAATTTTGAGACATGTTTAGAAAGGAATATTTACACCTCCTGCTCGAACTTCATCTATGGTCCCGTGCCATTATTGAATGACATTTCTAAGACCGCAGATGTTATCGATACCAAAAGACATGTCTTGGAACACATATTTTTGGTATTTTTCAAATTTTTTGATTTTTATGGGTTTTTGTTGGTTTTATATTTTTCTATTTTCTTTTTGTTGGTTTTATAATTTTGTATTTGGTTTTTGATAAATATATACACCGATAGAATAGATGATATAATTTAAGAAGATGATGATACGAGTACCGAGATAAGGATATCGAGCAGCACGTCGTAGAAGATAGAATTCGTCATCTCTTAAACATTCACCACCAAAGCTTCCAAGACTCTTGAATCGAAGAGAGAAATTGAGCCACTTGAAAGTGAGACTTTGGTAGCTTCCCCCCAAACCGAAAATCCATTAGATGAGCAGATTCGAAGCTATATTTCAAGCTTGCTTTAGCAGTGCACATAGAAGCACACCATTATCATAAATCCATTGCTCCTTTTAAGAACGATAATCTAGATTCTTCGTTCGGGGTTATATCATCAACAAGAACGACAACGTATCATCCCACTCTTTAAATAATCTTCTCAACTTCCATTACCATCAAGTGCAAGCAATCCATTCCAAAAAATTGTCAAGAGACCACTTCCCCAAGTAGATGAATTGATGCGATCGGTCTCTTAGACTAGAGCTCACGAACCCGAACACACAAAACCAAAGACAAAGAAACTTATACCATCGAAGTAGCAGATTAAGTCCAATAGCCAAAGAATAACCCCGATGTATACTTTTCTCTCCCCCTGAAGAAAGTGCATGAAGCTCAAGAACCCGAAGTACCCGAATGCCCAAAGAGAGAATAACCGATAACATTGAAAAAGCAGGCCGAATCACTAATTATCTCTGCGGATGACAATCTCTGCGGATGTCCACTCCGGAATAAGTGATTACATCTCCGAATCACTGATTAAGCCCTCAAGTGAAACAGCTGAGCATCCCCAATGTACACAATCTCTCTCCCCTGATGAATGTGATAGCATCATCACACACTTGTGTACCTCTTTTTATCATCAGAAACTAACTCTTCCATCTCTTCCCCCACATAGTTGGAATAAGAACACTAAACGCTATGAGTCAAACCTTGAGTGTCTCTGCGGTAATGACATTCGTCTTCCCGGGATATCTTCAATCACTTAGAAGTATTAAGCTCATCAATGTTTACTCGCGTTTAGATGCGTGTCTCCTTCCCCCTTGCTGGTTTTGATACTTGAATCAAGAACTCTTTGAATGCCCAAATACTAGAAATCATTGAGAAGAGCGCTTGAAGTCTTTGTGAGAATCAACATGCTAAGTAATGTGAGCAAGTCTAATTGGGGATTAAATCGACATTTCACCCTCCCCAATTAGTGCTCTCCCTAAAATGACAATGCCGGAATATGAAGAAGTCTTTGGATAATCAAATGCAACTCGTCTTTAGTCTTCTAACATGTAGCGAAAAATGTAGAAACAGATCGAGACTCGACCTTCTTCAAGATTGTTCGGTTGGGAATAGATAGTTAACATCTTCAACTCACACCAAAAAGCATCCCACCAAAAGCATCCTAATTAACTTACATCTTGCAAATACCCTTAACTAAAATCCTCCCAATCAAACAAGAATGAAAGATGTTCATCAAGGAAATCGACAATCGGCCATAGCGAACACATAAGATGGTAACACTAAACTACCAATCACATCAAACAAGAACAGAGATTGTTTGGAATCATCATGTTGATGTATACGTGAAGCATTAATCGGAAGCACTTTGTCGATAAACTCATCAATCCGGTGAAGATGTCAACCAACGGCTCTAAGAAGAAACTCCACGTAGAAATGACCCGATAAGAAGCTCGGTTCTTACATGAGTTTGGAGCCGTTCGACCATTTATTCTCGAAATCAATCAACCATGCGGTAATTTCACACTTCTCCCCTCAAGAATTGCATACGGAGTTGCCATTCTTGATTAAATAAGTGAAAATCATCCGAATGTTCTATTCACACTTCTCTCCATAAAATCGCACATGATGTCGCCATCTTCATTATAATCGAGCAAGTGGAATGAGAACACAATCGGTGGTAGCCAGTTCACTGATGGTGAAGCACATGGAAAAAGTATGAAGCATGTTGATGAGAATGGTCATAATAAGAAGATTTCTCTTCTTCAGAAGATAATGCGCACTGAAACGTACACATTTCTTTTCTTTAGAGTACGAGGCATGAACTGTTGTGTTCATATGTCATTATGTTGAAGTACGAGGCCTGAACTGATGTGAACAGACGTCATAGCAGATTGAATATCAAGGTTGAGTAACATGAACCCGTGAGTAATGAGATATCAATCCATTTGTTATCCATACTTTAAGCGAGTCCATGTAGTGAAGGATCGAGGAATCTACAACTGAGTAAGGAATACCTGCACTAACATTACAAACTTGATTGCATATATATTGGTTAGTGACATTAGTATCCAAATTCTTTGGGGCTTCACCGTCAACCTTGATTTTGCCATTGGAAAATGACTTTCGGTAGGAATCCACCTAAGTCCAAAGATCCTTAAACATTCTACGATGGTATCCACTTATGGCAAGGTCTAGGGTGTTAAGCTTCTTATGCACGTGGAAGACTTATCGATATTCCTAGACTCCAAAGATTTTGTAGTTGGTATCCATCTAGGCAAAGTATTTTGTTTGTTTTGCTTCATAACATCTTGAACCTTAGTCACGTTAGTAGTCTTAGTGGATTGTACCTTAGCATGTGAATTAGGAGAATGTGTCTTATTCGGAAAAGACTTAGAATTTCTAGTTTCACTTTCAACATGCTTAGCATTCTTCTTCTCATATCTACTTTTAGATGACAAACCAACCCCTAGTCATTTGAGTGTTCCTAGGTAATGGCTTACAACTACTAGTAGTGCCTTGAAAACTCATAGAATTCCTCACCCTAGGTCTTGCACCTAAAATTACATCTTTTCGAATCGTGCTTTTTCCTAGCATCTTCTAGATAATAGTTCTTCCACAAGTCATTCATATTATATGAATTGTGGGTTTTAATGCTTGGTTTTGACACTGCTTTCGAACTAATCCTAGAGGTCTTTGGAGTAGAAGTGGCAACTTGTTGAGGGTTAACAGAGTGGAAGCATTATTCGTAGGTAACTTAGGTGAAGTGGTGGTTTTGACAAAACTTGTTTCGCATCAACTTAGGAGGCAAACCGTGTTTTGAAAAATTTGTTCGTTCGGACTTAAATGCGATCGGTTGTATAACAACCGGTTTTCCCAAGGCGATGGTTTTGCAAACTTAGTGTTCACACTATTCCTGCTTTTTTTCGAGCTCATTCTTTAAGGCAACTATTGTAAAACTCTTATCCTGAAGTTGAGCTTTGAGTTCATCAATTTTTTCAATCAAAGAGTTTGTTTGTTCCAATGACTTAGTTCTAGCTTCTTTGACAGAGTCACTTAGTTCTATATGATGCTTTCTCAAAGACTCATTTTCCTTTAGTAATTTGGCCACACAAACCGCTAATTCATCATTTCTCATTTGAATATCATCAATAGCATTAACATCAGAATTACTTATAACCAAATTACTTTTCACATGCATATCAGAAATATGTTTCTTCAAATTGTTGAATGTCAAGTTTTTGTCCTGAAGCTGAGCTTTCAAAGTGTTTATTTCAAAAAGTTCACAGAATTCAGGAAATTCTAGATTTTTGCATGGTTTATGAGATTGTAAACTTTCCTTTTTACTTTGTATTGCGATTTCAAGTGAAATGCAATGTTTTTCAAGTTGTGAAAGTATGTTTGAAAGTTCATCGTACTTTTTCTTATCAACCATATTGTTAGTTTTGAAAACACTAGTTTCAGACTCATCTTTAGTCAAAGAACATTTGTTAGAATCACGTTCAGCATCGTGATCAGTTTGTTTAAGAACATTAATAGATTCATTTTGTTGTTCAATTAAGGGTACCTCAAAGAAATGACACGTGTTCATTTGTTTTTCGAAATCGCTACGCATTACATTTAGCACGAGTCATCGAGTGTTGCTTGTATCAAGATTGTCTTTATCGATCTTGCGCATTCGGTGACAATCGATACAACATCCGATGCATTACCGAATCAACCATACTATCACTTGATTGCACCGACATTCATTCATTTTACATTCACAACATCCACTTCTTTTGTGACAAGAGTTACCGAGCAGCTAGTTACATCATTCATTGTTGTCTCTGATATTCTGCATTCAGCAACACCCGACCTATTATCTGATACATTAACCGACTCATCACAACTATCTCTCAATTGCATCTGAAAGTCATTCAAGTTTTCATCCATTTGTGCAGCTTCCTCAATGTACTTCTCCACATTGTCCACAAGACGGATAAATGTATCAATGAATTCCTGAATTTCCATTCCCGTATGTTTTTTGAAAGAAATTCCAGTCACGTCTTGATCAAAGTCTGAGGAATATTCCCCCTTGATAAATGGCTGAAATTGATTGAAGATTACTTGAAGAGCTGCATTAGAATCATCAGTTGATACCTTCCTTTTGGTAATTTGAAGCCTCAGTTGTTCTAAGTTTAGTAGCACGGTTTTTGTTAAAGTGGGTAGATCCTGACGAAGGAGAGCATTGCTTGTTCGATCCATAGCTGTGGATAATAGTAGTTTGAGGTGCTGATGAAGTAGTTGAAAGGGCACAATGTTGCATTCCAATTGCATGGCATACTGTGGCATTAGCAGGTGCAATTCTTTTTCACTGTACTCAGAACATGAAGATCTCACATCGTCATTGATTAATTCAATCATCTTTAGTCGTTCAGTGTAGCATACATTATCATTGTTGTCCACAACATCATACAATTTAAGCACTTCTGAAATCACTGGGTCAGTAGAGTAAGACATGATGTTGTAGTATACACGGGATTTTACAAGTCTATGATTTAAACCGAGAAATAGAATCTTTCGCGGGATTTTACAAAAATCAAGACAAAACCATGAGACAATGATTAATTAAGAAGGATTGTGTGAAATGAATTTACGGATCTTGTAGACGATAAAGAAGTACTTTTGTTTTTGAACTTTTGATATCACAATAACTCGCACGGTAATTAATTTCAACGAACCCGGAAAATTTCAAATCCCAAAATAATGCTCAATCTCGGATAATCGAAGATTAATCAAAACCGTGTGCAAAATTATATCAATAATTTTCCACAAATGGCACTTAAAACTCAAGTAGTACACTCGTATGTCACATATCCGAAAACATATGAAGAAATATGGAGCGACCAAGGCCCAAAGTATTTCACACACCCACCGATCATTGAAATCCAAATATTTTACACAACCCTAATTTTCGTATAAAAACACTCCTTAATCCAACACAACCCTAATTTCTCTCACCCTAAACCAAATCTTCCAAAAAACGCAGCCACTTTTCTTTTGAGATCTCTTCGACCACCCTCAATCACATAAACATGACGGACTGAAGAAATAGTCACCCATTTTTATAACACGAGCGCATAAATAAACACAAACACGCTTTTCTTAGAATAATCCCTCGAGTCACTTTTGAGAAACGACTTTGATTAATCTCTTAGAACCCACTGATGAATAAATCGATTGAGCTTCAAGATCTTTTCAAAGATCTAAGGTAGGTGTTAATTTTGTATGACCCGAAAGAAAAGAAGAATGAAACTTAAGTGTTTTGTTCTATCTTTAATTGTTTTCGGATAAGAAAAGAAGTTTATGCTTCGAAAGAGGTCAAGGATGAAAATCTCTTGTGTTATAATTCGTATGAACACATCATATGATGATACTAATGAGATAAGTCGAGATCTATGTTTTATTTATGTTTTATTTTTATTTTATTTAAATTCGAGGCTTGTAGCAGTAGAGATTTGCTTGTTTTTTGTTGTGAGATTTGTAGAACACGGTTTGTGAGATTGTCTCGTTTGATATGGGTTAATGTGAAACGGGTCTTTTGGATTTGTAAATGTTGATTGTAGATTGAATATGTAACTGATGTGAGAACTATTATAAGGTCACGTTTTTGCTTTTTCTTTGACACGGGTTTGAAAGACAGATTAGTCTTTAAGTCTCATAAATCATACTGTGTCGCTTTTAAGAGACTGCACAAGTCGCTACTCTAAATAGAGTACAATTCGCTACTCTAAATAGAGTACAAGTCGCTACCTTAAAAAAACCTGCACAAGTCGCTAGTGTAAATACACAAGTCGCTAGGTATTTGTAAAAACAAAACCCAAGTCGCTAAGCAAAATGACCCAAGTCGCTAGGCAGAAATGACCCAAGTCGCTAAGAGGAAACTGAACAAGTCGCTAGGATGAATGTCTAGTAGCAGCCAGCCTGGACAAAATAACAGCACGAAAAGTACTAACAACCAGCCCCGAAACTTATACTAAAACTTAACCAAACATCAATCTATACTTATCAATCCCTCGTAAACATGAAATTACAAATCTTTAACATATTAAACCAATTAAAATTCGAACTTGGTGCATACACAAATAAAAAAATCCGAACCAAATGAAAACAATAATAACCACTTAAAATTCAAGCACACAAGATATCCAAGATCAAACCATGGCTCTTGATACCATTTGTAGGATATTGGTTATTGTTTTAATCAAAGAACATGTATGAGGATTGAATCAAACAAGATGGTTTTAGAGAGAGAGAGATGGGTGGGATACTTTCTAGAGAGAGAGAAAGAGATGAGAGAAAAAGAAGTTGTATTATTAAGAGAAATGAAAGCACCACCCCTTCCATGGATGGAAGGGGTATTTATAGTTACAAGAAATACGACCTCCTATCGGCCTGTGGATCAGGTATACAGTGGGTAAAGACCCGTCCTTCCTCCACGGTGTTACACTAAGCTATACTACGCTACAAACTAACTAATAAACTGCTAAATAACGTAAATAACTACACGTCTACGAGCTAACTTATGCTAGATAATATTTGGGGTGACCGACTCTTCACTATGGAATTTTCTAATTCCTAACATTTATACTATTAAGAAACCCTAATTCTGCAGCTTACAAATCATGTAAAAGATATGCATTATCTATTCCTAAATTAACTCCTGCATATCCTAACTAAATACCAATAATACGGAAACTACATATCCGCAGAAATAGAAATAACTATCGTGATGAATCGCACTATCCGCAGATAGCTACACTATCGATAGAAATACTAACACTATCAGCAGGAACCTTTATCAGCAGGAACCCACTATTACAAAATTCCTAACAATCCTCCCCTAAACTTGAATTTGACTAAGTTAACTTCAAGTTTCCAGATAGATCTTGAACTTGCAAGAGGATTGAACATAAACAGCAACTGAAACAAGATAATTAACCAGCAGAACACCTAGAACCACCAGAAACAGCAATGAAGACCAGGATTCCATCAGCAACTCCTAGATCGGCGACATCGGGAACCAAAGAAGAACCTTGATAACAGTAGATTTGATAAGCCTTTACCAAGTAGATACTCACTCTTGGGCTAGCTGGTTCTTGAGTGGAATCATGACATCACCCGAGTGAACCAATAACCAGTCCAACACTTAGAACGAGAATCAATGGTGTGTTGGAAAACCCTAATGATTTTTGGCAAACCATCACAGCCATTAACTCAGGACTAGTCATGGTATTCCACTGCCTTTACCACAAGCCATGAACTTGTGGGCTAGCCAACTCTTCATCTATTAGGACATGGTGAGTTGAGCACCATACAACTTATTGGCAAGTTGTCAACCGTCCAACGGATTTGATGTCTCTTTACCAGAGCCGTTTGCTCATGGAGTAGCCAATGTTTGGTGTGTGAGACCAGGGTACATTGATAGACCCTCTGATTTTTTGTAAATCAACAACTATCAACGGATTTGAGAATACTTACTAGAGCTGTACCCCCATAGCAAGTTAACCCTTTGTCACTTAAGACATGCTGAGTTAAAAACCATATAAGAGACACAACTGTACAACATGATCCTCAAAGATGAAAGTTAGCAAAACAACCAATATATATATGGAAAAGAATTTTTTTTAACACCAAATAAAAATAAGAAATAAAGAAGAAATATATCAACATACCAGACTTCAAGAAGAAGAATCAGCAGAAGCAGCAATGAGTTTATTCTTAATACATTGGACTAATTGCTCTGCATTAACCATATCATTTCCAACAGGAGCAGTAGAGAAACCCAACTTCTTTTTTAGCATTTGCTCCATCAAAGGTACAGACAAAGGATAGTTTTGATCCGAAAACATATAACATAAACCCCATACCATGTCTGCACAACATGTACACTAGAAAATGGATAAAATGTCCAACCATAAACCCTCCACTAATTCTGACCTTCCCAAATCCTAAACCCTGCACCATCCTGATATTTGGAATCAAACAAAACTTGAAGATCACCCAGCAACATTAGACCAGCACCTGTTGCATGATGAGATTCAAAGTGTTTTGACACCATTTCATAAAGTGAAATAAGATCTTGTCTGTCCAGAAAATTCAGTATCTTAATAAGAAAAGTAAAATGTCAGACAGACCCATCTTTGTGATAGACAGAGTTACATGAAACCAAACCACCAAGACCAGTAGGTGTGAGTTCCCATCTCACAAACATAGACCATACTATTGGTTCCTCATCAGAATCATCCTCCACAAAATCCTCTATAAATGAATTGGCAGGAGCCTGAAGATTAAGAAAACTACCTTTCTTTCTAGCTATACTCTTCTGTCTTCTTCCAGAAATAGAAGAAGGGGAAGAAGCAGCAGATACATCAATAGTTGGGACCACTGGTGTAACAGGGGTGACAACCTCCTCTTTGTCAGATGAAATAACTGGTGGATTTTGGGTAGAAGCAGAAATGGACACATGCTCTGGTGCATCAGTAGAAGGAATTTTTCCTCCATCAGTAGAAGTAGGTGGCACATCATCAGGAGAAACTGATGTTGTACCTTCAGCAAAAACTGGAGCATTATCAGGAGCATCATCAGTCTGTAATCTCTTAGGGTCAGATCCTTCCAAAAGAGATGAAGAACGTATGAATCTGGCAAAAGGATGAATACCATCTTTCTCCAACCTTGTGAGAATTTTGTAATACTCTATGACCAACTTATCATCTGGCAGAGATTTCACAAAAGCCATAGACCAGCCAGTGTTGTAGACAGCAGAACTCGTATTCTTCACAAATTCCCTCATATGTTTCCTCTCTTCAGCTTGAGAAAGAGGTTTATCCGGTTTCGCTTTAGCCTTGCGCTCTGCATCTGCTTTCTTTCTCTGTCTAACCAAAGCAAGTATATCATCAACATAGTTCTCAGAATCAAAAGCGCCACCCAATATAGATTGGGCAAGAGATGGATTGGTAGCGACATCACCCGCCAGTTGATTCCAAGTGTCATCTGTAAATCGTAGAGCAAGATCATCAAGCTCTTTCATTCTCTGAGGTGTGACATCAGGAACTTTGTGAGCCTGACTTCGAAACTCCGCATCATAAGCAGCATGAGTCTGTGTAGACACTTCCGTATCACGTTGTGAAATCTCATGAAGTCTCAGTAGTCTAGCCTGTTCAGCCTTATAAGCATCTGAATCCATATCCTCATTTATTATTTTAGCCTTTCCCGTCTCTACCTGAGGAGCAGACATGGATTCAACCTCAACAGAAGCAACCTTAGGATCAGAGGAAATGGGAGTATCAACAGCATTAGAAAGAGGCTTAGGTTCAGAAATCTGATCAGCAGAAGTGGGTTCAGAAGGAAACTTCACAGGATCAGAAGACACATTTAAATCAGCACCAATAGATTGATCCGGAGGAACCACAGTACTATCAGCAGCAACAAACTCAGATGTTGATACTTCAGTATCCAGATTGACCTTTCTGGTAGTCCTTTTCCTTTTAAAAACCTGGACCTCTGGATCCTTCTGTGGTGCAGTAGTGCCCAAAGAAACAAAAGCCAAGATATGAAGTGCTTCCAGATCAATTTGAGTCCTCTCAGTATCTTGATCCCCTTCTAAATCAAAGAAAACAATATTTCTTCTCCTTTTGTTCAGCCGAATCTCTAAGCCAGTCACCCTTTTTAGCAGCTTTACAATAGCACCACCGAGAGTCTGCATTGTTTCCTTAAGCTCATTTCTTGTTTCTGTGAGCTGAGCCTCCAAATCATCAACCTTCTTAGAATATCTGTTAAGCAAGCTAGACATGTTCATTAGTACATCAGGATCCTCAGCTCCACCAACAGGTTTTCCTGAGGTATAGGGAGCTTCATTGGTCCTGGGAGGAGACACATAAAAATCATCCCCAAAGAAGGTGTCATCCTCAAAATTATGCCTAGAAGGACTAGAAGGTTGGACAAATAGTTGGTCAACATTTTCCTCAGTCTCAACAGGATCTAGACCCTGTGGATCAGAGGCAATAACAGGCTCCTCAGGAGCAACAACCCTTGGTGATGGTGGGACAACTGGTGGAGGAGATGGGGGTTGCAGGTCATCGATGGCAATCGATGCGAGAGCACCAGCAGACATTGGGGTGCAGTGACATAGGAAAACCAGAAGCCTCATCAATGATAGGCTCTAAGCCACCGGCGAGAATACACACAGCCAGCCTACATTGCCACCAGGCAACATAGAAGGTAACAGAGGTCTGTGTTCTCCAGCAAAATTTGTTTTCATTGTTGCAAACAATTTAGCAGTTAATTTATTAATAACCTTTGGAGTTTGATCAGATGTTTCAATGCCTAATATCATCTGTAGAAATCTAGGATACATCAAAAATTTATGTTTAGTATCCTTTATATTCTTAAGCATTTCCTCAAAAATATATCTTGAAAAATTATAATTTCTACCATGGGCCAAACAGATTATAGCATTTGCAATCGAACTGGAAAACTGATCCCAACCCCCAGATTTAGGACTTAGACACTGAAGAAGGATATGGACAAGAAATCTCCATTTAGGACAAAATTTATTTTTATACCAAATGAATTTCCCATCAGTGGGATACCCTATGCTGGCTAAACCAGTGATTATCTCATCTCTATTGTTCTCAATGAGACCACCTTCATCATCAAATTATAACTGAGTCCTAATGATCGACTCAGTTATCACACACTCTTCTCCATCTATGGTAGCCACAATCTCCTTGGTTTGACCATTTGGAGATCGCTCATGAGCAGTGGCCCAAAATTGCCTGACTAAAGAGTCATAAACAACTGACGGAGAGAAAGTTAGAGCATACCTGATCTTAGAGCGCAGAAGGAAATCAATCATTGAATCATAAAAATCACTCCCTTTGGCTTGTTCCAAGAATGCAACTTTATTGTGATCTCCTTTGTAATCAAGTGTTGCCATTGATGCAGATGAGTTTGATTCAAATTGAGAGGGAATTGAAAAATTAGGTCGTGGGATTATACTGATTGACTATTTAAAGTTGTTACCAAAAATAGCCGTTTAAATTGGCAACAAACTCGGACTGAATCTTTGACCAATTTTGACTTTAATTAAATCTCAAGATAAATTCCCAAAATATCAATACCGGTGACAATAAAAGTCACTCAATGAAACCATTTAGTCAACCGGTGGAATGATGAATGTTTGACCATGTTCCATATCAAAGCTACCGGTGAAACCATTGCCCCTCGTGAAATAATCACGTTACTGCGGGAATGGAGAAAAGATAACCCCTTCTGAACATAACAGTGTCTCAACAGTCTCCACACTAAACCTTTATTTATCCAGCTACCAACCAATTAATTACAGCCATAAATTCTACCAACAAAAAATCCCATATTTACTGTCTATATAACCAACCTCTTGCCTCATCAAACACACATACAAACCAAATAACCAAAGTCGATTTCCTACCAAAACACCATGAATAACTCACCCAATCATCCTATCGAAATATCTTCAGACTCTTCTGAGAGTGAGCCATCCCACGATGGATGGTTAAACTATTTTCCTCGTGGTTACTCCAGTGTGACATACATGTCCAGAGACCCTCCTCTCAAATCACCATTTGCTTACACTTCTTCAGAGGAGGATCTATCCAATCCTCCTCCCATGTGGAGTTTGAAGTAAACACTCGAGCTTAATGCCATGAATGCAGAATCTTGATGAGGAGAATGGTGCATCTTCCGGCCAATCAATGTTGCTCCTCTTGCATTGTGCCACCACCTTGATGCGGTTGCAAGCCCTTGACTCCAAGACCGAACCTCCACCTCAAACCACGAGAAGAGCTACGATGCTTGGTATAGGCGCAAAGCCGGTGTGGTCGTTTATTGACAGGTGGGGAAAGGAGCATCAGAGGATGCCAGAGTGGGAAAAAGGAGGCCTGAGTAGGTGCCTGGAAGTTGGAAGCTGAAGTCTGAAGTAGTCTTGTGTGAAGCTTGTTAGGGTGGAGTCTTGATGTGATAAGCAGAAATTTTTAGAAAGTCTTGTAATGTTAAACTACATATAAGAATGCAGTTTGTTTTTATGAATAAAAGACATTTGTAGTTTAATCTTTTGCTATTTTTTGCCACTGATTGTGTGTTTGAAACTAGATCTACAAGATGGTTAGTAGAACACAGAACAAAACAAAGATATATACAAATACACAAAAATATACAACATAAATCCTCCCCTTAACATAAATCCTCCCCTTAAACCAGAAACCTCCCCTTAGGCATAATCCTCCCCTCAAACACAACAATCAGGGGTTGATCATGCCTATATGGAAAATCAAAAATTGAAACCTTGGACCATCAAAAGCTTTAGTCAACAAATCAGCTATATTTTCATCTGTATGAATTTTAACCACTTGAATAAGGTGTTTTTCATTAGCATCTCTAATAAAGTGGTGTCGAATTTCTATGTGCTTTGTTCTTTGATGAAAAACATGATTTTTAACAATGCAAATTGTACTTTGGTTGTCTATATGGATCTTAGTGTTCATAAAATTAAACCCATAGTCCAATAACTGATTTTGAATCCAAAGTACCTGACCACAACAACTAGTAGCAGCAACATATTTAGCCTCAGTAGAAGATGTAGCCACTATGGTCTGTTTCTTGCATTGCTAGGAGATTAATCTCCTTCCCAGAAACTGACAACCCCCAGTGGTAGATTTTTGATCAAAATTGGCACCAGCATAATCACTATCACTATATGCTTCCAGCTCAAATGGAGACTCTCTAGGATACCAAAGACCCAACTTAGGTTAACCTTTGAGATACTTAAAATCTTCTTGATCGCGATCAAATGGGAAGTCAAAGGTGACTGATGTCGGAACAAGCACCGATCGCAAACATAATATCGGGCCTAGAAGCGATCAAATACATGAGTGAACCAATCATAGATCTGTAGAGGTGAATATTGACAGTCGGATCTGGTTCATTATTTGACTTAGCCTTTGGGGCTTCATAGGGAGTAGTTGCAGTCCTAACGAGTTCCATATCAAACTTCTTGAGGATGTCATGCACATACTTCTCTTGTTGAATGAAAATACCATCTGATTTCTGATGCACTTGAAGACCCAAAAAGAATGTAAGTTCACCCATTGCACTCATCTCAAACTCACTTTTCATTAACTCCTCAAATTCCCTGTACCAAGCTTCTTTGGTAGAACTAAAGATAATGTCATCCACATACACTTGAACAAGAATGATATCCCTGGAGTTCTTCTTGATAAAGAGAGTTTTATCAATAGCACCTCTCCTGTAACCATGTTTCAGCAGGAACGAAGAGAGCCTAGCATACCAAGCTCTAGGTGCTTGATGAAGTCCATAGAGTGCTTTAACCACTTTGTAGACCATATCTGGATTATGAGGGTCTATAAATCCCTTGGGTTGAGTGACATAAACTTCTTCCTCAATTTCACCATATAGGAAGGCACTTTTTACATCCATCTGATATACCATGAAGCCCATGTAGGAAGCAAAAGCCAAGAAGAGTCTGATAGCTTCTACTCTAGCAACAGGAGCAAAAAATTCATCATAATCAATCCCTTCTTCTTATCTGTGGCCTTGGGCAACCAACCTAGCCTTGTTCCTCACCACAATCCCCCTTGCATCCCTCTTACATTTCAGAATCCACTTTGTCCCAATAGCATACTTGCCAGGAGGCAACTGAACAAGCTCCCACACATTTTGATTCAAAAATTGTTGCATTTCTTCTTGCATAGCAGCTACCCAATCATCATCTGCCAAAGCCTGTGCAACACTGGTAGGTTCAACTTGAGAGAGGAAGCAAGCAAATAGACAATGATGATAGTCTATGTGATTGTTCCTATGTTGATCCTGAATGTATCTGAGAAATGCAGATTCACCAAAACATGTCTTATTCACCCTGCTTCTAGTTTGTACAGATGAAGTAGGATCACCAATTATTAGAGATTATGGATGTACTGTGTTAATCCTCTTTGTGACATTAGGACTAACATCAACTGATGTGGCCAGATTAGTGATAAAAGGACCAAAATCGTCATCATAAGAGGAAGAATCAAAAATGCATGTTCTTGACATATGATGAATGCCATCTAATTCAGAGCTTGTATATTGTGAATTGGCTAAGTCAGATGGACTTGAAAATCTGGTGGGAGAATCATCTAAACCCAGAGTATCAATAGATGGAGTAGTGGAGGGAACCGCATGAACAACATCACTAGCAGAAGGAACAGGAACACTACCAGCAGAATTACTATCAGCAGCAACCGACCCATTACCAGCAAAATTGACATCAGCAGCTTTCTGACCAGTAGGATCAGACACATTACCAGCAGGAACAGATACATTATCAGCAGCATCAAACTTCCTGCGGGCTTCAATAGTTGCCTGCCTTAAGAGTTCTGCTGTTTCTTTGGAGAATTCATAACCATACTTTTCAGCATCATCCTTTGCTGCATGCTCTTAGCTTTGAAGCTTCACAAGTTCTTTTGCATGCCCTAAATCACTTGAAGTTGTATCAGAAGAATCTGTGTCCTTGGTACTTGTAAAGTGGTTAGTAGGAAAAGAAGGAACAACAATAGGTTGTTCATCACAGTCTAAATCTGACTCATCATCTGAGGAACCTGTAATGTTAGTTTGAGTAGCTTGTGGTTCTGCAGAAAGATTAGATTTAAAACGAGTATAACCTAGATGATCAGTTAAGTATTCAAGATCAAAGTACCATTCTTGACTTGCTCCCTGAACATTTGGCTTGTCCTCTATAAATCTCAGATTCAGTGTCTCTTCAATCTTTTTTGTGGAGCTGTTATACACCCTGTAAGCTTTACTATGAGCTGAATAGCTTACTACAAAATCCTCATCAGCTTTTCCTTCAAATTTGCCCAAATGATCACTGGTGTTAAGGATGGTCACATGACAACCAAAAGGCTTAAGGTAGCTTATGGTAGGAATCTTTCCAGAAAAAAGTTCATAAGGTGTCTTATTGTGAGGATGAGTTATCAACACCTTGTTCAAAACATAACGAGCACTCTTGGCCGCTTGATCCGAACATGGTAGGCAACTTTGAATCGCAAGCATAGACCTTGCTGCTTCAATAAGGGTTCTATTCTTTCTTTCAACAACTCCATTTTGTTGTGGAGTCCTGGCATTACTATAATCCCTTTTTATCCCCTTAGAAGCACATAGCTCGATTAATTTGGTGTTCTTGAACTCTGTCCCATTGTCACACCTAATGGCTTTAACCTTTTTATTCAACTGATTCTCAACCAGGGCAAAAAAGTCTTGAAGAATCTGAAATGTTTCATCCTTAGTCAACAAAGAAGAATGCCCAGCAATACCTGCTATAGTCATCAGTAACCACCAAACAATAGTACTTGTGATCAATGCTTCTGATAGATGTAGGACCAAAGAGGTCCATGTGCAGAACCTGCAAAGGCTCTGAGATAGTGCTAACAACAGTAATGGATTTATAGGAAGCCTTGTGTTACTTTCCCTTGTTGCAGGCCACACAATTGTGCTCATTTGTGAAGACTTTGGAAGGAAGTCCATGAACTAAACCATGTTTTGCCAGCTTGTTGATAGTTTTGAAATTGACATGAGCCATCCTTCTATGCCATTTATTAGATTCATCCAAGGATGCCTTTGCCACTAAAAAAGCTAAATCTCCTTCAGGCTAAACATCATTTAGGTTGAATGTATAAAGATTATGTTTCCTAGGAACCTTTAGAACAACTTGGTTGTCATCAGGTATCTGGAAGTCTTTGGAAAGTACAAGACATTCAGTATAAGTGAACATAACACAGTTTTTCTTGTCACAGATTTGGGACACAAAAAATAAATTGAAGTTTCTTAGTTGTTCCACATAATACACATTCTCAAAGTCCAGCTTGGCAGTTCTAATGGTTCCCTTCCCTGTAATCTTACCATCTCCTCCTCCAAATGTAACAGTACCTCCTTGAAGAGATACAAAATCATGCAATCTATTTTTGTTCCTTGTCATACTCCAAGAACAACCACTATCAACAATACCTAAATCTTTATTTGTATGAGGATCATCCTACAAGTTAAAAGATATACAACAACATTAGTATTCATGGAGACCCAAGTCATCACTGACTTGGGCCTGCCTTGTGGATCATATTAGAAAAACCTGCAGATTGATGAGATCCACTATTGTTCTTGGAACCCTTCATGAAGGATGGCCTATTGTGTGTCCAAGAACAACCTGCTGAGGGCTTAACAGCAGTATCCCACCTTGCCCCCCTTTTACTCAATGGGTCATTATCAACAGGCGTATATCCATTTTGAAAATAAGTACTAGTAGGTCTGATTAATGGCTTTGGAACATTTCTTCTCCAACATGATGGTCTATCGGCAGAAACTGGGTTACCAGCAGGAACTGGTCTACCAACAGAATTGGTTCTGCTAGTCCTCACATGTGTCCCAAAGGAAACACACGGAGGAATTTTGGTCACATCATTCCATATTGGTCTATGTCTCTGTTGATAAGTACAAATACCCATTTGTTTCTCATAAAAATCAGAATCTTTGATAAGATGAAATGTACTTCCACAAACAAAACATGATTTCTTCTTAAAATGCTTGTTCATAACAGGAATAGTCTTATCACAAACAAACTTATTCAAACCACAACCAAAATCAGAATTGTTTTTAACAGAATCAACAAAACAAGAAATGTTTCTAAACTAAGCTGTCTTTGAAGAAGATTCATTAACAACAACTCTTGGGGCATGGTGAACTGGTAAAAGATTAGGAGAGGCAGACTTGGGAGTTGAAGACTCTTCACTTGAATCACAACTGGCATAGTCTTTAGACTGGGTCTCTGAAGTCCTATCACTGGAAGAACCAGAGACAAAAGTATTAGATTCACTGCCAGTGTTAGATAAGTCATTATACTTTTGACCATAGGTCACATGTGATTCATCTGAGTCTGATTCTGGGTTGGGTGGTCTAACAATACCATTAATTGAGGAAGGAACAAAATGCATTTCACCTTGTTTTACAAATTTAACAGGTTTTCTATATTTATCTTCCTCTTCATCAGTGACAAGATTAAAAACACTATATTCATTAGGGTCATAAACCTCATATGGACCAATATAATCCTTGAAGCTCAACCCCATCTTAGTTTTAGCAGACATAGAACTTTTCCACAATTTGTCTAGGTTTTTAGTCTGTTCTTGCCTGTTTATGTCTAGCCACCTCTGTATCTAACTTAGCCTTTAGACCCTCTTTTTCTGCAATGACCTTTACATATTCTTTCTCATTAAATTTTAGCACATTAGTGGTGTTCTCCAAATATCTTTCTAACACTTTAATTTTCTCTTCAAGAGCCAATTGATTTTGTTGGTACCAAGCCTTTTGTTTTTCTAATGATTTAACAATTTTCTTATAGGCCTGGACCTGAATAAAATATTCTTTATATTGGCCATTAATATCATCAAATTCACTTTTAAGAGCATCATATTTAGCATTACAACCAAAAATACAATTTTGTACCTGAGAAGTGATGCCCATTAGTGCAAACTCATCGTGATGTCGACAACCAATGCAATCGAGGATTTTCATCACGAACTTCATCCACATGAGCATCGGTCAACCCATGAGTCCAAAGACATCAAAGCTTTAGGTTTCGATCCTCAACTTCCTTGATCTTGAATGCGAATATCTTCTCCTGTCACTTCCTTCTTATTGCGACTTACAAATCACGTAAAGATATGCATTATCTATTCCTAAATTAACTCATGCATATCCTAACTAAATACCAATAATCGTAAACTACATATCCGAAATAGAAATAACTATCGCAGATGGCGCACTATCCGCAGATAGCGTACTATCGATAGAAATACTAACACAATCGGCAGGAACCTTTATCGGTGAGGAACCCACTATTACAAAATTCCTAACAAAAACTCTTCAAAATCATTAGAAACCACTCCATTTCTATGGCTTAACATCAAATCAAATATAATTCTCCATAATCTCATAATCCTATTAATTAAGAGATTCAAAGATGATCATCCTCACACCTTTCAAATTTCTCTCATCTTCTCCTAGAATAAGCTTAAGCAAAAATAACTAAGTCATCCACCTCTTCTCCATCAAACAAACCATGTAAGAAAATGGCTAGAATGAGTGTTAGACCATGTTGTTTTGTCAACATTAGCTCATCTTCTGATTCCTCCCTTCTAACCATCTCATCTACCATAAGAGATGAGAACTTTCTTAGTTTGAGCACTCCTACACCACCTCCAAAATCACCCATTGTAATCACCAATCCACCACCTACAAAAACTCCCATTTGCACCTCTCCGCCACCGGCTCCAATCCAAACATCCAAATCACCATCACCTCCTAAATCTCCAAAGCTCATACCATTAGAACTATTCTCCACACCACCAACATCTCCAAACCCATTCTTGGAGGACTTAGAGAGCTTACCTCCTCGGCCCACTAATCCACCTCCACTACCATCCTTTGGTATAACTGAGCGAATCGCTCATGAGTCACCACGCCCATCATTTGACCCAAACGCCCCGTTAGAACCTCAAACTCGCCTCTTCCATCCACTTCACAGTGACATTCATGGACCATTGTATGGGGACCATGCCCAACCACCAACATCCTTGTCTCCTCATATCAAGGACATTGATGAATCTATGTGGGAAGATCACCCACAATCCAAAACGGATATACAAGCCCAACTAGATCACCTCCACAACTTCTCCAATATGGTGGATTCTCACCTTAGTGAAACTATGCAAATGCAAAATGCTTTGCTCTCCTCCTTCATCACACCAACAATAATTCTACCATTCCACCACCACCTAATCATGAAACTTTTTTCCCACCTAGACATGGTTACTCAAATTGTGAAATGACGCCCACATTAGCGAGCGGACCACGGTTATGGTCCATGAGCTCCAAGATGAAATGAGGTTCATCCTCAACCACATCCTAGAGTGAATCAACGCTCTTGCTCATCCAAAGACCTCAATAGGAGGGTTCTAGATTTTCTTTTAAGTAATTTTTATTTTCTAGGATTTTTCTTTATTATTATTTTTATAATTTTAGGCTTTTCTTTATGTACTAAAACATCCATCGTGTTCCATTTCATGATTTTCAAGGCATGAAAATTTTAACAAGTGAATGATGTTTCTTATATAGTTGTTGGTTGTTATTTGATGGTTGAAATTACTTGTATAATTATAATGATGCTTGTTACTAACCTTTCTTTTGTAGCTTTTTACAATCCATATATCTTTCTCTTGGCACCCAATTTAGGGGAGCATTGGCCAGGAGGAGACAATGGCTCGGGCTCATTACATTTACCGCTTCGCCTCTTCTTTTGTTTCGACAAAGGGGAGAATATTATAGAACTTGACCTTTGACTTTGTAAAAGTCAACATCATACTTTGACTTACAAAAAGTCAAAATTGTTTAAGACCAAATAATTGGACAAACTAGTCATAAGATAAAATAAACTTCTTATTATCAACTTTATCTAATTCACTAGTTCTTTCAAGTTCTAATTAATCTCATATTTTTATAACTCTTGTACAACTTTACATCTTTGGTAAAAATAAAATTTATGTTTTGTCTTCAACAAAAAGATGGAGATTATTAATACAAATATCATCATTAAACGTTATTTATATTTTATGATCTTTACATAAGTTTTGTTAACGACAAAAGTAAATTTTATTTTTGTAAAGTCTTATCAAGATTAATAGATATTAAAACAAGTTTTCCTTAAATAAAGTCTTCATCACTCAAGCATTTACATTTTGATTAGTCATGTATCAATTAACTTTGATATCCTTCTAAACCATAATATGTGTCACCATTTTTAGAACAAGTATGTTTTAGTTTCTTAAAACACATCATTACATATGTATTTACTTTTAACATATTACTTCTAAAAATAGAAAACAACATATGACATCATGGCTTGTATCACATTAAAATCTCTAGAAGATTTCATAAGATATTTTGTTTAGATTTGGATTTTACATATCTTACATGATCTTGGTTAGATTTGGTTGACTTTAAAAAGATCTTTGTAATCTTGCTGTCAGACAGGCGGAACCAAAAAATACAAGGGCGAAACCCTTTTTTGGTTCCGTGGTCACTGCAGATCAATTTGGCCTATAAATAGCAAGCCAACCCAAGTTGTTTTCTCATCCCTTTCTAGCATAATCACATACATTCCTTCTCTCTATTATTTCTAACTCAGTTTCATATCATTATAGTGATCCTCTTTTGTAGCAAAGAAGATCAAGGCATAATCAAGCTTCAACAAATAGTTGGAAGGCTTGTTTGTTTTGTTGTTGTATGATCTAGTCTTGTTCAAATATCTATGTTGTACCAAACCATCTTAAACCTCTGAGTGTGAGTGGTTAGTATTTTAGTCCTCAAAATACATATTGTGTGGGAGTGGTTGTACCCTTGTAAAAGAACTCGACATCTAGCTTTGTGTCAAAAATATTATGTAAGCGACGTGTAAAGGTTTTCTCCGCAGGTTAAAGGAGCTTGTTGATTAGTGAAGATAACTCTCGAGTTGGAGACTCGGGGAGTGGAGTAGGGCAAGGAAAAAGAGTCCTTGTAGATCGAACCACTATAAACAACTTGTCGTGGTTTGATTGTTTCTTTCTTTATTTACTCATTATATATTGCTTGCATATTGTTTATTCTTTACTAACATATCTTTGATCAATATCAATTGATCTTACAATAAGTTTCAAAACAAAGATTTTAAGCGGTAAACTATTCAACCCCCTTCTAGTTTCCCACAGATTACCTTCTTTCAAACTAAAGTCAAGTACAATTATGAAGTTTCTTTCTCGCACAATCTTAGTCTCATACATTTCTTGAACAAACCATCCCCACATAACCCTTTTTGTAGTCTTGATGCTTGTGATTGCATGTGTTGCTAACATTCCTAGTTACAAGTCTCCCACAAAGATGAGGATTTACCTTAATGTTGATACTAATGCAGTGATGGGTTCTTCCAAGCAACCCACATGATTCATCAAGTAGGTGTTTATCCACACCGTTATCGTTAAATATAGAATCAATCACCGCTCCTTTATCTTTTCTTTTATTACCATCGTAACACTCAACTTTTTTTGTTGCCTCTCCCACATTGAGATATTCAATATTTGTCTTTTTCTCCACAGTTGCATGACTCAACAAGATTAGGCAACAAAAAATGATTTGTATCATCATTCATTGGTGTATATTGAGTTGTCTTTGTAGGTACCATAGTGCTACTACTCACTTTGTTTCTCAAAGAAAGCGACCATTGATCCTCCACACGTGCTTCGTGACACGAGCCAAAGAAAAGCTTCGCCAAAGATGTTGGTTTAGATGCCAACAATTCACGTTGTAGTGTTGGTTTCATACCAAAGATATAAAATGAGATCAATAGGTGTCGGATATTCCGTTTCCGATTTATAAGCTTCTCAAACTTGCTTTGATATTGTGCCATTTTCCCATTTGCAACAACTTAGAAAGTGCGCCTTATGGATCCCCATACATACTAGGTCCAAAGAGATTACGAACACTCTCTAAAATCCCTCCCGGCTATTGATCAACTTATTGTGTAACATCCAACGAAACCATTCGGCTGCGTCTCCTTCGATTAAAACCGGCGACCTTGAGTCTTTGTTCACCGATGTCCCCGGAAGATCAAAATACTCATGAACAAAGAAAGATCCAACTATCGGGATCGGTGCCACTAAACTTGGGAACCTCCAAACGCATGGACCGCGATATCCCTGGATTGCCTCCTGCTCCATGTCAGTTATGCCATAATCCTTTAATAGAATGTAACTCCATTTGTAACGCAACAAGCTAAATATGTAGCTTAGCGCCTTTAAAAGAATACGGATAGCTGGTTCATCCATAAAAAAATGAAACTGTACTCGGTGAATAATGAACAGTACTCCGGAATTAATAGCAAATTCGATGAATAATACTCCAAGATGAAACAGTAGTTCCGTCGATGAACAGTACTAATGAACATTTTTTTCAAACCCTAGAATCGTTCGGCTCTCAATGAAAGCACCAGTTTATATGACCCGTTACTGTTGTATCGATAGTAGCACCCCTAACTTGTATCACAAGTCGAATACAAGATATATATCAAAACAATGATACTTTCCTAATACGACACAAAGACATTCCTAAACAAATGGATAAACGAGTTAGACGAGTCCTAGCCCATTACGAACTCCTTCTGCCAATCTCGGTGCTCTCCTAGTCCACTTCCCATGACCCAACCCACTATCCGTGGGTGTAACAGTTAATGCTAATGGAGGCCTTCTTAGCTATTTATTTTACCATACTCTTTTAGAGAGGCAAAATCACACGCATAATTACAATATGTGCTATTTCACACGATTATAATAACCTCACTTTCGGTTTTGCGAGACTTGAACCATGTCCTCTTGGTTGGAGACATGACAATTTCATGAATCTTGATGTTATTACTGTTTACTTTTACCAATGCCGGTGGAACTCGAACAAATAAAAGTTTTTAAAAATACTAGATGTTAGTATATACAATAAATCAACAAATCATTCAATAAGTTTTATATAAAAATTAGCATTGCGATTTGTTAAGAATAAATACAACTTAGAGTTAACTACATTTTTGGTCCTTGTGGTTTTCTGAGTACTTCATTTTTGGTCCAATTTTTTTAAAAAAATCGGATTCAGTCCAAAAGTGATATTTCGTTTCACTTTCAGTCCATTTGATAACGACATTAGTTATGTTAGTTAAATCGATCGTCAAATGACAATGTTAGTCCTTTATACTAATAGGCGCTTGCAACGTTAGTCCTTTATACCAACGATCGTTTTATGCACGCTTTTATACATGCTTTTACATACGTTTTACATACGTTTTGATATCGTTTTATACACATTTTTCACACGTTTTAATACTCGTTTTACACATGTTTTATCGCGGTTTTATACATACGTTTTATACGATTTTATACAAGTTTTATGCAAGTTGTTATACACATTTTATACAAGTTTTATATACGTTTTATACATGTTTTTACAACGTTTTATATACGTTTTATACACGTTTTACACACGTTTTATGCACGTTTTAGACATATTTTATACACGTTTTAATACACATTTTACACACGTTTTATACATGTTCCTATACACATTTTATACACGTGCATATATCGTTTTATACATATTTTTATACATGTTTATATACACGCTTTTATATACGTTTTGTATACTTTTTACACCCGTTTCTATATACGTTTTTATACACGTTTTACACACACTTTTATACACGCTCTTAGACACATTTTATACACGTTTACACACATTTTTATACACGTTCTTAGGCACATATTATACAAGTTTTATAAACATTTTTACACATGTTTTACACTCGTTTTACATATGTTTTTTATACATGTTTTACACACGTTTATATATATATATATATATATATATATATATATATATATATATATATATATATATATATATATATATATATATATATATATATATATATATATATATATATATATATATATATATATATATATATATATATATATATATATATATATATATATATATATATATATATATATATATATATATATATATATATATATATATATATATATATATATATATATATGTCACACCACAATTTACTGCTTTGCGTGGAATGGAATTCACGGGATTATTGTCATAGCACCACATCACGATTATATTGAGCGACCTAAAGTGTCGTTTTAAAACACATCGTTGGATATTTAATAAAAACATTGAGTACAACATCGGTCCCAAAAGGTTTACAAAGTTTGCGGAAATACCAATAAATTACAAATCAAGCGATGTTTTGAAATAAAGTGCCATAATGTACAATAATGTAAGTCGGCGCCGCGACTCAAAATGTAGGTCCCTAAACCATGTCATGAGTTGCAATGTAATGTTATGCATGCATTTAGTATGTTATTTATACCATTTGCGAATTTTGAAAATATTACTTATCGTGAAAATACTCTTTTGACGTCTTGACCTTCAAAATCACTTTACAAGTTTTTACGTCAAAATGTCATCCTACAATGGTTTTATAATGATTTATGGTGAAATTATCACTTTTAAATCGCAAAACAATGTCGTCGGAAATATCATGAAATTTACAAAATGGCTTTGGAAAACTAGTCGTAAAATGGTGTCGTCGATCGTTGAAAACGAACTCGACGGTTTTGGAAAGTTTGTATCGATATCTAGAAGTTTCAGTTCAGGAGTTTTCGTCAAAAAGGTCTCGAACATAAAGATAATAAGGGTTAAAGATGGTGGTTTTGGCTAATAGTTGTGCAAAAAGTGAGTTTCGGCCAAGTTTAAACATCCGTAATTAATTTATTAAAACTCCGCTATACAAACGGTTGATTGTTTTGAAAAATATGCCCTGGTGAACTTGATTTTATTAGAAGACAATTTGTTCCAAAAGTTCCACATCCTTGTTAAAACAGCCCTCAACGAGGACGTTACCTACCGTAACACTTGTAGCGTAAAAATAATATAGTTTTTCGAAAATAATAGTTACGGCAACTTTATGAAAACGTGCATATCTTTGTCGTTTCAAATCCGTTTTCTCATTATAATATGTCCTTAACCCGTATCGAAGTATACTAATATATTTTTGACAAGTCGAAATAATTTGTGAAGCTTAAGGCTCGTTTTGACTCAAACAATGTAAAAATATGTTGTGAAATTTACGAAAATTATATTTTTCGTCGTCAAACTTGTAAAATCCATAACTTCTTCGTTATAAGTCCGTTTATTCCGTTCAAGCGGCCACGGATTCGTTTAAAGTATATTTTCTAAATATCAAGGCCAAAGTGTCGTGCCTACTGTCGGTTTTTCAGAAAATCGAAACAAGGACAGAACCTATTTTATACGTATTGAAAATAGTTTTCTCGGACAAAACCTATTCTAATCCCTTCAAATCAACTCCAAAACTAATCTAATCCTACCATACACCTTCTTAGGGTGTCATGGGTTCCTAATCACCATCAAGACCAAAGAATACCATGGGGATAATTATAGGATGACCAAATATATATATATACTCTAAAATCATGTAAAAATGGTATAAACCACATATGTCTTGCATGTTGCTCCAAAAATGAAAAGATACATATGAGATGATAAGGAAACATGAAAATGAAAGAAACATGCTTACAAGTGAATATGATGAGGTGCAAGTAACAAGGTTAATCCTAAATACTCTTGGTTTTATTTCAAAACCTAATAAAGAGTATAAACTAGATTGTTATACTTGAACTTGATAAAAAATTTTGATCCTTTGTGATCTTGATGTAGAACCGGTTGAAGAAGGACCCAAAGAAGAGAAAATGATTTTAGCTAACACTTGTGAAAATGAAATGAATGTGAAAAATAATTGAGGTAGACTTATAAGTAAGTGTGAAACATTTATTAACAATCAAGGCCTTACCCAAATTAATGACTCCCTTCCCCCTTGGTCGGCGAGAGGGGAATGTAAGATATTATATTTTTTTTTTTTATAAACTTTTACTTGTAAGTATAATTGTGTAGATATTTGATAAAATGTAAGTAATTGTGTAGAAATTGTACAAGTAAAGGTAAATGGAAATTTTTGGTACAAGTAAGTTTTTAATAAGTCAAAATAGAATGTAATGAGATAATAAAAATTGTAAAATACATTTCTTGTGAAATTTGGTGATAAAATAATTATCGTATAATTTTAAGAAAACGTCGTAATAATTTAACTTTAACGATTTATGTACCAAATAAATTTGAAACACTAGGAAAACTAAAATATAGTTTTATAAACTAAATGTAAGTTTAAAAATACATCGGGATCATTTTTTAAAGTAACGGATTAAATATTCAAAATAATAACTCACGCGATAACGTTTATTAAATATAAAAATTACGCGATAAATGTGAAATGAAATGTCATGAATGAACTAATGAGATGCAAATGATGTCAATGAAATGTAGACTAATCTTAGTCCATATGAAATATACGTGATGTTATGATCATGAATTCGCCGCTAAACCATAAAGGTTACGCGAATTCGGAACACGTAAACCAAGTTTACGATAAATGTTGAAATAATGAGGCATAAATTGTGTCGAGAAATGACCTGAAAGTACGGGTTGTCACATTCGCCCATCAAAAGGAATTGATCCACAATTCAATCGTTATTAGGTCTAACGGTGTCGGTGAAAAGATGAGGATACTTGCGTCGCATCGGTCTTCCGTTCCCAAGTAAACTCGGGACCTCGTCGAGAATTCCAACGAACCTTCACAATAGGAATACGACTCTGTTTCACCGCTTGACCTCACGGTCCATGATTTCTCTGAGTTCCTCCACAAAGTTGAGTTTGTCGTCGAGTTGAACTTCGTCCAATGGAATAACGAGCGATTCGTCCGAAAGACACTTCTTCAAGTTTGAAGCGTGAAGCGTGTTGTGCACATGACTAAGTTCGACGGAAGATCAAGTCGATAAGCTACGGACCAACTCTCGCTCAAAATCTTGAATGGTCCAATGTATCTCGGGTTCAATTTTCCACGCTTTCCAAAGCGTACCACGCCCTTCCAAGGCGATACTTTCAACATAACTTTGTCACCCACTTGAAATTCCAATTCTTTCGCCTAACATCCGCGTAACTTTTACCGTCGACTCTGGCGGTTCGAGTCGATCATGAATTTGAACTATCTTTCGGTGGTTTCCGTACCATTTCTGGACCCGATGAAGTTGTGCGTCTCCTACCTCGGCCCAACAAGCGGTGATCGGCACTTTCGACCATAGAGTGCCTCAAATGGTGCCATCTTTATCTTGGTGTGATAACTATTGTTGTACGAGAATTCAATCAATGGCAAATGGTTAGCCCAACCATTTCCAAAATCAATTACACATGCCCTCAACATATCTTCTAACGTTTGAATTGTCCTTTCACTTTGACCGTCGGTTTGTGGGTAATATCTTGTGCTCATCTCTAATCGGTTCGAATGAATCTTGCAATGAATTCCGAAGTTTGAAGTGAATCGACTATCTCATCGAAATGATAGAAATTGGTGTGCGTGCCTCGAGACTATTTCCTTGACATAAAGTCTAGTGAGTTGCTCCATGGAATAAGTCTCTAATAGGTATGAAATGGGGTGACTTGGTAAGGCGATCAACAATTACCCAAATAGCGTCGTAACCTCCGATGTCTTAGGAAGTTTCGTAACAAAGTCCATCGTAATGCGTTCCCATTTCCATTGAGGAATTTCCGGTTGTTGGAGTAATCGGCGACGGCTTCGGTATTCGACTTTTACCTTAGAGCGGTAAGGCATTTGCTAACGTCGTGGCAATTTCCGCTTTCATGTTCGACCACCAATAAAGCTTCTTAAGATCTTGATACATCTTATCCGATCCTGGATGAATAGAATACTTTGACTTATGCGACTCATGCATAATCAATTCTCGTATTCCGCCATACAATGGAACCCACATTCTATCCTTGAAACATAGTACTCCATCTGCTCTCTTTACAAAACCGTTTGCGTTCTCGGGCATACCATAAAGCTTTTCACTTGGTCGGTTTTCCTCCTTAAGTGCCTCGATCTGTGCTTCATGGATTTTCGATGGTAAAGGCGAATTAATCGTCATTCCCAATGATCGAACTCTTAAGGGTTTGGGCCTCTCTTTCCGACTAAGAGCATCGGCCACAACATTGGCTTTTCCCGGGTGATACTTGATTTCACAATCATAGTCGCTGAGTAACTCCAACCAACGACGTTGCCTCATATTAAGCTCCTTCGATCAAGAATATATTGCAAACTCTTGTGGTCGATAAACCTTTGTACACTTCGTGCATCGTAGAGGTAGTGTCTCCAAATCTTGAGCGCAAAAACTACGGCTCCTAACTCGAGATCATGAGTGGTGTAGTTCTTCTCATGAACTTTAAGTTGTCGAGAAGCATACGCTATCACCTTCTCGTTTGCATTAAAATAGCCCCAAGTCCTTTATGCGAGCGTCGCAATATACAACAAAGTTCTCAATTCCTTCGGGTAGTGCCAAAATTGGCGCCTTTGCAAAGCTTTTGCTTCAACAACTGAAAAGCAACTTCTTGTTTCTTTCCCACTCGTACTTCTTGTTTTTCTGTGTCAACTTGGTCAAAGGTCTCGCTATCTTTGAAAACCTTGATGAACCTTCGGTAATACCGGCTAGTCCTAGAAATTGTCGGTTTACGTAGGATTTGTTGGAGTAGCCCAATCTTTCACGGCTTCAATCTTTGCGGGATCAACTTGTAGTCCTTGACTATCAATGATGTGACCAAGAAATTGCACTTTGTGGTTCCAAAATCACACTTGAAAATTTGGCATACAACTTCTCATTCTTGAGTAGCCTTAAAATCGTCCTTAAATGCTCTTCGTGCTCTTCTTTGCTCTTGGGTAAATCAATATGTCGTCGATGAACACTATCACAAACTTGTCCAATACGGTTTACATACTCTATTCATGAGATCCATGAATACCGCAGTGCATTAGTCAATCGAGCGGCATCACTTGAAACTCGTAATGACCGTAACGTGTTCTAAATTTGTTTTGAATATCCTCTTCCGAACTCGAAGGCGATGATAACCCGACCGGAGATCAATCTTGGAATAAATACTAGAACCTTGCAACTGATCGAATAAATCGTCAATTCTGGGGAGTGGATAACGATTCTTCACCGTTAACTTGTTCAACTCTCGATAATCTATGCACATTCGGAAGGATCCATCTTTCTTCTTCACAAACAAGACCGGTGCTCCCCAAGGCGAGGAACTCGGCCTAATGAATCCTTTGTCTAGAAGTTCTTGCAATTGACTAGACAACTCTTGCATTCGGATGGTGCTAAGCAGTGCGGTGCTCGCGCAATCGGTGCGACTCCGGCACTAAGTCAATTTGAAATTCTACTTGACGTGCGGTGGAAGTCCCGTAAATCCTCGGGAAAAACTTGAGAAAATTCACGGACAATAGGTACATCTTCAAGTCGCTTCTCCTCCGACTTTTCTCGGTTACATGGGCTAAGAATGCAAGACAACCTTTCTTTATGTACTTCTCCGTTTTGATGCACGATATGATACTAAGTCTAGTTCCACTGTTCCCACGAATAATCAAAGTTTCGCCGTTGTAGGAAGATGAACAACTTTCTCATCACAAATGATCTTTGCGATGCTTAGATAACCGGTCCATGCCGATGACGACGTCGAAACTACCAAGTTCTCTGGCATGAGGTCTATGTTGAAGGGATGATTAAGAAAATTGAATGTGCAACATGGACAATGGTGTTGGTGCTAACTACGCTACCATTAGCTAATTCGACGTTGTATGATATGTCTAGTGTAGTTGGTTTAATGTTGAGCAAAGGTGCAAATGCGGTGGACACAAAACTTTTATCGGCACCGAATCAAATAAAACCGAAGCATAACGATTATTGAGAAGGAGCGTGCCGTGATGACACTCGGGTCCTCCCTATCTTCTCCGCCTCCTATGACATAAACCCTTCCTTGTGCCATACCTCCTTGATTCGGATTTGCTTGATTTTTCCCTTCTTACATTCGGACTTGTAATGTCCACGTTCCCATAACCAAAACATGTAACTTGTGGCGACTTGCAATCCCTAATACGGTGACCAACTTTCTTGCAATTTTCACATGGATCGGGACATCGACCAGTTGTGATGACTCAAACACCTATTACACTTCGGCAAAACCCCCGAATATCCTTTTCCTTCCTTTTGTCCCGCAACATAAGCCTTAGCAACCTCTTGCCTTTTGGGTGGTTGTTGAGTAGCATTTCTACCCCTTGTGTTGTCCCACTTGCGCTTGTTATTGTTGCTATTGTTGTTGTTGTAGTTGGCTCGGTTGTTGTTGTAGTTGAAACGGTTGTTGGGGTTGTTGTTGTTGTTTCGGTTGGTGTTGGTATACTTACCTCTCTTCACCACTTGTGCCATCAATTTCGAGTAACTCGAATAGCTTCCTCAATTGTTTGTGGATCAAGCGAAGTCACATCTCCTTGAACAACCTCGGAAGTCCCCGATAAAAGCCTCTAGCAACTTTTCATTATCCGGTACCATCGACGGGCATAATCGTAATTCACGGAATCTCCGAATGTAAGTGTCAATATCGTACCCAATAGTTACTAATTAGAGAACTCCGTCTCCAACTTTTCATACATTCGAGGACAAAACTTCTTAGTCACCAAACCCTTAAATTGCTCCCAAGTAAGCTTGAAAGCATTCTCCATCCCGGTCGGTTGAGCATATGAATTCCACCACGATAATGCTCCATCGAGTAAAGTACTAAGCAAAAATTTGACCTTCTTGTCATCCGGACGATTACAAAGCAAAAACAACGACTCAATTTTTCAAACCATCGAACCATGGTCGTAGCTCCCTCGGTACCTCGGAACTTAGTGGGATCACCACTTTTGAAATCCTTGTAAAAACGGTTCTTAACCCGGATCCTCCTGCATTACCGATGAGCGGTAGCAAGCCTTGCGGCTTGATGACACCAGCCTCAGCAGCAACGGCAGCCCATCTGCTTCCCTTTCGACTCTTAGAGCATTAGCAATGCTATCGTTCACCAACTTTTGAATTCTTGCTTGGGTCATTTCAACTGTAGCTTTCTTGATTGCCATAACTCTTCAAAATCACAAGATGAAACAATCATGAGAACTCGTAAGTAGAAACAACCATCATACAAATATATCCACAACCACAACATGCATAAAGATAAATGGAATCACAACGGAACAATAACGAAATATCACAAATATAATCACAACACACGTGGATAATATACATGAAAATTTAGGCCTACATGGACCGATATCATACATAATAAAACCATTCCTACATAGTAGAGTCAATACTTGATATATTTGTTTGTACAACAATCAAAAGACAACAAGTTCTTTAAACTACGTCACACACCTTGACTAGGATAATAATGGTCAAAACTATACATGACAAAGTCTACATAAGGCACCTCATGGTGCTCCGCCGGCCCTATCCTGAAGATCGCGAACCTGAGTAGTCAAGCTATCAATCAAACTCCTCAACTCCCCCATCTGACCCTGCAATGTAACAATACTCTCACGAGCTAAAGATAACTCCTGCGCCTGACTCTGTAACTCATCTCGTGCCATATCGGCTCTGTCGAACAACTCGGGCATCTCCTGCCTCAACTCCGTGATATGCTCTCTATCCTCTATCTGTCTATGCTGAATACTCTGATGAGATAAGTCAATCGAAACCCTACCTAACACTAGTCCCTCGACCTCCTCAGCAATGGGCTCAATCCTATCTACCGACAGTTCCTCCAACTGTCGCGACAAACTATCAATCTGGATCTGCTGAGCATCAATACGGGCTCCTAATGCCTCGGTAGAAGGCTGTCGTGCAGCTGCGGCCCTAGAACTCTCTCCTAACTCGAACCTAGCAGGTGGCTCGGGCTCAGTAGATGGTGGTGTCGGGATGTCGAAACGAGCACGCTTTTTGGGCGGCAAGTCTGTCGTAGGCAAAGGATCCCTAAGAAAATATGATGAAGATGGTGATGATGGTGCTAGCAGTGGTGATGGTGGTGGATGTATCGGATCGTGAGCTTGGCTAACGTGAGGGGTGGGTGCGACTTCGCCCTCCTCGAAGGGTTCAGTCTCAGTGTCGGTCATGATAGGTGGAAAGGCTGGAGTAGAGCCAATGGAAGATACGATCTCAGTGGAGTGTGATGAAACATCATCCATGATGGGGTTAGCTGGAACATCATCCGAGCTAGAGTCCGATGATATGGTGATAGGATGTGAATCTGAAGACATGTCTGTGACAACCGATGTGAAATATAAGTAAATAATCTCGAATAAAGTGTAAGTGAATCCGCATGATAAAATGAATATGCACTATGATGAAATGATGAGATGCTATGATAATGTAGCTATAGTCTAGGGTCAATGATGCAACCTAGTTCTCTATAATCGTAGCTCGGTACCAATCATCACACCCCAATTTACATTTTGCGGTGAATGGAATTCACGGGATTGACCGTCATAGCACCACATCACAGTTATATTGAACGACCTAAAGTGTCGTTTAAAAACACAACGTTGGATATTTAATAAAAACATTGAGTACAACATCGGTCCCAAAAGGTTTACAAAGTTTGCGGAAATACCAATAAATTACAAATCAAACGATGTTTTGAAATAAAGTGCCATAATGTACAATAATGTAAGTCGGCCTTGCGACTCAAAATGTAGGTCCCTAAACCATGTCATGAGTTGCAATGTAATGTTATGCATGCATTTCGTATGTTATTTATACCATTTGCGAATTTTGAAAATATTACTTATCGTCGAAAAATACTCTTTTGACGTCTTGACCCTTCAAAATCACTTTACAAGTTTTTCGTCAAAATGTCATCCTACAATGGTTTTATAATGATTTATGGTGAATTTATCACTTTTAATCGCAAAACAATGTCGTCGGAAATATCATGAAATTTACAAAATGGCTTTGGAAAACTAGTCGTAAAATGGTGTACGTCGATCGTTAGAGAACGAACTCGACGGTTTTGGAAAGTTTGTATCGATATCTAGAAGTTTCAGTTCAGGAGTTTTCGTCAAAAAGGTCTCGAACATAAAGATAATAAGGGTTAAAGATGGTGGTTTTGGCTAATAGTTGTGCAAAAAGTGAGTTTCGGCCAAGTTTAAACATCCGTAATTAATTTATTAAAACTCCGCTATACAAACGGTTGATTGTTTTGAAAAATATGCCCTGGTGAACTTGATTTTATTAGAAGACAATTTGTTCCAAAAAGTTCCACATCCTTGTTAAAAACAGCCCTCAACAGGGACGTTACAGCTACCGTAACACTTGTAACGTAAAAATAATATAGTTTTTCAGAAAATAATAGTTACGGCAACTTTATGAAAACGTGCATATCTTTGTCGTTTCAAATCCGTTTTCTACGTATAATATGTCCTTAGCTTCGTATCGAAGTATACTAATATATTTTTGACAAGTCGAAATAATTTGTGAAGCTTAAGGCTCGTTTTTGACTCAAACAATGTAAAAATATGTTGCTGAAATTTCTGAAAATTATATTTTTCGTCGTCAAACTTGTAAAATCCATAACTTCTTCGTTATAAGTCCGTTTTATTCCGTTCAAGCGGCCACGGATTCGTTTTAAAGTATATTTTCTAAATATCAAGGCCAAAGTGTCGTGCCTACTGTCGGTTTTTCCAGAAAATCGAAACAAGGACAGAACCTATTTTATACGTATTGAAAATAGTTTTTCTGGACAAAGCCTATTCTAATCCCTTCAAATCAACTCCAAAACTAATCTAATCCTACCATACACCTTCTTAGGGTGTCATGGGTTCCTAATCACCATCAAGACCAAAGAATACCATGGGGATAATTATAGGATGACCAAATATATATATATATACTCTAAAATCATGTAAAAATGGTATAAATCACATATGTCTTGCATGTTGCTCCAAAAATGAAAAGATACATATGAGATGATAAGGAAACATGAAAATGAAAGAAACATGCTTACAAGTGAATATGATGAGGTGCAAGTAACAAGGTTAATCCTAAATACTCTTGGTTTTTATTTCAAAACCTAATAAAGAGTATAAACTAGATTGTTATACTTGAACTTGATAAAAAAAATTTTGATCCCTTTGTGATCTTGATGTAGAACCGGTTGAAGAAGGACCCAAAGAAGAGAGAAAATGATTTTTAGCTAACACTTGTGAAAATGAAATGAATGTGAAAAATAATTGAGGTAGACTTATAAGTAAGTGTGAAACATTTATTAACAATCAAGGCCTTACCCAAATTAATGACTCCCTTCCCTTGGTCGGCCAGGGGGAATGTAAGATATTATATTTTTTTTTATAAACTTTTACTTGTAAGTATAATTGTGTAGACATTTGATAAAATGTAAGTAATTGTGTAGAAATTGTACAAGTAAAGGTAAATGGAAATTTTTGGTACAAGTAAGTTTTTAATAAGTCAAAATAGAATGTAATGAGATAATAAAAATTGTAAAAATACATTCCTTGTGAAATTTGAGTGATAAAATAATTATCGTATAATTTTTAAGAAAACGTCGTAATAATTTAACTTTAACGATTTATGTACCAAATAAATTTGAAACACTAGGAAAACTAAAAATATAGTTTTTATAAACTAAATTTAAGTTTAAAAATACATCGGGATCATTTTTGAAAGTAACGGATTAAATATTCAAAATAATAACTCACGCGATAACGTTTATTAAATATAAAAATTACACGATAAATGTGAAATGAAATGTCATGAATGAACTAATGAGATGCAAATAATGTCAATGAAATGTAGACTAATCTTAGTCCATATGAAATATACGTGATGTTATGATCATGAATTCGCCGCTAAACCATAAAGGTTACGCGAATTCGGAACACGTAAACCAAGTTTACGATAAATGTTGAAATAATGAGGCATAAATTGTGTCGAGAAATGACCTGAAAGTACGGGTTGTCACAATATATATATATATATATATATATATATATATATATATATATATATATATATATATATATATATATATATATATATATATATATATAAACACGTTTTACACACGTTTTATACACGCTTTTATACACATTTTTACACACGTTTTTATACACATTTTTATATACGTTTTTATACACATTTACACACATTTTCACACGCATTTTTACACACGTTTTTATACACATTTTTATATACGTTTTTATACACGTTTGTACACACGTTTTTATACACGTTTTTATACACATTTTTATACGCGATTTTTAAAATGTATATAAAAACATGTATAACAACTTGTATAAAAATATGTATAAAAACTGTAAGTTACTCATAAACATAAATCATATGGTTCTTGTGGTTTAGGCCGAATTCACAAGAGTTAGAAAGAGAAAGAATGGGAGAGTTTCTAGAGAGAGAAAATGATGAGGTTAGATTGAGTGAAATCTCTAACCCTCTCCCTTGAGGGGAAGAGGGTATTTATAGTCATACAATAAACGCCCTACGGGCTGTAGAGCAGGCTGACAGTGGGTAAAGACCCGACCCGAATCCACAGTGATACTTTAACTTAACTTATACTAACAAGACTACGACCTAACTAGTGCTAGATGATAATCGGGGTGACCGCGGGGTGACCGAATCTTTAATATGGATTTTATAATCCTCACAATCTCCCCAAGGAGGTCACCACAAATTACAATTTGAATTCTAGCATTCTATCACATGAATTTAATTTCCAAGCTCGTAGTCTTTGATTCTTCAAAGTCCGCAATCTTTGTACTTCCATTAGTGATCTTTGAATGCTCCTTTTGGCTTGGGTGATCTTTGAGCTTTCTTCTAGATCATCGACCATCATGAATCTCTAAATCATCCTTTGTTGTATCGCTTCCATGTGATGTTGTGACTTTAGGACCGACATGCTTACACCTTCGGATCATGATTTTTGCATCGAGTTGCGGGCGATGTTCTATGTCTTTCTGTTATCATGATTTCTTTGATTGTGAGTGTGAAGTGCGAGCATGTGGTTATGAATTGAAATCTCATTGACCATCAGCTGCAACCGTCGAGGATTCCTATAAACAACAGTTAGCAATAAACACACGAAAGTATCTTTGTTCACTTTCGTTGAATAGGGTTGCAAGAACCACGGTTCCCCGTTGATCAGTATAAATGTTGTATGTGATCAGGTAGAATTCCGAAGAATCTCCTTGATAGGGTTTCGCAGCTGTACTAGCAGTTCTCAAACTGGAGCATCTCAAAGTAGACAACACGGAGTGAGTGAACCAGTAAATTGGGATTCACTGATTAATGAGAAATTGATTTGAAAAAGCGATCGCGTATTGCTAAATAAAGAGTTTTTGCAATACGACGAGAGTTTTATGAGCAAAATCAAGTTTCACACACAAATACTTTTGTTTGAAAACTTTATGTGCAGTAGATGTGCTCGAGAACAATTGTTGAACACATCAAAAGGTTTTTCCAAAAGCATCCCTCAATTCATTTACTGGAACAAGGTTGATTTAAAAGCGAATCGCCCCATCGTTGTTTTCTAGTTGTCAAAAGTTTGATCCATGAAGGATCTCACATGTCACCCACCAAGAGCTTGTTTGATGTTGGCTCTAGAAGGATTTTCATCTTCATTGTGAATACTTTACGTATGACTCGGATGTTCTAGCAATACCACAAGGATAATGCGTAGGACTCTTAATGATTATTTTCTTGCTTTTCACGGTGTATGAAAAAACAAGCATATTGAAAGTGTGTCCTAATGAGATTTATGGATGATCTCTTGGCTCTAGACTCAATAGTGCACTTTGGTTTTCCTATGCGGAGACTAGGGAGAGGGTCTCCTGCTTCAATATCAACCATCTCTAAGAGAAAGGTCGATAGATTACATCGGTTTCCCGTGATAATGAAACAAGTCCTTTTAAGAGAACTTGAGTTGCTGGAAGGTTTAGTGCAGTGCATCACTGGGTCCATGACGTCTTGTCTTTAATACCAGTGTTACCTTGGTAACCACCAAGTAGCATATGAATTGAACCCGGTTTACGCCCTAAAGTTGAATATTTTGAGGGCTATTTCTTTTCACCCTTTATCTTTATATTTCTTTTCATTTTCATCCCTTGGTGCTTCGAGAATTCATCACTAGTACCTTGTTTGGTTTGTTCGATTACTAGCTCCATCTCGATCGGCACTCTTACTTATTCTTACTTTTCTCCTTTTTAATCATACCTAAGGACTTCTACACTAACTAGTGGATTGTCCAGTTAGATCCCTCCGCTCTGGCGGGATCGTGGAACGAATACCTAACCTTACCATACTTATAACTCCAATAAAGATAATGCAAGGGCGGTCATTTGGTAATGTTCTCTCCGCTTAAAACCACTTGAAAATCAATCAAGATACTTGTGATATTTGATATCAAAGCATGTGTACCTCAATTGTTTTTTATCTTTCCAAAAATGCTCCCCCTCAACATGTGCATTGATATTTGAAATTTTTTAGCACATGGAGGGAGGAGTGCCTGGTTGAGTCTTAAACAATCACATTTTTATCAGATTTAATATTTAAATCATATTCTCTCTCCTGATCAAAAATTTCAAACCTTTTTAGATTTGTAATCTCAATTGATTTAAATAAGTTAAAAAATTTGAGAGAAAATGTGGTCTTGTTTAATATATACTGATAAAGGAACATTACAACGCTCCCCTCAATCAATGAGGGAAAATTTTAGTGTTAGGTATGATAATTTAGAGAGATCTTCGAATATACAAAATCATTTTGAAAGATCTTTGAATATAAGAAAGATCATACAGTGACACATAACAACAAATATGTGGTCACTACTTATAATGTACAAATGGACTCGTTTGATGAGATAACGTTTGAAAATATGAAATTTGAAATCACTCTCCCTCTCAATCGATAACCTAAGTCATTGATTGAGTGACAAATTTTATAAGAAAATTGAGTCCGATTGATTTGCAAATATTTGAGTTGGATTTATTTTCAAACAATATGTTACCACCATGTGAAATACAAATATTTTTCTGAAAAATCATAGAAGAAAAAACATTTGTATAGGAACAGCCATCTTTTTGGCGACGTGCTTTCCTCATTTGTATTAGGATAAGTGCTAGATATTTATGAAAATCGATTTTGTGTAGCACTTCCCTTTTTGATCAGCGGGTTGCATATCTGAAATAATAGCAAGCCATTTTAGGCATGTTTTGAAAAAAATTTGAACTTCTGTTCGAACTTCATTTAAAGATCCGTGTCATTATTGAATGACATTTCTAGGACCGTAAATGTTATCGATGCCAAAAGACATGCCTTGAAATACAATTTTTGGTGTTTTCTATTTTTCTAATTTTATAGTTTTTGATGGTTTTATATTTTCTATTTACATTTTGGTATAAGATATGTACAAATTATATTACTCAATTTAATAAGATGTTGACATGGATACCGAAATGAGGATATCGTTTGAACATTGTAGAAGTCGGTAGTCAACATCTATTAACCATTCACCACCAAAGCTTTCATAGATCCTGAATAATCGTCTGAACTTGAGCCTTCTCAATGTGAATCTTAAGTAGCTTCCCCCCAAACCAAAAATCTTCTTTTTGAGAATGTACAAAGAGACTTTGTAGAAGTCAGTAGACAACATCTCTTGAACTTTCACCACCAAAGCTTTTGAGGCTCCTGAATAATCGTCTGTGGTTGAGCCTTCTCAGTGTGAGGCTTTGGTAGCTTCCCCCTAAACCGAAAATCTTCTTTTTGAGCAGTTTCAAAGCTCTCTTTCAAGCTTGCATTAGTGAAGCGCAGAACGGATTTTGTAGCAAACCACATCTAATATCGCTGCTCCTATTAAGAGTGATCATCGTGATTGTCCGTTCGGGGGTTCATCAAATAGATCAATATCTTCATCTCACCAAGTGCACTCCAGTTATCTTTCGTTTAACAAATCAACCTATAATGTACACATATACCCAAAGAAAGACGAAACGATAACACCAAAGTAAAAGGTTGAAGCACTGATCATCTACACTGGCGTTGATGAGATAATTCATTAAGCTCGATCACGTGAACCTGTTGTGCGTCCCCGATGTACACATTTCTCTCCCCTGATGATTGCAATCTCATCGGAATCGACATAAAATTGTGTACATGAAGCATTAACCATAAGCACTTTATCATAAATCATATCACCGTGAAAAGATGTCGATAAACAATATTAAAATCCAACGGCTGACTCAAGCAGCGTATCATCTCACACTTGAATAATTCTTCTCATAATTCTTTCCACTGAATGTTGAAGTAATGCATACCAAGAGTGTCAAGAGAACACTTCCCCCAAGTAGTTGAAGTGATGCAATCAATCTCATTGTATGAAGCTCAATACCCAACAAAAGACGAAACGATAACACCAAAGTAACATGTTGAAGCATTGATCATCTCCGGAATAAATGATTAAGCCCGATCAAGTGAACATGTTGTGCGTCCAGATGTATGTCTCTTTCCCCCTTACTGGTTTTGATACCTCAAGATCAGCAACACGTTATACACACATATACTTGAAATCAAACCTTCAAAAACTGTTTTTTACATCTCTTCCCCCACTTAGTTGGAATAATACACCAAACGCCACGAGTTAAAACACTGAGTTTCTTTGCGGTTATAACATTTGTCTTCCCAGAATAACTTCAATTAAGAAGAAGTATAAAGTTCATCACGTCTACTGGTTGTGCGTTCGGATGTATGTCTCCTTCCCCTAGTCGGTTTTGATACCTCGGATCCAAAGAACACATTATACACATGTATACGTGAAATCTTGTGAGAAGAACAAAATTGGATCAAATGTATCCCGTGAGAATCAACCATTACAGAACCTTCCTCTGACCATCTCTACCAACCCTTATGTACGCAATTTGAAGTGACCATCGATGGAGTAAACCCGATACACCAAACTTGAGGTCAAGTAGAATTCCTCATTCTTGTGACTTAAGCTTGCACTAATGTTGGAAGAACAATGTAGAAATTTATGCTCGAGCAAATCTCTAAGTACTCAATACCCAACCAAAGTATGAGACATTAACACCTCTTGTGATTATCCACGACGTCATCAAGATGTGTCATCAATACTACAACGTAACTCCATTAAGGGATAGTTAACTGGTCTTCAACCATCCATCCCAACTGCGGTAACTAGATAAACCAAGTCTTAAACTTAACTCTTAAACACGAGCAAGTTATCATTGAAAGTCATGCATCCAACCAACCCGACTTCAAGATAAAAATAAGATCACGCCTTTGTGAAAGTCAACTTCAATCTCAAATAAGTTATACCCAATCAACTCTGTGCTCATCCTTAGTGTCAACTAACCAACAAGTGAATAAACATACAATCTAACGTACGTTGACCCACTGAATGAACCGGAGCAAATGATTCCTCAACATCGATGCCTTCTTCCTAACAACATCCACGTGCTACCAACCTTGCCTTTTTTTCAACCCCCCTCCCAGTTCATCAAGTTTAACCATGTGTATCCAATTTAAAGTGATACTCATAGCGCAATCTGGACGAGGAAAGAGCTCCCAAAATTCAAGTATTTCAAACTCATTGAGATTTTCTTGCATAACTTCAATCCAGCAGGATTCAGTCAATGCTTCTTTGTAAGTTTTAGGTTCATTTGAGGATAGGAAAGCATCATAATAACAAAAACATGGCTTGAGTGGGTAGTTGGAGGCGTGTACAGACTGGTCTGCAAGATTCACCAATAACGTGTTCAAGCGGATAAGGTTTCCATTTTACTTTATGTTCATGTGGTTGATTAACAGAGTGCACATTGGGAGGAACAATAATCCATGAAGAAAGAGATTCTTGAAACCGTGTTACGGGAAAGGAATATCAAAGAACGGATCATTATTCATGAGTGCAACTACAATATCATGAAAGTCATTATCAACACCTTGAGGAATAACTGGAGATTGAGTTTCTTGAGTAGTCTGATTTGTACTTCTAGATGGTGCATCTTGATCAATGGAAATTGAAGAAGGTTAAATAGTTGAGTCAGCAGGAACCGAAATAGGAGCTTCAGGAATCAGATGATCAACATTCATTGGAGGTTAGAGATATTCATCAAACATAGGTTGAAACAATAAGTCCCAATCATCCTTAGTAAGTGGAACATTAGGAGTTGGAGGAGAGTCGTTTGACCATTTTTCAAACATGCATCAACATGTAGTTTATTCATACTTCTCCCCCTCAAAAATTTCATATGAGGTTTCCAATTTTGATTGATCAACTGAATAAGAATATGATCAAAGGTAAGTAGATCCACTTGATGACTAAACGAACATGGAAAAAGCATGAAGCATGTTGATGAGAATGGTCATAAACAAGAAGATTTCTCTTCTTCCGAAGATAAAGCTCACTGAAGCTTACGCCTTTCTTTTCTTCGAGGAACGGGACGTGAAGTGTTATATGCAGAAGCTATTATGTTGACATTGAGGACCGAGGCTTGAACTGTTGTGTTCAAACGCCATCTTTCATGTTCATCAAGGTTGTGTTTCTTGAACCCCTGCACTTAAGTAAAGACTACCTGCACTAACATTAAGAGTTTGTTCGCATATATATGGGTTACTGATATCAGCATCTAAACCATTTAGGGTTTCTCTGTCAACCTTGGTTTTGCAATCAGTGAACATCTTCCTAGTAGGTATCCGTCTAAGACCAGCAATCTTAAAAATTCTACCCGTCGGTATCCACCTAAGACAAGATCTAGGAGTGTTTGGTTTCTCATGCACAGTGAAAGACTTGTTGAGAGAAGACCTTTGTCCTATAGAAATCTGCCTACCAGGTTTCTGAGTATAACTCTTTGATTCTACGGGATTGTTGTTGTTTCTTGTCTTAGGGGAATGAACCTTAGCACGAGCATTCACTTCCTTCAGGAATTTTGTTATACATTTATCATGAGTTGCATTATAAACACATTTCTGACAAGTCGAGCAAACAAAGTGTTTGGAGTCAGAAAAATATCTAGAATTCTTAGAGTGATATGCTACGGAATTGCTTTAATCGATACACAACTACTCTTAGAAACATGAAAATTCCTAGTCTTTTCATGTGTGTTTTCTTAGCATCCTCTAGGTTGTTATTCGAACAAGGTCTTTATGTCTAACATGTTCCTTTGGTGTCACAAATGACACACTCTTTGAACTAATCCTAGAAAAACTAGAAGCACTAATACGATGAGGTCTTGCAAACTATGAAGTGACTAGTTTTAACAAAACTTGTTTCGCATCAGCTTGCGAGGCAAACCGTGTTTTTGAAAATTTTGGTCGTTCAGATCTAAACGCAGTCGGTTGTCTAACAACTGATTGGTTTCTAATGGTTGTACAATTGGTTTCCCCAAGATTGATGGTTTTACAAACTTAGTGTTCACAATATTTCCTGTTAATTTTCTTACCTCATTTTTTAATGCAGCAATTGTAAAACCCTTTTCCTGAAGTTGAGCTTTGAGTTCATCATTTTTGGCTATCCAGAAGTTGTTTATTCTATATTCTTAGTCATTGTTTCTTTGATAGAGTCATAAAGATCATTTGGATGCTTTTTCAAAGTCTCATTTTCTTTAAGTAATTTAGCCACATAAACTTTCAATTCGATGTTTCTTGTTTTAATAGAAACAATGTCATGTTTAGTCTTGACCACATTACTTTTCTCATGCATATCATAAATCAGTTTCTTCAAATTATTGATTGTCGAGTTTTTGGCTTGAAGCTGAGCCTTCAAAGTGTTTATTTTTAAAAAATTCATGAAATTTAGGAAATTCTGGATTCTTACATGGTTGATTAATTTGAAAACTTTCCTCCTTATGTTGTATTGAAATTTCAAGTGAAATGCAATATTTTTCAAGTTGTGAGAATCGTTTGAAAGTTCATTATAAACTTCTTTTTAACCATATCATTTGTTTTGAAAAACTTAGCCTCGGACTCGACCTCAAGCGAAGAACATTTCTCTCGATCATGTTCAACATCCCGATCAATTCCCTCCCTTATGATCCATATTTGTTGAATCGGGGTGATGTTGCTATCAACCTTTTCCAACACATATGTGTCATACCGGATTCAACTTGATCGGATGTTGATGGTCATTAGTAGGGACATTATGTTGAGCAGTAAATGCACCTCAGCATATGACACATTGTCATTTACTGGTGTGATTTACGCATCCATATCATGTGCGATATGAGGTACTAAACTGCTGCTTGTATCATGCTTATCTGACTTTGTCCTACTGCATTTAATGACATTTGATCCAGCATCCGATGCTTTACTCGAATCAACATTAATATCTCTTGATTGCACCCGACTCTCATTCATCTCGATGTCATACTTGAGTTTGTGATGTGTTTTCTCCTTAATGTGCTTCTTAACATTAACCATGTGCTGGAGTAATGTTTTTCTGAAGATGCTAACTTCCATTCCAGTGTAATTAGCAAAGCACATTTCTGTCATTTGATAGTCATAATCCCAAGTGTATTGGGAGTTGATGAACGACTGAAGTTGTTTGGTGATCACTTGAGGTGCAGCCATGGATCCAAGTTCTTAAAATTCTTCTTTGTTAAGTTGTTGTTCAAGTTGCTCTAAGTTCAAGAACAATGTGCTGTAAATGTCTATACATCTTGACTAAAGAGTGTCGCAACGCTCGATCAAATCCTCCTCGAATCCGTGTCCTTCTAAAAGTACCTTGAGATGCGAATGAAGTAGTCAAAATGTTCCATACAACTATCCTTTGCATTATCTTGCAATAGTTGCAACTAGTGCAACTCTCTCTGTGAATTTAAGCATAAAGATGTCATACTATCATTATCCGACTCTAACATGTTTATCGGTTGTACATTGTTGGGAATCTTATGTTCATCGATCATGTCGTACAATTTGAGTACTTGAAAGAATGACCGAATCCAAGTATTTGACATGATGTGAATGTGCACGAGATTTAACAATTCTATGATTTAAACCGAGAAATAGGATCTTTCGTGGGATTTTACAAATTCAAGAAGAAACCGTGAGCCAATGATACTTGATATGTGTTATGAAAACTGTTGGATCGATACAATGATTAGTGATTTTGTGTTAAACGTGATGATCATTTGATAGAATAGGTGATATTTTGTTTAGTTGTGATTTGGTTTGGTTGATGCACGTTGTTATAGTGAAATTTTGGTCTAAAACTTAAAAATGTCGATAACTTCCTTTCGAAGGGGATTTTGGTCTTGAAAAATTCGTTACACGACTTCGTGGTGTAACCTCACAATAGTCAGGCTGTTCCGGTCGTTTTGACAGGTATTTCTCTAAAAACGGAGTTACGGTTCAAAAGTTATGGCAGTTTGAAGTTTTGACGTAAAAGTCAACTTTGGTCAAACCGCATGTAGTCAAACCGCAATAGGAAAACCGCAACCTGTGATAGATAAACCGCAGGACAAAAAACGTAATGCCTTGAGGCAAACCGCAATGTCCAAAACACAGTCTTCTTGATGCAAAATGCAACACCAAAACGCAGAGGCAAATAGCGATCACAAAGCGGTCTTGAGCCAAATCGCGAACCAAACCGTAGGTGATCAAAGCGCAGTCAAGTCGCGGGACTCGAGCAAAACGCACAAAAGCAAACTTTAGCGAAATACAGACTTCAAAGCGCAGGCTAAGCAAACCACAAACCTCAAAACGCAGATTTCAAACCGCATACCGAGCAAAACGCATGATCAAATTGCAAGGCACGGATCCGGTGCTAAAGGACAAAACACAAGGTCACTTTCGCAAGTACGCAAGTCACTTTCACAATGTTTTGTCTTTATATCCCTTTGGCTACTAACCAAAACGCAGTACCAAATCTCAATGAAGAACAACCCTTTTAGACACAAAATGCAGCTAAGAATTCCTCAAAACGCAACCAAGAACATGTCAAACCGCAACCTAGAACAAAGCTATAAACTCACGAATATCACCCAAACTATCCAATAAATTAACGAAATAGGCTAACCAAGCACTAATCTAAGCAACTACAACAAACCTAAACATGAAAGTACAAACATATAATGAATTTAACCACAAACAAGATCAAACCATGATGTTTTCAACTAATACCATTCGAACCAAAGAAAAACCACAAAACCACTCTAAAAATCCGAGTGCCCACAATCTAAATGATCAAACCATGGCTCTTGATACCAATTGTAAGTTACTCATAAACATAAATCGTATGGTTCTTGTGGTTTAGACCGAATTCACAAGAGTTAGAGAGAGAAAGAATGGGAGAGTTTCTAAATAGAGAAAATGATGAGGTTAGACTCAGTGAAATCTCCAACCCTCTCCATTGAGGGGAAAAGGGTATTTATAGTCATACAATAAACGCTCCTACGGGTCCGTAGGCGGGCGACAATGGGTAAAGACCGACCCGACTCCACGGTGATACTTTAACTTAACTTATACTAACAAGACTACGACCTAACTAGTGTTATATGATACTTGGGGTGACAGCGGGGTGACCGAATCTTTAATATGGATTTTGTAATTCTAACAAAACCGTCTAGAAAAACGTGTGTAAAACATTTATAAAAATGTATATAAAACACGAATAAAACGTATATAAAATGTGTATAAAACGCGTGCGTCAAAATGTGTTTAAAATGTGTCTAAAAGCGTGTATAATAATGTGTGTAAAAGCGTGTATAAAACATGCATAAAAACATGTATAAAAATGTGTATAAAAACGTGTGTAAAATTGTGTATCAAAAATGTGTATAAAATGTGTCTAAAAACGTGTATAAAAACGTGTGTAAAAATGTGTATAAAAACATAATATAAAAACGTGTGTAAAATGTGTATAAAAACGTATATAAAAACGTGTATAAAAACGTGCGTAACAACTTGTTTAAAAACGTGTATAAAACAGCGTATAAAAACATGTATAAAAACATGTATCAAAACGTGTGTGAAAATGTATATAAAAAACGTGTATAAATTGTGTATAAAAACGTGTATAAAAACGCGTGTAAAAATGTGTATAGAAACTTATATAAAAACGTGTATAACAACTTTTAAAAATTCGTGTATAAAAGCGTATATAAGAACGATCGTTGGTGTTAAGGACTAACGTTTCAAACGATCGTTGGTATAAAGGACTAATGTTGCAAACGATCGTTAGTATAAAGGACTAACGTTGCCACTTGACGGCTGGACTTAACTAATGAACTAACGTCGTTAACAAAATGGACTGAAAGTGGAACGAAACTATCACTTTTGGATTGAATCCAAAATTTTTGAAAAATTGGACCAAAAATAAAATACTCATCAAACCAAAAGGACCAAAAATGTAGTCAACTCTACAGCTTAATATAGCTAAAAGTCAACGCCAAGTGATATGCCAGATTTTGTCAAACAAATAAAAAAGTATGCGTATGGTTTGTTTGCTATTCCCTACTAGTGTTTAATTTGTTGATAAAAAACATCATTATACATGTATGATATGGCAAATTTCGGAAATGCAAATAAAGGGCTTAAACATACGATATGTTAATCAAATTTGATCTTATATTTTGTTCGTAACTCTTATTTTTAGAGTGCAACCCTAACTCATGAATGAACCACTTTCTTAAATAACCATTATTTAGTTGGAATAAATAACAAAATGATCTAGGGTTACGACTTTTACATGTGCGACACCCTGTGGACATGTTCAAACACTTTGAGCCTTGCTAACACTTGCCTCGAATTTTACTCTCTGGTCAACTTTATTTTAAATCAAAATCAATCAATCAATCATGTTTCTAACATTACAAAAAAAGAATCTCCAATCTGAAGCTTGTAATAGCTTTAAGGGAAAGAAAATTACGTTTTCTACAATAAAAATGTCGCAAAAATATATATTCCATATCAAAGTTCTTTGAGTTCTTTCTTCATATTTACGTGTGTTTTAAACTCGGTGTGTGGATTTAGGTCTACAAAAGTTGTTATTATATTTATTTAAATAAATAAAAAATGATTGAGATGTCTAAAAGTATGGCTAAACTTGAATCTAAATTAATATGACAATAATTTATTAGATTGTGAGAAAGTGAGTTATTCTTTTGTCACCGGTAGATAAATGTCACATAAGATTAAGCGTACGTTTAAAGATATCGCTTAAGCGTGTCGATCGGTGAGTCATCATGTTATTTTACATAAAACCTCTAAAATCTAAAATAAAAACAGAAAAAAGTTATTATATCGTGTTATAATTTCACAAATAAATTTAATATAATTTTGCAGGAAACAGGAAAAAATAATTATAAAACATCATTTGATTATTTGATCTATAAATACTATGAAACATGCGTTACAACATTGTATTATTGTACAACTCATAACCTACTCCCACTTATCTTGGCCTCAAGTCTCAAAAATCTTGGAAAGTCGTACACTTCAATGGAGGTTCATATTGCTTTTGCTTTTCTTCTTCTTGTTTCTTGCTTTGCAACTGCTTCTTATGCTCACAATGTTAGCCTCTCCGCTCTTAACCAATCCCTCGTTGTTTCGACTTCAACTACACCGGGCCAAGGTTCGACATCTTTGTTTTTATATTTAACTTCTGCCCTAGAACACTTGTAGAAACAAATGTCATGTCTTTTTAACTTCGATCGCATTGGCTAGAAGTGTCAAGTTAGGGGAGTCAACCGTCGAGCTGATCCAAGTAGTAGAAAATTTTGGATTGGGGTTGAGAAATTAAACAAGTTAATTTTTCAGCTCAAGTTTGAAAATAGCTCAAACTTAATATTTTAATTTCATATTTAGCTTGTTGAAGGCTCAAGTCGTTAGGCAAAAATTATCGACTAGGGACCATAAAGACGATTTATGTAATTTACTCTTTTAACAAACTGTAACAACTTTTTTGTAGTGATGACGGCAGGGGTAGATCAAATAACGATCACATGGGCATACAACACGAGCCTCACAGCTACAGACCCAGACACAAACTACACAACCGTGGAAGCCAAGCTATGCTACGCACCAGTGAGCCAAATGGGACAAGATGATCGAAAAACAGATGACAACCTCGACCTAGACAAGACATGCCCATTTGTCATAACAGACGGACCATACCAACGATCAGACAACTCCTTTGTATGGACCATTCCAAAAGATACCCCCAATGCTACATATTTCGTGAGGGTGTATGCTCTAGACGCTGAGGACGATCAGATCGGTTATGGCCAGAGTACAAATGGGCTCAAGACAAGCAACTTGTTTCAGATCGATGGAACTGTAAATGACCAAAAAGGGTCGGCATGGTCTTTATTTGGGAATTCTTTCGGCTACCGATATGCATGGCTTCTTATGCTATTTCTTGCGTAAATTGACCATCCAACCATCTTCAACGTGTTTTCACTTAACAAATTTTAATTTTTCGATTTCAAATGTTGACAGGACATTTATAGAAACTTATTTTCGTTATCGGTTACTACAAGTTTTTTTTTATTCTTTAGGCAATAACAAGGTTTCACCATTCTGCTGTATACATTGTCATATGTCAATATGCTATATAATTCCATTATTCATATTTCTGTAAATTACAAGAACTCTTCTCTACATTGGATAATTTCAATGCATTTTTAGAAACTAAGTCAATTTCTATTATGTTTATAGATAATGGGCTAAACCTGTATGTATATAATAGGAAAATAGTTAGTTATTTTGATTTTTGGTTAAATGGGTCAGATTCAAACATATGAAATCTCACATGCTACATTAATTGGTCATTAATAATCTGATTTCTCTTATGGTGATTCTTGCACCTAAATTCATACGTAATTTGTTTTTCCAAACAAGCAGAATTTGAAGCCCACTCTCAGTTCCCTACATAACAGCTGACTTGGAAGTTGGGCTGGGTCTTCTTAAAACTGGGCCACACTTTGGTTTCAACCATTTCTTAAAAGTCAAAAGAAAGCTTAAGTTCAACCTTTGGCCATTTCACATTTGTGGTCCAAATCAGCATTACTCAACAAAGTATATTTATTATTTAATGAGTTGGCAATTGGTACTTGGCTAAAAAAATGGATAAAAACGAAAAAATCGAAAACTGATATGATAAAAAATCAAGAACCGGTTTTAAAAACCGTTTTAGGAAAAAAAAAACATTTTTCCAAAAACCGATTCGCCGGTTTTATAACCGGTTATCATTTTTTTGGCAATCGGTTTGAAAACCGGTGTAAACCGGTCCGGTTTCAATTTTTTGAAACCCGAAAAATGCAACTTTCATCCCCTTTTTTGAAACCCAAATAAAACAGATTTTGTCCTTTTTTTTCAAATTGTGTCCTTTTTTTCAGACTAAAATAACACCCCAATTCTAGTATATAAGTGTGTTTAGTGTTGAGAGTAAATACACTTTCAAAAATAAAAAAACACTCTCTAAAATTGCAAAAAAACACCATAAAAAGGGGCATCCGGATGTGAGCAATCTCAAGCTTCTGTTGGGAATTTGTCAAGCAATAATCTTACGGCGGTTTCTATCTTAGCGACGAATAGAAACCCGAAGATTTGGGCAAACTTCGACTTTTGTTTGATGTTGGACGGTTTGAGAAAAGTGAGATGTAAGAAATGTATGGGTTTTTACAAACATGATGGGAATACTACATTGAAAAATCATATGAAAAAAGTTGTCCCGTTTTGAAAGCAACGTTGGGTTCTAGTCAAACAACAATGGGGATTGATGGATCGTTGTGAGTATACAAGGCGGCTCGGGTTCGGGATAGGATGGCGAAATTGGTAAGAAACCTCCGACTATAAACGAATGAACTTGATTATCCAAGATACGCTTCAACCTCGATATACTCATGTAAGTCGAATGACCCTTAGACGTGATTGTATAAAAATGTGGAAAATGGCTAAAGATGAAATGATTTTAGGATTTCAAGAGTTAGAAACGGTTTACATTTAACGTGTGATGTTTGGGCAGCTCCACATGGTTCACAAAATTCGTATCTTTGTGTTCTCGCTCATTGGGTAAATCCCAAACGTGGGTAATGATGAAACGATGATTGCGCGTTTGAATTGTTTGGAAGAAAATATTTTTCTATATCTTTCGATAATGCGTCGAACAACACCAATGCGGTTGAGCAATTAAAACTAAAATGCAAACCGGTTTGCAACAGTGTCTTTTTTCATAGTCGATGTGTAGCACATATCATTAATTTGGTTGTGCAAGACGAGAGTTATCGAGTCAACAAAAAATGATTTTAAATATATGTTGAAAGATATTTTTGGTACTAGTAATAAACGATATCATAGATATATCAAGTTTTGTGAAGATTCGAATTTCATTTGTTTAGGTCCGAATTGGGACGTACCTTGTAATTCCACTTGTTTAATGTTTGAAAATGCTTTACGACAAAGAGATTAAAAGCGTTACTTGAACGAATTGCACGATGTAATTTGGTTATGCCTTATCCCGAGTCGGATTGGTATACTATAAAATTTGTTTGGAAATGCTTGGAGTTTTTAAAATACTACTACTTGTTGTAGGAGTTTACTATCCCGCAAGTTGTTTAGTTTTAAACCAACTATACTTAATGACTTAAAAGTTAGAGGAGTTTAAATCGAAAAGTGATTTATTTTGAAATATGGTGAAACCAATGAAAAAGTTAAAAAATATTTTTAAGAATTGCCTCCGTTATAATTTGTGTTGCCGCTTTAAACCCGATTCTAAAACAAACCGGGTTGAGGCTTTGATTTTAACATTGCTTATGATTTGGGTTTTTCCGACGATGAACAAAACTATCATCTGTCACACCCCCAAATTACCTGTTTTGCAGCGGAATGGAATTTCTGGAGGATGACTGTCATAGCACCACAATCACAGTTATATTGAACGACCTAAAGTGTCGTTTGAAAAATACATCGCTTGATTTAATAAAATAATCAGAGTTTACAAAGTATAGGTCCCAAATGAAAGTCACTATGTACGGAAATAAATTTGATACAATTCAAACGATGTTTTTAAAGCTCATAAAACTCAAGTGAGACGCGTCGTCACCGCGACTCTATGATATGTCCACATGCATGCCATGAAGTGAATGCCTTAGATACCTGAGATAAAACATGCTAAAAGTGTCAACACAAAGGTTGAGTGAGTTCATAGAGTTTGAGTTGAAATGTAAAGCCTTTCAAAATCGTTTATGCAAAGAAAGGCATTGTAAATCCACTCGGTTCAAGTTCCGCCCATACAAAACTTGCAACTTTGTGTGTTTACAACCCACCGCCAAAATGTGTATAGTTTATGTTCAAGCACATGATGTCAAATGAATTCACAATAGTACCTAACTCGACGTAGAACAATAGCACATAATCAATAGCACATGACTTAATGTATCGATAGTCAACCGATATAGCCCTTTATTCGACGTAGAACTATAGCACATAATCAATAGTACAACATTCGGTTTTGAAACGATGGTGATCATGATAGAAGTTATCCTTAAAAATCTAAAGTACTTGTGAAAAATAGTTAAGCATGTATCTCCCCAAAATAGTTCAAAACATATAAAAGTAGGGCTACGAAACTCACGATAATCCGTAAAAGTTTAAAGTACTTGTGTAAATAAAAGCAAGTAGTTGAGCATGTATCTCCCAAAATAGTACAAAACAATTGAAAGTGAGGCTATGAAAACTCACTTGGACAATGATGCGATCGCAAAAGTGAGTACACGAAATGTAGCGTGAATCTCTAAACTTGACCTATTATGAATGATATGATACATAATAAGTCATGATGTAATGTCATGCATGCAATTCGTATGATATCTATACCACTTTTGAATTTTGAAAATAACACTTATCGTCGAAAAATAATCTTATAACGTCTTGACCATTTATAAATTACTTTACATGTATTTACGTTGAAATGATATCCTACGATAATCATTTAGTGATTTATTATGAAATTATAACTTTTCATCGTAAAATAATGTCATTTGACAATTTCATGAAAGTGACTATACAGCCTTGAAAAGCTAGTCGTAAAATGGTGCACATCGAGTGTTAGGAAACAAACTCAACGGTTTTGGAAAGCTTGTATCATTATCTCAAAGTTTTAGCTTTTAAGTTTTTATCATAGAGGTCTCGATCATGAAGAAAAACATAGGTAAAGTAGGGTACTTGTATCCAAAATATTGTTTAAGGGTGGTTTTCGGTAAAGTTTAAGTGACCGTATTTTCTTTATTACAACTTCGTTTGACGAACGGTTGGACATTTTGGAAAATATGCTAGGCGAACTTACTTTTACTAAAAGACATCATGTTATAAAAAGTATTACATCCATGTTAAAAACGACCCTCAACTTGGTCACTTGTTGGCGTAAGGTTTGTCTAATAGAAATATATTAGTTTTTCTTATATAATATAGTTACGGCAACTTCATGTAAACACGTGTAATTTAATCATTACAAGTCCGTTTTCTACGTTTTATATGTCCTTAGCTTCGTATTAAGGTATACTAATATATTTTTGATACGTCGACACATTTCATAACGCCTAAGTCTCATTTTTGACTCGTACAAAGTGGACGTAACATGCTGAATTTTCTGGTTTTTACACTTTGCGTCGTCAAACTTGAAAATAGCATAACTTCTTCGTTATAACTCCGTTTTAATCCATTCAAGCGGCTACGTTTTCGTTTTAAAGTATATTTTCTGAATATCTAGCCCAAAATTTTTTACCAACTGTCGAAAATTCCAGAATTAACAAATATGATCATACCTTTAAATATAGTTGTCGAAATGAGTTTTTCTCGCGTAAAACTTATTCTAACCACTTCAAACCAACGCCGAAGCTATTCTAAACCTACCATACACCTTCTTAGGGTGTCATGGGTTCCTAGACATCACCAAAAGTGATATGTTTCAAGGAGTAATTATAGGATGATATATATATATATATATATATATATATATATATATATATATATATATATAGCACTAAAAAACATTTAAAGTGGTATAGCTATCCATATAAATTGCATGTTTTCTCAAGCATGATAAAATGAACATAATATGAATATGAAAGATGAAAATGACCATGAAATGCTTACTAGTTACTTGATGAGGTTAAATGAACAAAGATTATCCTAAATACCCTAGGTTTTTATTTCAAAACCTTACTTAAGAGTATGCCTAGGTTGTAAAATTAACTTGACTTGAAGAAAAAAAATGGTTTCCTTGTGCTTGTCTCCTATGGCGGCTCTTGAGTAAGAGAGGAAGGAAGGATAAATTTTTTCACACTTGATATAATGAGAAGTATGTGTTTAGTAATAGACTTTTAATAATATATGTATAAATGTACAAGATATTTGTATCATCAAATAGTGTGAGTCACCCTTGTGTCGACAAGGGTGATTTATACATAATACATATATATATTTTTTTAAATATGTAAGTGTAGAGTAGATGTAAAGTTAGTTTAGGATAATTAGTAAATTGTATATTTATTTAAGCATTTAGGGTAGCGTTAGCTAAAAATAAATTTTAACGGATCAAAATAAAATATATTGAAGTCATAAAAATTATAAAAATACATTTCTTACAAAAATTGAGTGAAATAATAATTATCGTGTAGTATTTACGAAAACCGTCGTAATTATATAAATATAACAATTTATATACAAAATAAATTTAAAACACCGGGTAAACTCATAATATTATTTTTATAATCTTAATATGAGTATAAAAATATATCGGGATAATTTTTGAAAGTATCGGATCAAATGTTCAAAATAATTCATTACGCGATAACGTTTATTTAATAAGAAATTATGCGTTTAATGAAAAATGCAAAACCATGCATGAACTAATATGATGGTAATGATGCTAATGATATGTAGACTAAACCTAGTCTATATGAAATGTCCTTGATGGTTGTTCATGAATTCGCAGCTAAACCATTAAGGTTACGCGAATTTGACACTCGTAAACCTAGTTTACGATAAACGATGAAATAGTGAAGCATGAATAGTGATTTTCTGGGAATGAATAGTGTTTCGTGAATAGTAAATTTTGAAATCGTTCTCGAATATTACTCGACTCGAAAATGGTGAATAGTAAAATTTTGAATAGTAACCGGTGAATAGTAAATTCGAGATGAATAGTAAATTTGAGAAATGACACGAAATTACGAGTTGTCACATTCGCCACCCAAAAGGAATTCATCCACGAATTCGGTTCGTGTTAGTCTATCGAATTTTGAGTTTGTGATGAATATCGAGGAGAGAAGACATGAGGAAGTGTCGTTACGGTTATCTATGATTAAGTGCGTACAAAACATCATAGTAGAGAAAATATTGGATGAATGTCTCCGATGAGCATAACTTCGACTTATTGGAATATGTGAAAATTTTGCTTGCACTAAGATTTATAAATAACTGCTCCCAACATAACATGGTCCCTCCAGAATTAGACATAGTTAGCTAGGCTATGTATAATTAAGGAACGATAATGTGACGTTCGGTTTAGTTGTTATAACTCTCAATGTTTACAAAGATTTAAATCGTGTCGTTAAAATGGTCGTTAAAGTAAAAGGAAGTAAAATTCTCGTAAGTGATAACAAATCGAAAAGAAAATAAAGTAAGATAGATGAGAATATTTTACAACGAGTGGTTTATCAAAAAGTAATACATCTTAAGTTATAAAGATCCGGATACGATGGAAGACATAAACTTAGTACGACATAGTACATAAGGAAAAATAAGACCGTTAGTTTCGAACTTCTTCGCCTTCGCGTTGTTGAAATCTGTTGAGCTTCTCCTCCTTCTAACATGTATGCTTTCCCAAGAGCACCTTCAACTTGTTGACCTTGGTTTTGGGACATTGGTTCCGATAGTGTCCTTGCTCCCCACATCCGAAGCATGTGACTACGGCTTTACCTCTACAATCCCCGGCTAGGTGTCCCAATTTTGGCACTTGTGGCACTTGGCGAGCAAGGACCCGAGTGATGAAACTTACATCGATTACATAGTGGGTGTGTTCAAAGATAACCTCGCTTATTATTGGTGCAAAGAACATAAACCATTGCGACTTCTTGCCTTCTATTCTTTGTTGATGATGGTTAGTGTTACGGTTTTGGTTGTTGTTATTATAACCTCCTTGATCATTTTCCCATTTCCTTTTCTTGTTGTTGATTTGGTTATCATCGTTGTTGTTGTTTCGTTATTGTTGTAGTTGGTGTGGTTGTTGGTATTGTTGTTACGGTTGGTGTTGGTAATGTTTCCCCTTCAATACTTGTGCCATAAGCTTTTGAGACACTCGAATAGATTCTTCAATCGTTTGCGGATCAAAAGAAATCATATCTCCTTGAATAATATGGGGAAGTCCCCCAATGAAAGCATCCAGTAGCTTCTCGTTGTCCGAAACCATAGATGGACATAAAGCAGCCAATTCTTGAAACCTTCGAATGTAGGTCTCGATGTCGTACCCAACAGTCACTAGTTCATAAAATTCCGTTCCAACTTCTTCACCTCAGTTCGCGGACAATACTTCTTCGTCAATAAACCTTTGAATTGCTCCCAGGTGAGCTTGAAAGCATTTTCCATTCCCATAGGCTGGGCATACGAGTTCCACCACGACATTGCCCCATCTAATAGTGTACTTGTAGCAAACTTAACCTTGCTATCATCAGGGCAATTGCATAACAGAAACACAGACTCCATTTTCTCGAACCATCGAACCATAGAAGTGGCCCCTTCGGTGCCCTTGAATTTAGTGGGATCTCCGCTTTTAAAATCCTTATATGAGCAACTTCGAACCCCAGACCCTCCTGCAATTCCTGCGAAGAAGAAGAAGTCTAGCGACTTGAAGAAGCACCGCAATTCTAGTAGCTTCAAGAATTGCCACACTTAGGCAAGATTAGCAAGCTCGGCAACCCAAGCGATTCTCACATGACCTCAACAAATGTGGCAAGTCTAGCGGCTTCAGCGAGAGTCAGAATTTCAAGAATGTACCGCCACGTTGCTCTTTCAGTCCTTAATGCCTCGGCTATACTATCCCTCACATACTTTTGCATAGCCGCTTGAGTCAAAACTTGTGGAGCTTTCTTCGGCGCCATAACTTCTTCAAAGTAAGAGGAAAGGTGAGATGTAGCAAAGTCCTATGTTAAAAATAAGCGCTCTAAAGAGATGTGATATGAGATAATAAATTTGAGGTTATTTTACAAAATAACTGACGAATTCCTAGGAGATGGGTTATGAGATGTCGTAAGTGCTTCCAATGTATGATGGTTTAGTGACTTAATGTGTGAATAGCGTGTAACTCGACATGTTAGTGGTGAAACAAAGGAGTGAGAGTGACTTTGCCCTACTTAAAGGTTTTATCTCGGAATTCGACGTTATCGGTGATGAGTCAACTGATATTAAAATCGCGATAGGGAATGAGAAGGCATTCTCCACATTAGAGTATGAGGAAAGGATAATGGGATGGGTATTTAAAGGCATCCATGTGACAATCGATTTGAAATGAAAGTAAACAACTCGAAAATGTACGTATAAACCGCATGTAAAGTGAATATGCACTTATGATGAAATGATGAGATGCTATGATGATGTAGTTATAGTCTAGGGTCAATGATGCAACCTAGTTCTCTATAATCAAGCTCGATGCTAATCTGTCACACCCCAAATTACTGCTTTCTGTTGAATGGAATTTCTGGGGGATGACTGTCATAGCACCACAATCACAGTTATATTGAACGACCTAAAGTGTCGTTTGAAAAATACATCGCTTGATTTAATAAAATAATCAGAGTTTACAAAGTATAGGTCCCAAATGAAAGTCATTATGTACGGAAATAAATTTGATACAATTCAAACGATGTTTTTAAAGCTCATAAAACTCAAGTGAGACGCGTCGTCACCGCGACTCTATGATATGTCCACATGCATGCCATGAAGTGAATGCCTTAGATACCTGAGATAAAACATGCTAAAGTGTCAACACAAAGGTTGAGTGAGTTCATAGAGTTTGAGTTGAAATGTAAAGCCTTTCAAAATCGTTTATGCAAAGAAAGGCATTGTAAATCCACTCGGTTCAAGTTCCGCCCATACAAAACTTGCAACCTGTGTGTTTACAACCCACTGCCAAAATGTGTATAGTTTATGTTCAAGCACATGATGTCAAATGAATTCACAATAGTACCTAACTCGACGTAGAACAATAGCACATAATCAATAGCACATGACTTAATGTATCAGTAGTCAACTGATATAGCACTTTATTCGACGTAGAACTATAACACATAATCAATAGTACAACATTCGGTTTTGAAACGATGGTGATCATGATAGAAGTTATCCTTAAAAATCTAAAGTACTTGTGAAAAATATTTAAGCATGTATCTCCCCCAAAATAGTTCAAAACATATAAAAGTAGGGGCTACGAAACTCACGATAATCCGTAAAAGTTTAAAGTACTTGTGTAAATAAAAGCAAGTAGTTGAGCATGTATCTCCCCCAAAAATAGTACAAAACAATTGAAAGTGGGGCTATGAAAACTCACTTAAACAATGATGCGATCGCAAAAGTGAGTACACCGAAATGTAGCGTGAATCTCTAAACTTGACCTATTATGAATGATATGATACATAATAAGTCATGATGTAATGTCATGCATGCAATTCGTATGATATCTATACCACTTTTGAATTTTTGAAAATAACACTTATCGTCAAAAAATAATCTTATAACGTCTTGACCATTTATAAATTACTTTACATGTATTTACGTTGAAATGATATCCTACGATAATCATTTAGTGATTTATTATGAAATTATAACTTTTCGTCGTAAAATAATGTCATTTGACAATTTCATGAAAGTGACTATACAGCCTTGAAAAGCTAGTCGTAAAATGGTGCACATCGAGTGTTAGGAAATAAACTCAACGGTTTTGGAAAGCTTGTATCATTATCTCAAAGTTTTAGCTTTTAAGTTTTTATCATAGAGGTCTCAATCATGAAGAAAAACATAGGTAAAGTAGGGTACTTGTATCCAAAATATTGTTTAAGGGTGGTTTTCGGCAAAGTTTAAGTGACCGTATTTTATTCATTACAACTCCGTTTGACGAACGGTTGGACATTTTGGAAAATATGCTAGGCGAACTTACTTTTACTAAATGACATCATGTTATAAAAAGTATTACATCCATGTTAAAAACGACCCTCAACTTGGTCACTTGTTGCCGTAAGGTTTGTCTAATAGAAATATATTAGTTTTTCTTATATAATATAGTTACGGCAACTTCATGTAAACACGTGTAATTTAATCGTTACAAGTCCGTTTTCTACGTTTTATATGTCCTTAGCTTCGTATTAAGGTATACTAATATATTTTTGATAAGTCGACACATTTCATAACGCTTAAGTCTCATTTATGACTCGTACAAAGTGGACGTAACATGCTGAATTTTCTGGTTTTTACACTTTTCGTCGTCAAACTTGAAAATAGCATAACTTCTTCGTTATAACTCCGTTTTAATCCATTCAAGCGGCCACGTTTTCGTTTTAAAGTATATTTTCTGAATATCTAGCCCAAAAATTTTTACCAACTGTCGAAAATTCCAGAATTAACAAATATGATCAGACCTTTAAATATAGTTGTCGAAATGAGTTTTTCTCGCGTAAAACTTATTCTAACCACTTCAAACCAACGCCGAAGCTATTCTAAACCTACCATACACCTTCTTAGGGTGTCATGGGTTCCTAGACATCACCAAAAGTGATATGTTTCAAGGAGTAATTATAGGATGATATATATATATATATATATATATATATATATATATATATATATATATATATATATATATATATATAGCACTAGAAAAACATTTAAAGTGGTATAGCTATCCATATAAATTGCATGTTTTTCTCAAGCATGATAAAATGAACATAATATGAATATGAAAGATGAAAATGACCATGAAATGCTTACTAGTTACTTGATGAAGTTAAATGAACAAGGATTATTCTAAATACCCTAGGTTTTTATTTCAAAACCTTACTTAAGAGTATGCCTAGGTTGTAAAATTAACTTGACTTGAAGAAAAAAAATGGTTTCCTTGTGCTTGTCTCCTATGGCCGGTTCTTGAGTAAGAGAGGAAGGAAGGATAAATTTTTTTCACACTTGATATATTGAGAAGTATGTGTTTAGTAATAGACTTTTGATTATATATGTATAAATGTACAAGATATTTGTATCATCAAATGGTGTGAGTCACCCTTGTGACGACAAGGGTGATTTATACATAATACATATATATATATATATTTTAATATGTAAGTGTAGAGTAGATGTAAAGTTAGTTTAGGATAATTAGTAACTTGTATATTTGTTTAAGCATTTAGGGTAGCGTTAGCTAAAAATAAATTTTAACGGATCAAAATAAAATATATTGAAGTCATAAAATTATAAAATACATTTCTTACAAAATTGAGTGAAATAATAATTATCGTGTAGTATTTACGAAAACCGTCAGAATTATATAAATATAACAATTTATATACAAAATAAATTTAAAACACCGGTAAACTCATAATATTATTTTTATAATCTTAATATGAGTATAAAATATATCGGGATAATTTTTGAAAGTATCGGATCAAATGTTCAAAATAATTCATTACGCGATAACGTTTATTTAATAAGAAATTATGCGTTTAATGAAAAATGCAAAACCATACATGAACTAATATGATGGTAATGATGCTAATGATATGTAGACTAAACCTAGTCTATATGAAATGTCATTGATGGTTGTTCATGAATTCGCAGCTAAACCATTAAGGTTACTCGAATTTGACACTCGTAAACCTAGTTTACGATAAACGATGAAATAGTTGTCACATCATCCTAGTCAATGTGCTCACTTTAACAATGCTTTGAAAATATGTTTTAAGTATATTTAACTAAATATGGCTCAAGTTCTTCACATATTCATACTATGCATCAAGAGGCGGGTTCGAATTCTCATGGTAATAACGAGACAATTCGAATGTATAATATTTTAAGAAGTGAGAGTACAAAACGATCTCGAGGTACCCTTAGTAGCGAGCTCGGAAGGTATCAAGGATCCGATTTTTCGTCTCAAATGACCATTCAAGAGTTTGAGAATTTGGATATTTTGGCTTGGTAGCTTCGGAATCCGCCTTTTAGGTTAGTGGGAGGGTTATATCACCGAGAAGATCAAAACTCACTACGGTGGCGGTGGAAACTTGCATTTGTTTGAAAGACCACCTCGATACCATAGAAAGGGTTCAACATATATGTCCACCCGAAGGCGACTTAGAACATGTTGAAGAAGAAATACACGCGGAAGAAATAATGTTTGGTATGTCCCAACTTCTTGAAGAAGACGAAATACGCTACAACAAGCAAGACAATTAATTCAAGACGAAGACCGAGATGAAGACGAAGACGTTATTTATGTTATTCCTTTGATGTTATTTGGTGTGTTAATACAAATAAACCGTAAAAACGTTTATTAATATTTTGCGATCTCTTTTTGTTTTGTTGATAACAAATATAATGTTATCTTAAGTACAATTATAAAGATACATGTTATTTTTGTAAAGCATTTACATATGGCCATTTAAATACAAAAATGTTGTAATTAATTATTTGTTGTAATAGTTTATTAGGATGGATAAAAACCACAACCCATGGACCATAACCCATGGATCATAACCCATACCTAAGTTGGTTAGATACAATGTATCTTGAGATACATTGAATCTAAAGAAAACCATGGACCAACCCATAACCCATAACCAAAAACCCATGGGCAAGAGGCGTCCACGGATCCCTAGGATTACACTAGACGGATCCCAGTGGGAGGGATCCGTGGGATCCGGGAACGAGTGAAAGATTTCGCTTATAAATGAGAGCCATTTCTTCATTCTAACTTACCCTCTTCTTACTAAATCTCTCAAACACTCTCATTCTCTTCTAACATATAGATCACTTGATCTAGAGTTGTTCTTCTTTCTTTCTATTGTGATTCTCATATAGGTCCTTCTCTAAGGCGAGATCACGAGCATTCTACAAGTCATCCAAGCAAGGGTCCTTGAATGATTTGTCACTCCAAGATTTCTGTAGCAAAGATCTTGTATTTGATATTTCACATATTTGTTGTGTAATAGTCGTGTTGGTTTGGTCCACCGTGTTACGGACTCGGTATCTAGCTTTGTACCGAAAAAGGTGTAAGCAACGTTGTGAAGGCTTCTCCGCCAAGTGAAGGAGTTTGTTGACATAGTGCTTGAACTCTCGAGTAGGTGACTCGGGGAGTGGAGTAGAACAACGAAGGTGTCCTTGTAGCGAACCACTATACATCGGTTGTGTCATTTCTATCCTTTTGCTTTACTTTATTTACTTGCTTTATCATTAGATCTATACTTTCTCTACATCCATAAGATCTCACATATTAACGAATCTAAAAGTTTTTGAAACTAACTTAAAATCGGCAAAACTATTCAACCCCCTTTCTAGTTTTCCACAATTGGCATCAAGAGCTAAGTTTATAAAAGTTTTAAAGTAAAATTGTATTTTAAAAAATTTTCGATCACTATGGGTTCTGAAAATTATAAGGAAGGGCAATCTATGCAAAGACCACCACTACTTGAAACTAATGGTTTTATATATTGGAAAAATAGATTCGAAACATATGTGAAATCTAAAGATATGGATCTTTGGTACATTATTGTTGAAGGCGATTTTGAGGCTACCTCAAAAGATGATAAAGGGAATTCAGTTAACATACTTCATGATAAACTAAATGATAAAATAAAGAAAAAGCTTTCTAAAAATAGTGAAGCAAAAATGGTTTTATATAATGCTTTACCGAAAAAGGAATTCGAAAGAATTTCTATGCTTAAAACCTATAAAGAAATTTGGAATTCTTTAGTTGTAACTCATCAAGGCAACCAACAAGTTAAAAATAATAAAATTGATTTGTTTGTTCAACAATATGAACAATTTTCAATATCGGATGAGGAAACTATAGATCATTCATTTGTTAATTTTAATACTATTATTACATCTTTACAAGCACTTGATGAATCTTTTTCTAGCCGTAACCATGTTAGGAGATATCTAAGGGCAATTCCATCGAAGTGGAGATCCAAGGTGACGGCGATCGAAGAGTCAAAAGATTTGACAATCCTCACCCTTGATGAACTCATAGGCAACCTAAAAGTCTACGAGCTTGTCCTTGCTAAAGACTCCGAAGCCTCAAAGGTAAAAGAGAAACACAAATCTCTTGCCCTTAAAGCCAAAAAGGCTTCAAGCGATGAAGAAAACTCCTCTTCAAGTAGTGACGACGAGGAGTACGCTATGGCGGTAAGGGACTTTAAAAAGTTCTTTAGAAGGAAGGGAAGATACATCTGTTAGGAATTAGAAAATTCTATGTTAAAGTGTCGGTCACCCCAATTATGATCTAACATAAGTTAGCTCGTAGACATGTCGTTATTTTCGTTGTTTAGTAGTTTATTAGTTATTTAGTAGCGCAGTTTAGTTTAGTGCACACCGTGGAGGAAGGACGGGTCTTTACCCACTGTATCCCTGATCCACAGGCCGATAGGAGGTCGTGTATTTGTAAGTATAAATACCCCTTCCATCCATGGAAGGGGTGGTGCTTCATTTTAATCTAATATTTCCTTTGTGTAAACCTCTAGCAAGAACACCTCTCTCTATCTTTCTCTCTAAATATGAAAACATGTATTTTGATCATCCAAGACCACCGAATCATCAACACAATAATATTACGATCCTACAATTGGTACCAGAGCCAAGGTTGTGTTGTGTGTGTTGATTCTCGTGGTTTTCTTCATGGTTCGATGCGGTTTGGTACCGGTTATGGTTTTGGTCGATTTTTGTGGTTACTTTAGTGGTTATGTTTTTGGTCAATTTTTGTGTTTACTATAGTGGTTTGAATCTTGCTTCAAAACTGCGGTTACCAAGTTTTTTATGCTGAAAATCTTTCCTCTTTGTGTGGTAAACTGTTTTGTGTCAATTTTTATACTCTATTATGGTCATAAACATAAAAGTCACAAGCATTTATCTCGTTACTCTTGCTTATTTGAACCATGTCTGTGAAACTTATCAATGAATCGGTCAAAATGGGTCGAAAAGAATGCATTTTATGTCATTTTTTTCGGGTTTTCTCGGTCGTAATGTAAGGTCACTCTTCCTAGCGAGTTGCAATACAAATGCAGTTTTTGTCATTTTAACATAGCGACTTGTCACTATTTGTCCAGGTTCATTGAATCATGTAGCGACTTGCTTCACTTTAGCAACTTGGGGAGTAATGAAAAACAGCAAGCGAGTTGTGCATATACAACTTTGTGACTATTGAGTCAAGCGAGTTGGGCTTATAATAGCGACTTGACTCAAACTATTTAGCGACTTGTACCTGGTAGCGAGTTATTGACTATTGAGTCAACAACTGTAGTGAGTTGGCTAGCGACTTGACTTATCTAGCGAGTTGTCTCATGACCCTAGCGACTTGTGTCTAAAATTTTAGTAGCGACTTGCTTTGATAAATATTCTAGCGACTTGACTCTTTGGCTAGCGACTTACAATGAAAGGATGAAGAAGAGACTACGACTACTAGACCAACAACATATACCATATACCAAATCACTCTCGACCTCAGGTTTATAACCTTCATTGGTACATGTTATCCAACACCTCTAACCCAACATCCATTCCAAATCCCTTTAACACATCAACTTCAATCAAACAAGACTCTAAATCGAATACAATATACAAATGGATCTCAGTTTATTTTTCATCGTTATCTTAAAGGAAACATTAAGACTCTAAGGTATCTTTACACGAGAATAATTACTTCACAGATCCAAATCACAAATTAAATGAAAATGAAAATGAAATGGTTTTTAAGGGGATCTCAGTTTAGTCGTGTGATATTCATCATTCATCAAGACCATCAAGGGTCAATACTCACGACATATCATCATTAATCCAATAGTTCTTGATTATGTACGAATAATAAAGAAGTGAGTTTAACTACTATGTTAAAACCAAGTCTTTGATTCGCTTGATTCATGACCTCAAAACAAAAACAAAAAATTATTGAAAACCTACCCGTGAACCTTTGTCTCGTAAGCATTCTTGGAAGATCGATTCATACATGAAGAAAACCATCTCGTGGCTTTAATGATTATACTCTATACCATCCCCGTGGCATCGAAGGTCCTCTTGCCATCCCCGTGGTGAGGCCTTGAGTTAATCATTGCTGTGTTGTGAGCATTTCTTTAAGGATGGAGGTGCACTGATAAATTTTTAGGGCTAAGGTGAGAGTGATTAAGAAAGGGGGCGGAATATTTGAGTAGTTAGGGTTGTGAAAATGTGATGTGTGTGAGATACGTGTGATAAATACCCAAATAATTAGGGCACCCATCAACCGGTTTTGTTATTTCCGTTGTGCTAATGGGCTTTGCGCTGAGATTTGATTGGGATTTGGACAGGATAGTATATTGGGTTGAACTACACGGTTAGTGCATTGTGTTATCAAATGATTTGGACTAAGATTATCTCAAACGAAACTTGGATTTGTAAAATGTGTTATCTGAATTTTTAGATACATTTTCTTGATGATATTTGGTATTTGTGTGGTATTTTGGTCTTGTAATATTTTCATGGACGGATTTTTTGATTATGTTGTTGGCGTGAATTTGGATCGGGTATAATGTGTTATTTATATGGGCCGTGATATATGAGAGTATATGAGTCGAACAAGAATGTGGAAATTTCTCATATGAATTATGTGATTACATGGACCTTATGATGATTTGGTATAAATGGAGTGTAATATATGGGCCTCGAGATTATGTCGGATGGATTATTAGATCGGGTATCATTTGAGAAGCGGTTCCATAGTATCATTGATTGATAAGAATTATTTGGACTTGGATTGTATTGAATGTGGGTAATTTGAACTTGGAATATCATGGGTTTAGACCTGGTTATTTGGATCAATTTTCATTGACTGAGCCTCGATTATTCAAGTAACCAAATTTGGGTCATACACATGATTAGGTCGGATGGGCTTCTCATGAGATTTGGTTGATCATGAGATTTGATTTGACTATGAGACTTGATTGGTTATGCTGATTGATACCTTGGTTTATACATATTCACAATGGGGTTTATGACAAGGCTTGAATTGATGATTGAACGAAGTTAACCACGGGGTTGTTGTACGGTATTTCTTATTTGGGTTTGATGTGAAGTTTTCCGGGCGCGATTACTTATTTCGTCTTCTTACTTTCTACACTTCCGCGAAGATGACTTGTTTGGGCGTTTATTAAGTGTGATAAAGACTTGGCTATTTAGTTTCGTTTATGATTCTTTCTCACTTAACCCACAACGTAACTATCACTTCGGTGTCTCACTCAGTTGATAATGTCAAGAGGTTTTGTACATTGGGTACACCGATTCTTCTTCACAAGGATTAGTGCAAGATTAAGTAACAATTCTGGGGAATTTCACTTCATGATCAAGTTTGGCATATCGGGTTTACTTCAGCAAATGGTCACTATTATAGCCGACAGAATGCGTGAATGATGTGTTTACCAAAGTGTTTATTGGATGGTTGATGATAATTTTGATGTTGGATAATGAACCGTTGATGAACCGCTGCATATTCCCCTAAAACAGATATTCACCGAAACCAAAGTTGTCATAACACATTCAAGTTGACATTCTTTACGGTTTTGTCTTGATTTTGTAAAATCCCGCGAAAGAACCTATTTCTCGGTTTAAATCATAGACTTGTAAAATCCCGTGACAATGGAAACATCCTGGTATTAGTAAAGTGCATTTCCGGATCTATCTTACGGTTTATTCTTGGTTTTGTAAAATCCCGCGAAAGAAACTATTTCTCGGTTTAAACTATAGAATTGTAAAATCTCGTGATGATGGAACCATTCTGGAGAAAGGAAAGTGTATTTTGGGATCTTATTTGATGTTGCTGCTACGGTTTCTGCTTCAAAGAAGGGATAAAAGGGTGTACTTCATGAATTGGATGTGTGTTTGGATTTTGTCATGGCGCTTTGGTTATTTTATGGTTTTGCGAGGTTACGTGCTTGTAACCATGGACGGATGAAACCATTATCAAAGTTCATTTAAATGTCAAAGAAGGCTAGATTTGAGCTTTTAATCGAAGATGTGACAACGGGTTAATTCACTATTATTTATTTGAGGTTGAAGTAATGTTAATACAAATAAACCGTAAAACGTTTATTAATATTTTGCGATCTCTTTGTGTTTTGTTGATAACAAATATAATGTTATCTTAAGTATAATTATAAGGATACATGTTATTTTTGTAAAGCATTTACATATAGCCATTTAAATACAAAATGTAGTAATTAAGCATTTGTTGTAATAGTTTATTAGGATGGGTAAAACCATAACCCATGGACCATAACCCATGGATCTTAACCCATACCCAAGAAGACTTGATACAATGTATACTTAGATACATTGAATCTAGATATAACCCATGGACCAACCCATAACCCATGACCCATAACCAAAAACCCATGGGCAAGAGGAGCGTTCCACGGATCCCTAGGATTACACTAGACGGATCCCAGTGGAAGGGATCCGTGGGATCCGTGGAACAATGAAGAAATTTGCCTATAAATAGAGAGCCATTTCTTCATTCTAACTCACCCTCTTCTTACTAAATCTCTCATACACTCTCATTCTCTTCTAACATATAGATCACTTGATCTAGAGAGTTGTTCTTCTTTCTTTCTATTTGTGATCCTCATATAGGTCCTTCTCTAAGGCGAGATCACGAGCATTCTACAAGTCATCCAAGCAAGGGTCCTTGATTGATTTGTCACTCCGCAAGATTTCATGGCGAAGATCTTGTATTTGATATTTCACATATTTGTTGTGTAATAGTTGTGTTGGTTTGGTCCACCGTGCTACGGACTCGGTATCTAGCTTTGTACCGTAAAAAGTGTAAGCAACGTTGTGAAGGCTTCTCCGCCAAGTGAAGGAGTTTGTTGACATAGTGCTTGAACTCTCGAGTAGGTGACTCGGGGAGTGGAGTAGGGCAAGGAAGGTGTCCTTGTAGCCGAACCACTATAAATCGGTTGTGTCATTTCTATCCCTTATCTTTATTTATTTGCTTACATTATCATTAGATCTATACGTTCTCAACATCCATACGATTTCACATAATATCGAATCTAAAGTTTTTGAAATCAACTTAAAATCGGCAAAACTATTCAACCCCCCTTCTAGTTTTCCACAATTGGCATCAAGAGCTAAGTTTATAAAAGTTTTAAAATAAAATTGTATTTTAAAAACTTTTCGATCACTATGGGTTCGAAAATTATAAGGAAGGGCAATCTATGCAACGACCACCACTACTTGAAACTAATGGTTTTATATATTGGAAAAATAGATTCAAACATATGTGAAGTCTAAAGATATTGATCTTTGGTACATTATTGTTGAAGGTGATTTTGAGGCTACCTCAAATGATGATAAAGGAAATTTAGTTCACATACCTCATGATAAACTAAATGATGAAATGAAGAAAAGCTTTCTAAAAATAGTGAAGCAAAATGGTTTTATATAATGCTTTACCGAAAAGGAATTTGAAAGAATTTCTTTGCTCAAAACCTCTAAAGAAATTTGGAATTCTTTAGTTGTAACTCATCAAGGCAATGAACAAGTTAAAAATAATAAAATTGATTTATTTGTTCAACAATATGAACAATTTTCAATATCGGATGAGGAAACTATAGATCATTCATTTGCTAACTTTAATACTATTATTACATCTTTACAAGCACTTGATGAATCTTTTTCTAGCCGTAACCATGTTAGGAGATATCTAAGGGCACTTCCATCAAAGTGGAGATCCAAGGTGACGGCGATCGAAGAGTCAAAAGATTTGACAACTCTCACCCTCGATGAACTCATAGGCAACCTAAAAGTCTACGAGCTTGTCCTTGCTAAAGACTCCGAAGCCTCAAAGGTGAAAGAGAAACACAAATCTCTTGCCCTTAAAGCCAAAAAGGCTTCAAGCGATGAAGAGAACTCATCCTCGAGTAGTGACGACGAAGAGTACGCTATGGCGGTAAGGGACTTTAAAAAGTTCTTTAGAAGAAAGGGAAGATACGTCAAACAACCGTATGACGATAAGAAAGGCTTTCGGAAAAGCAAAGAGGACGAGAAGCCAAAGGATGATCGTACTTGCTTTAAATGTGGGGACCCAAACCACTTTATTAGTAAGTGTCCCAAACGGGATGATCAAAAGGCGTTCGTGAGCGGCACGTGGGGAATGAGCGACGAGGAGGACGAAGAAATTTGTCTCATGGCAAATGACGAGGTATGTCACGAATACTATAGTAGTTCATCACTTGATGACGACTCATTGCATAATGAATATGATAAACTATGCAATATTAGCTTAAAACTAATTAACAAAACAAGCTTTTAAAGAGTCAAAATCAACGTTTAGATAAAGAAGTCATAGAATTAAAAGCAAAACTAAAACGTTTAGAAAAGGGTAAAATAGCAAGTGGTGAATGTGAACTTTGTGTTCAACTTCAAACACTAGTTGATCATTTAGATTCTAAAATTGCTAGAATGAGTACGAACACATTAGATACAATACTCGATGGTGTTAAAACCGGTAACAACCAAAAAGGTCTAGGTATTCAACAACTTGATCCATCAACTAGTGAAAGTAAAGAAACAAAATTTGTTAAAGAACTAGAAAAACCAGCCACTGTTGTGGCGGATCCCACGGATCCCCTAAAAAGGGAACCGGCTAGTGGACAGACTGGGATCCGTGGATCTGCTGTGACAACTAGTGGTAATAACGTAGCTTCTTCATCTAGAACTGAGTTCGTTATCGTTAATAGGAAGAAACCAACTCATGTCACCACTAGACATCCACCTCCAAAATATAATCCTACTTTTGCAAGAAACAAAGCTCCATCTTTTCAAAACATAATGCATCTAGGAGACCTAATAACGTTTATCCAAGAAGTAACCATCAAATGGGATGGAACCCAAATATGCAAAACGGTTTTCCTTTTCAAAACTTTGCTCCATGGAATGCATACTCATCTTATCCATACATGTCTAACATGAATGGAATGTTTAACACTAATGGACCCATGAACAAATGGGGACCAAACTTTGAGTTTATTATTGTTTTAGGTGTGCTTAAAGGTCGACCTAGACCCCGATGAATGGGTCAAGGATAGCGGGTGCACGAGGCACATGACCGCAATAGGATCTATTCTCCACATATGAATCCTTAAATGGAGGTAATGTGGTGTTTGGAAATAGCAAAGTAGAATCATCGGTAAAGGTACGATTTCTAACAAATCTCTAACCATTAACGATGTGTGTCACGTAGAAAACCTAAACTTTAACCTCTTAAGTATAGGACAAATATGTGATAAAAGTGCAATGTACTTTTACCGAAACCGTAGTAAGATACTTAAAATGGCATAACCATAGGAAGAGGAATTAGGAAACATGGAGTCTATGTCATTAAAATCGGTAATGAACCTAAAGATAAACTATGTCTTACCTCTATGGATGATACTTGACCTTATGGCATCGAAGATTGGGTCACGCCAACATGCGACTTCTTCAATCGCTATCATCCAAAGATCTAGTAAGAGATCTACCTAAGTTAAAATATGAACATCATTTTGTGATGCTTGTAATATAGGAAAACAAGCTCATTCGAGTCATAAAGCTAAAAACATGGTGTCCACAACTAGGTGTCTAGAATTACTACATATGGATTTATTTGGTCCATCCGCTATCCAAAGTTATGGAGGCAACTACTACACTTTGGTAATAGTGGATGACTACTCTAGGTATACTTGGACAAAATTTTAAAGAACAAAACGAAACCTTTAACTATTTTGAAATATTAAGCAAAAGATCCAAAGACAACTAGGAAGTCCCATAGTGTCTATTAGGACGGATCATGGTAGGGAATTCGATAATGAAGTGCAATTTGAGCTTTTGTGACGCTAATGGTATTACTCACAACTTCTCGGCTCCACGCACTCCACAATCGAATGGGGTAGTAGAAAGAAAGAATAGAACCCTACAAGAAATGAGTCGAACCATGCTTAATGAACAATCCATACCTCAAAAGTTTTGGTGTAATGCCGTTGATACTTCAACGTATATACTCAATCGAGTCTTAATTAGACCAATCTTAGGAAAAACTCCATATGAGTTACTTCGAGGCAAAAAGCCTACGTTAAATCACTTTAGAGTCTTTGGTAGTAAATGTTTTATTCTTAACACTAAAGATTACCTTACAAAATTTGATCCTAAATCAACCGAAGGTATCTTTCTAGGTTACTCGCCAAATAGCAAAGCTTACGTCATATTAAACAAAGAAACAATGAAGGTAGAAGAGTCATTAAATATAAAATTTGATGAAAGTCCACCCAAACCCTCTCCACCTCTTGTCGATGACGAGATTATAGAAAGTGAAGCTATAGTAATAAAGAAAAGATAAATGAAGAAGAAGAACCTCTAAGTGATGAAATAGTAAACATTAAAGAGTCCAAAGATCACCCGTAGATAAAGTCATAGGAAAGCTAAACGAACGAACATTAAGGTCTCAAGTTCAAAACCAAAGTAGCTTGTTTTGTTTCGTTTCAACCTTAGAACCTAAGAATACACAAGAAGCCATAAAAGATGAAAGTTGGGTAATGGCTATGCAAGAAGAACTAAATCAATTTGTTTCTAATGATGTTTGGACACTTGTCCCTCCACCTAGTAATCAAACCATAATAGGAACCAAATGGGTTTATAAAACAAATTAGATGCAAACGGAGTAGTGTCTAGGAACAAGGCTAGACTCGTTGCTCAAGGGTATAACCAACAAGAAGGAATAGACTTTGATGAGATCTATGCCCCCGTGGCTAGATTAGAGTCTATAAGAATACTTCTTGCGTATGCTTGTGCTAATGATCTAAAGCTTTATCAAATGGATGTCAAAAGCGCTTTTCTAAATGGTGTCATTAATGAAGAAGTATATGTAGCTCAACCTCCGGGCTTCATTGATTTTGAAAAACCAAACATGTGTATAAATTAAAGAAAGCCCTTTACGGTCTTAAACAAGCTCCAAAAGCTTGGTATGATAGACTCAAGTCATTTCTAGTTAAACACAACTACACCATGGGGTTAGTTGACAACACACTTTTTACTAAGAAAAGAGAGTCACATATAATCATAGTACAAATATATGTAGATGATATTATATTCGGATCCACTTGTCAAGACATGTGTGATGATTTCTCTAAAATCATGCATGACGAGTTCGAGATGAGTATGATGGGAGAACTTAGTTTCTTTCTTGGTCTACAAATTAAACAAGTAGAAGATGGTATCTTCTTTAATCAATCTAAATACATCAAGGAGATGTTAAAGAAATTTGGTCTAGAAGAGTCAAAACCAATTAGGACTCCAATGTCATCCGACACCAAACTCACAAAAGATGAAGGACGGAGAATCCGTTGATAATACTAAATATCGTGGCATGATAGGTAGTCTTCTCTACCTCACGGCAAGTAGGCGGATATCATGTTTAGTGTTTGCTTATGTGCTAGGTTTCAAGAAGACCCTAAAACATCACACCTAGAAGCCGTAAAAGAATATTTAGATATATTAAGGGTACAACACAATTAGGATTATGGTATCCTAAGGGCACGGAGTAGAAACAATTGTATATGCGATTCGACCATGCGGTGATTACGTTGATAGAAAAAGTACAAGTGGGGTATGTACTTTTATGGGATGTTGTTTAACATCATGGTTTTCTAAGAAACAAACGGCACTAGCAATATCAACAACCGAAGCCGAGTACGTCTCCGCCGGCAAAGCATGCCAACAAGCACTATGGATGAAACAAGCGTTAGTAGACTACGACATTCATCTAAGCGACATAGCCATTCTATGTGACAACAAAGGTGCCATCGACTTAAGCAAGAATCCGGTATTGCATTCTCGCACAAAGCATATAGAGATTCGTCATCACTTCCTAAGAGACAATGTTCAAAAGGGGAACATCTCTATTGAGAAGGTTGCATCCGAAGACAACATAGCCGACGTCCTCACCAAACCGTTGAAGCGGGAACAATTCAACCTACTTCGTCTTGGTCTTGGTCTAATGGAACAAACGTCATAACTTATTTTGACTCTACAAGGTATGTAAACACTAGCCTTCTTCTTTCTCGAGTCTAGGATCTCTATTTCACGCACAACTCACAAACAATACGGAATTTTCAAAACCCAAGATAAGTTTTCCACTTATAGCTTTTTATTTTTTTAACTACATACACATTTTTAAAGAAAACCTCCTTTCAAAATGTTTTCTAAAAGGATGATACCTTCCGTATCAATTTCACAAAAGCAATTTCTCACGTCTAGGACAAATCGCTTTTCATTATTAATACAAAGTAAAACCCGTTTTCATTGCATCTCATGTCTTTTGAATGCTAAAGGGAACACATAACTAATATGTGTTTTCGGTACATTCATTTAAGCAACAATGAATTAGGAGCATTGATAACACAAAATTACGTACTTATGTACTAAATATGTGTTTTCGGGTTATCTCAATAGGATTTTTTTACTTCTAGTTTATTTTCTATTTCTTTTTAGGGTCGAGAAAACCGCAACTCCAAATAGTTTGCATATAGGCACACAATAGGCAAAAATGTTTCCAAAAGGAAAATTTTGTCTTGCTGAATCACTGGACCCACGGATCCCAGCCTTCATCTTGGGACGGATCCCTCAAGGAAGGATCCGTGGGATCCGTGTAAATGTGTCGATTTTAACTTCTATTTTTTCACTTTGGATGAAAAATCCACATTTGTTTCATTTTTGGGAGTATGCTCTTTAATGCTTGTGTTCTCATGATCACATGCCTTGAATTCATATCTAATCATTAGATTTTAATCCACATTTTGGGTCAAGCATTCATTACAATGCTTTGTTTTTCTATATATATAACTCCCAAAATGCTTGCATACTCCATCTCATCCTCACAAACACACTTCATCATGTCATCCAAAACCCTTTAGATGAATCATCTAGTACAAACAATCATGATATACCAAACCTTTGTACTTCCACCATCCAAAATACCACAATCAAACTCTAGGATATCCGCACGGATTAGTATACGATCGTGTTGTTTAGCAAAACCAACCTCAAATGATTCATCCTCAACAAATAACTCACCACAAGATGCTTCCATTATAGCACCACCCTCATCACCAACAAGTACACCAACTTCATCACCACCTAAAATAACTCTTTTGGAACTCCTTAAGACTCCAACAAGATCTACCCAACCTAAAGAAAAAGAAATAGTCTTTTCAACACCCCCACATCACCAAATACTATTTTTCAAGATCTTGAAACATCACCACCATTAGCTCCCATCACATTACAAGAACATCTAGGTTCTTTTCCACCACCATTTACAAACATTCCGGATATTGATCCATATTTTCCTATTTTTCCACCACAACTTCCGCATAACTCAAATCAAAACAACCCGGAAAACTTCCGCACTCATTACCCACATCATTTACATTGTGAACATTGCCAATCCACTAGGGAAATTGCAATAGAAGTTAGGGAAGAAATGCGTTTCATACTCAACCTCATCCTTGATCGCATCAATACCATTACTCATCAAAACCTCCATCCATAACCTTATGCAAGCATGGAAGGAATCACTACTACTATTTTCACTTTTAGTATTATTTTCTTTGAAGTCATTTTCAAGAACAAGTCTTGTTCTTATTTTTACATGCTTGTAAGTGGCATAACTACCACTACAATTTGTCGTTTTATTACAAGGCCTTGTTTACATACCTTGGCTCCCAATCTTGATTCTCGGCAACCACAAGATTATTTAAGCATGTTACTAACCTTTCTTTTGTAGGATTTTATTTTCTTCACTTGACGCCCAAACAGGGGAGCTACCGTCAAGGGGAGTAAGAAATCGTGTACTTTTTCCTCCAAGGGTTAACTTTTGTTTCGACAAAAGGGGAGAAGAAGTAAAACTTAGGGCTTTCAAAACTTACATCTATTCTTAAGTTTTACTCATCATAACATTATGTTTTGTCATCAACAAAAGGGAGATTGTTAATACAAATAAACCGTAAAACGTTTATTAATATTTTGCGATCTCTTTGTGTTTTGTTGATAACAAATATAATGTTATCTTAAGTATAATTATAAGGATACATGTTATTTTTGTAAAGCATTTACATATAGCCATTTAAATACAAAATGTAGTAATTAAGCATTTGTTGTAATAGTTTATTAGGATGGGTAAAATCATAACCCATGGACCATAACCCATGGATCTTAACCCATACCCAAGAAGACTAGATACAATGTATACTTAGATACATTGAATCTAAATATAACCCATGGACCAACCCATAACCCATGACCCATAACCAAAAAACCCATGGGCAAAGAGGAGCGTTCCACGGATCCCTAGGATTACACTAGACGGATCCCAAGTGGAAGGGATCCGTGGGATCCGTGAAATGTGAGGAAATTTGCCTATAAATAGAGAGCCATTTCTTCATTCTAACTCACCCTCTTCTTACTAAATCTCTCATACACTCTCATTCTCTTCTAACATATAGATCACTTGATCTAGAGAGTTGTTCTTCTTTCTTTCTATTTGTGATCCTCATATAGGTCCTTCTCTAAGGCGAGATCACGAGCATTCTACAAGTCATCCAAGCAAGGGTCCTTGATTGATTTGTCACTCCGCAAGATTTACATAGCGAAGATCTTGTATTTGATATTTCACATATTTGTTGTGTAATAGTTGTGTTGGTTTGGTCCACCGTGCTACGGACTCGGTATCTAGCTTTGTACCGGAAAAGTGTAAGCAACGTTGTGAAGGCTTCTCCGCCAAGTGAAGGAGTTTGTTGACATAGTGCTTGAACTCTCGAGTAGGTGACTCAGGGAGTGGAGTAGGGCAAGGAAGGTGTCCTTGTAGCCGAACCACTATAAATCGGTTGTGTCATTTCTATCCCTTATCTTTATTTATTTGCTTGCATTATCATTAGATCTATACGTTCTCAACATCCATACGATTTCACATAATATCGAATCTAAAGTTTTTGAAATCAACTTAAAATCGGCAAAACTATTCAACCCCCCCTTCTAGTTTTCCACAATTGGCATCAAGAGCTAAGTTTATAAAAGTTTTAAAATAAAATTGTATTTTAAAACTTTTCGATCACTATGGGTTCGAAAATTATAAGGAAGGGCAATCTATGCAACGACCACCACTACTTGAAACTAATGGTTTTATATATTGGAAAAATAGATTCAAACATATGTGAAGTCTAAAGATATTGATCTTTGGTACATTATTGTTGAAGGTGATTTTGAGGCTACCTCAAATGATGATAAAGGAAATTTAGTTCACATACCTCATGATAAACTAAATGATGAAATGAAGAAAAGCTTTCTAAAAATAGTGAAGCAAAATGGTTTTATATAATGCTTTACCGAAAAGGAATTTGAAAGAATTTCTATGCTTAAAACCTCTAAAGAAATTTGGAATTCTTTAGTTGTAACTCATCAAGGCAACGAACAAGTTAAAAATAATAAAATTGATTTATTTGTTCAACAATATGAACAATTTTCAATATCGGATGAGGAAACTATAGATCATTCATTTGCTAACTTTAATACTATTATTACATCTTTACAAGCACTTGATGAATCTTTTTCTAGCCGTAACCATGTTAGGAGATATCTAAGGGCACTTCCATCAAGTGGAGATCCAAGGTGACGGCGATCGAAGAGTCAAAAGATTTGACAACTCTCACCTCGATGAACTCATAGGCAACCTAAAAGTCTACGAGCTTGTCCTTGCTAAAGATTCCGAAGCCTCAAAGGTGAAAGAGAAACACAAATCTCTTGCCTTTAAAGCCAAAAAGGCTTCAAGCGATGAGGAGAACTCTCCTCGGTAGTGACGACGAAGAGTACGCTATGGCGGTAAGGGACTTTAAAAGTTCTTTAGAAGAAAGGGTAGATACGTCAAACAACCGTATGACGATAAGAAAGGCTTTCGGAAAAGCAAAGAGGACGAAGCCAAAGGATGATCGTACTTGCTTTAAATGTGGGGACCCAAACCACTTTATTAGTAAGTGTCCCAAACGGGATGATCAAAAGGCGTTCGTGAGCGGCACGTGGGGAATGAGCGACGAGGAGGACGAAGAAATTTGTCTCATGGCAAATGACGAGGTATGTCACGAATACTATAGTAGTTCATCACTTGATGACGACTCATTGCATAATGAATATGATAAACTATGCAATATTAGCTTAAAACTAATTAACAAAAACAAGCTTTTAAAGAGTCAAAATCAACGTTTAGATAAAGAAGTCATAGAATTAAAAGCAAAACTAAAACGTTTAGAAAAGGGTAAAATAGCAAGTGGTGAATGTGAACTTTGTGTTCAACTTCAAACACTAGTTGATCATTTAGATTCTAAAATTGCTAGAATGAGTACGAACACTTTAGATACAATACTCGATGGTGTTAAAACCGGTAACAACCAAAAGGTCTAGGTATTCAACAACTTGATCCATCAACTAGTGAAAGTAAAGAAACAAAATTTGTTAAGGAACTAGAAAAACCAGCCATTGTTGTGGCGGATCCCACGGATCCCCAAAAGGGAACCGCTAGTGTACGAAAGGGATCCGTGGATCTGCTGTGACAACTAGTGGTAATAACGTAGCTTCTTCATCTAGAACCGAGTTTGTTATCGTTAATAGGAAGAAACCAACTCATGTCACCACTAGACAACCACCTCCAAAATATAATCCTACTTTTGCAAGAAACAAAGCTCCATCTTTTCAAAACATAATGCATCTAGGAGACCTAATAACGTTTATCCAAGAAGTAACCATCAAATGGGATGGAACCCAAATATGCAAAACGGTTTTCCTTTTCAAAACTTTGCTCCATGGAATGCATACTCATCTTATCCATACATGTCTAACATGAATGGAATGTTTAACACTAATGGACCCATGAACAAATGGGGACCAAACTTTGAGTTTATTATTGTTTTAGGTGTGCTTAAAGGTCGACCTAGACCCCGATGAATGGGTCAAGGATAGCGGGTGCACGAGGCACATGACCGGCAATAGGGATCTATTCTCCACATATGAATCCGTAAATGGAGGTAATGTGGTGTTTGGAAATAGCAAAGTAGAATCATCGGTAAAGGTACGATTTCTAACAAATCTCTAACCATTAACGATGTGTGTCACGTAGAAAACCTAAACTTTAACCTCTTAAGTATAGGACAAATATGTGATAAAAGTGCAATGTACTTTTACCAAAACCGTAGTAAGATACTTAAAATGGCATAACCATAGGAAGAGGAATTAGGAAACATGGAGTCTATGTCATTAAAATCGGTAATGAACCTAAAGATAAACTATGTCTTACCTCTATGGATGATACTTGACCTTATGGCATCGAAGATTGGGTCACGCCAACATGCGACTTCTTCAATCGCTATCATCCAAAGATCTAGTAAGAGATCTACCTAAGTTAAAATATGAACATCATTTTGTGATGCTTGTAATATAGGAAAACAAGCTCATTCGAGTCATAAAGCTAAAAACATGGTGTCCACAACTAGGTGTCTAGAATTACTACATATGGATTTATTTGGTCCATCCGCTATCCAAAGTTATGGAGGCAACTACTACACTTTGGTAATAGTGGATGACTACTCTAGGTATACTTGGACAAAATTTTTAAAGAACAAAACGAAACCTTTAACTATTTTGAAATATTAAGCAAAAGATCCAAAGACAACTAGGAAGTCCCATAGTGTCTATTAGGACGGATCATGGTAGGAATTCGATAATGAAGTGCAATTTGGAGCCTTTTGTGACGCTAATGGTATTACTCACAACTTCTCGGCTCCACGCACTCCACAATCGAATGGGGTAGTAGAAAGAAAGAATAGAACGCTACAAGAAATGAGTCGAACCATGCTTAATGAACAATCCATACCTCAAAAGTTTTGGTGTAATGCCGTTGATACTTCAACGTATATACTCAATCGAGTCTTGATTAGACCAATCTTAGGAAAAACTCCATATGAGTTACTTCGAGGCAAAAAGCCTACGTTAAATCACCTTAGAGTCTTTGGTAGTAAATGTTTTATTCTTAACACTAAAGATTACCTTACAAAATTTGATCCTAAATCAACCGAAGGTATCTTTTTAGGTTATTCGCCAAATAGCAAAGCTTACGTCATATTAAACAAAGAAACAATGAAGGTAGAAGAGTCATTAAATATAAAATTTGATGAAAGTCCACCCAAACCCTCTCCACCTCTTGTCGATGACGAGATTATAGAAAGTGAAGCTATAGTAATAAAGAAAAGATAAGTGAAGAAGAAGAACCTCTAAGTGATGAAATAGTAAACATTAAAGAGTCCAAAGATCACCCGTAGATAAAGTCATAGGAAAACTAAACGAACGAACATTAAGGTCTCAAGTTCAAAACCAAAGTAGCTTGTTTTGTTTCGTTTCAACCTTAGAACCTAAGAATACACAAGAAGCCATAAAAGATGAAAGTTGGGTAATGGCTATGCAAGAAGAACTAAATCAATTTGTTTCTAATGATGTTTGGACACTTGTCCCTCCACCTAGTAATCAAACCATAATAGGAACCAAATGGGTTTATAAAACAAATTAGATGCAAACGGAGTAGTGTCTAGGAACAAGGCTAGACTCGTTGCTCAAGGGTATAACCAACAAGAAGGAATAGACTTTGATGAGACCTATGCCCCGTGGCTAGATTAGAGTCTATAAGAATACTTCTTGCGTATGCTTGTGCTAATGATCTAAAGCTTTATCAAATGGATGTCAAAAGCGCTTTTCTAAATGGTGTCATAAATGAAGAAGTATATGTAGCTCAACCTCCGGCTTCATTGATTTTGAAAACCCAAACATGTGTATAAATTAAAGAAAGCCCTTTATGGTCTTAAACAAGCTCCAAAAGCTTGGTATGATAGACTCAAGTCATTTCTAGTTAAACACAACTACACCATGGGGTTAGTTGACAACACACTTTTACTAAGAAAAGAGAGTCACATATAATCATAGTACAAATATATGTAGATGATATTATATTCGGATCCACTTGTCAAGACATGTGTGATGATTTCTCTAAAATCATGCATGACGAGTTCGAGATGAGTATGATGGGAGAACTTAGTTTCTTTCTTGGTCTACAAATAAAACAAGTAGAAGATGGTATCTTCTTTAATCAATCTAAATACATCAAGGAGATGTTAAAGAAATTTGGTCTAGAAGAGTCAAACCAATTAGGACTCCAATGTCATCCGACACCAAACTCACAAAAGATGAGGACGGAGAATCCGTTGATAATACTAAATATCGTGGCATGATAGGTAGCCTTCTCTACCTCACGGCAAGTAGGCGGATATCATGTTTAGTGTTTGCTTATGTGCTAGGTTTCAAGAAGACCCTAAAATATCACACCTAGAAGCCGTAAAAGAATATTTAGATATATTAAGGGTACAACACAATTAGGATTATGGTATCCTAAGGGCACGGGGTAGAAACAATTGTATATGCGATTCGACCATGCGGTGATTATGTTGATAGAAAAAGTACAAGTGGGGTATGTACTTTTATGGGATGTTGTTTAACATCATGGTTTTCTAAGAAACAAACGGCACTTGCAATATCAACAACCGAAGCCGAGTACGTCTCCGCGGAAAGCATGCCAACAAGCACTATGGATGAAACAAGCGTTAGTAGACTACGACATCCATCTAAGCGACATAGCCATTCTATGTGACAACAAAGGTGCAATCGACTTAAGCAAGAATCCGTATTACATTCTCGCACAAAGCATATAGAGATTCGTCATCACTTCCTAAGAGACAATGTTCAAAGGGAACATCTCTATTGAGAAGGTTGCATCCGAAGACAACATAGCCGACGTCCTCACCAAACCGTTGAAGCGGGAACAATTCAACCTACTTCCTCTTGGTCTTGGTCTAATGGAACAAACGTCATAACTTATTTGACTCTACAAGGTATGTAAACACTAGCCTTCTTCTTTCCGAGTCTAGGATTCCTATTTCACGCACAACTCACAAACAATACGGAATTTTCAAAACCCAAGATAAGTTTTCCATTTATAATTTTTTACACATTACTACATACACATTTTTAAAGAAAATCTCCTTTCAAAATGTTTTCTAAAAGAATGATACCTTCCGTATCAATTTCACAAAAGCAATTTCTCACGTCTAGGACAAATCGCTTTTCATTATTAATACAAAGTAAAACCCGTTTCATTGCATCTCATGTCTTTTGAATGCTAAAGGGAACACATAACTAATATGTGTTTTCGGGTACATTCATTTAAGCAACAATGAATTAGGAGCATTGATAACACAAAATTACGTACTTATGTACCAAATGTGTGTTTTCGGGTTATCTCAATTAGGATTTATTTTTCTAGTTTATTTTCCTTTTCTTTTTAGGGTCGAGATAACCGCAACTCCAAATAGTTTGCATATAGGCACACAATAGGCAAAAATGTTTCCAAAAGGAAAATTTTGTCTTTGCTGAATCACTGGACCCACGGATCCCAGCCTTCATGCCGGACGGATCCCTCAAGGAAGGATCCGTGGGATCCGTGTAATGTGTGTTTTTCAACTTCTATTTTTCACTTTGGATGAAAAATCCACATTTGTTTCATTTTGGGAGTATGCTCTTTAATGCTTGTGTTCTCATGATCACATGCCTTGAATTCATATCTAATCATTAGATTTTAATCCACATTTTGGGTCAAGCATTCATTACAATGTTTTGTTTTTCTATATATATAACTCCCAAAATGCTTGCATACTCCATCTCCTTCTCACAAACACACTTCATCATGTCATCCAAAACCCTTTAGATGAATCATCTAGTACAAACAATCATGATATCCAAACCTTTGTACTACCACCATCCAAAATACCACAATCAAATGCTAGGATATCCGCACGGATTAGTATCCGATCTTGTTGTTTAGCAAAACCAACCTCAAATGATTCATCCTCAACAAATAACTCACCACAAGATGCTTCCATTATAGCACCACCCTCATCACCAACAAGTACACCAACTTCATCACCACCTAAAATAACTCTTTTGGAACTCCTTAAGACTCCAACAAGATCTACCCAACCTAAAGAAAAGAAATAGTCTTTTCAACACCCCCACATCACCAAATACTATTTTTCAAGATCTTGAAACATCACCACCACTAGCTCCCATCACATTACAAGAACATCTAGGTTCTTTTCCACCACCATTTACAAACATTCCGGATATTGATCCATATTTTCCTATTTTTCCACCACAACTTCCGCATAACTCAAATCAAAACAACACGGAAAACTTCCGCACTCATTACCCACATCATTTACATTGTGCACATTGCCAATCCACTAGGGAAATTGCAATAGAAGTTAGGGAAGAAATGTGTTTCATACTCAACCTCATCCTTGATCGCATCAATACCATTACTCATCAAAACCTCCATCCATAACCTTATGCAAGCATGGAAGGAATCACTACTACTATTTTTCACTTTTAGTATTATTTTCTTTTGAAGTCATTTTCAAGAACAAGTCTTGTTCTTATTTTTACATGCTTGTAAGTGGCATAACTACCACTACAATTTGTTGTTTTATTACAAGGCCTTGTTTACATACCTTGGCTCCCAATCTTGATTCTCGGCAACCACAAGATTATTTAAGCATGTTACTAACCTTTCTTTTGTAGGATTTTATTTTTCTTCACTTGACGCCCCAAACTAGGGGAGCTACCGTCAAGGGGAGTAAGAAATTTGTTTACTTTTTCCTCCAGGGTTAACTTTTGTTTCGACAAAAGGGGAGAAGAAGTAAAACTTAGGGCTTTCAAAACTTACATCTATTCTTAAGTTTTACTCATCATAACATTATGTTTTGTCATCAACAAAAGGGGAGATTGTTAATACAAATAAACCGTAAAAATGTTTATTAATATTTTGCGATCTCTTTGTGTTTTGTTGATAACAAATATAATGTTATCTTAAGTATAATTATAAGGATACATGTTATTTTTGTAAAGCATTTACATATAGCCTTTTAAATACAAAATGTAGTAATTAAGCATTTGTTGTAATAGTTTATTAGGATGGGTAAAATCATAACCCATGGACCATAACCCATGGATCTTAACCCATACCCAAAGAGACTTGATACAATGTATACTTAGATACATTGAATCTAGATATAACCCATGGACCAACCCATGACCCATAACCAAAAACCCATGGGCAAAGAGGAGCGTTCCACGGATCCCTAGGATTACACTAGACGGATCCCAAGTGGAAGGGATCCGTGGGATCCGTGAAACAAAGGAGGAATTTGCCTATAAATAGAGAGCCATTTCTTCATTCTAACTCACCCTCTTCTTACTAAATCTCTCATACACTCTCATTCTCTTCTAACATATAGATCACTTGATCTAGAGAGTTGTTCTTCTTTCTTTCTATTTGTGATCCTCATATAGGTCCTTCTCTAAGGCGAGATCACGAGCATTCTACAAGTCATCCAAGCAAGGGTCCTTGATTGATTTGTCACTCCGCAAGATTTACATAGCGAAGATCTTGTATTTGATATTTCACATATTTGTTGTGTAATAGTTGTGTTGGTTTGGTCCACCGTGCTACGGACTCGGTATCTAGCTTTGTACCGGAAAAAGTGTAAGCAACGTTGTGAAGGCTTCTCCGCCAAGTGAAGGAGTTTGTTGACATAGTGCTTGAACTCTCGAGTAGGTGACTCGGGGAGTGGAGTAGGGCAAGGAAGGTGTCCTTGTAGTCGAACCACTATAAATCGGTTGTGTCATTTCTATCCCTTATCTTTATTTATTTGCTTGCATTATCATTAGATCTATACGTTCTCAACATCCATACGATTTCACATAATATCGAATCTAAAGTTTTGAAATCAACTTAAAATCGGCAAAACTATTCAACCCCCTTCTAGTTTTCCACACGGCTCTAAACTCATGTAAGAACCGAGCTTCTTCTTATCGGGTCATCTTCACATGGTGTTTTTCTCTCTAAGAGCCGTTGGTTGACATCTTCACTCGGATTGATGAGTTTATCAACAAAGTGCTTCCGTTAATGCTTCACGATACATCAACATGATGATTCGAACAATCTCTCGTTCTTGTTTGATGTGATTGGTAGTTTGGTGTTACCATCTTGTGTGTTCGTTGAGGCCCGATTGTCGATTTTCTTGATAAACATCCTTCGTTTTGTTTGATTGGGAGGATTTTAGCTAAGGGATATGCAAGATGTAAGTTAATTGGGATGCTTTTGGTGAGATGCTTTTGGTGTGAGTTGAAGATGTTAACTATCTATTCCCAACCGCACAATCTTGAAGAAGGTCGAGTCTACAACTGTTCTTCATTTTACGCTACATGTTAGAAGACTAAAGACGAGTTGCATTTAACGATCTAAAGACTTCTTCTTAATCGGGCATTTATCAAACAGATTGTCAATTTAGGGAGAGCACTAATTGGCGAGAGTTATAAGTCGATTCAATCCCAATTAGACTTGCTCATATTCTTTAGCGGTGACTCCTCAAGACGTTGTTATTGACTATTTCACGATTGGACATTTGACACAAGTTGATTACTTGAGTTAATCATTTATCACTTATTTGAGATTGAAGTTGACTTTCACAAAGGCGTGTTCTTATTTGAAAACTTGCTCGGGCTTAAGAATTTTAGTTGAAGACTTGGTTTATCTAGTTACCAAAGCAATGAGGTGGATGGTTGAAGACATGGTTAACTATCACTATTAGGAGTTACTTTGTTTTACTCGATGTCACACGCATATGACGGTGTGGATAATCGCAAGAGGTGTTAATGTCTCATACTTTGTTTGGGTAGTGAGTACTTAGAGATTTGCTTGAAGCATAAATTCTCGACACCGCTCTTCCATCATTAGGTGCAAGCTTAAGATACAAATGTGGGGAAGTTGACTTGATTTCAAGTATGGTATATCGGGTTTTTTCTTCATGGTCACTTCAAATTGTCTACATAAGGGTTGATAAAAATAGTCGAGAGAGTCTTCAAGATGTTGATTCTCACAAGAGTTCAAGTGTTCTTCTCATAAAGATTTCAAGTATTTGGGCTTATACTATGTTGCCGACTCAAGTGTCAAAACCAAAGAGGGGTAAGGAGATAAGCACCTAAACGCGAGTAAACTTGATGAACTTAATACTTCTAAGTAATTGAATATACCCCGGGAAGACAAATGTTATTACCGCAGAGAAACTCAAGGTTTGACTCATGACGAGTAAACTTGATGAACTTAATTCTTCTAAGTAATTGAAGATATCCCGGGAAAACAAATGTCATGACCGCAGAGAAACTCAAGGTTTTACTCATCAAGGTGTTTAGTGTTAGTATTTCATCTACGTGGGGGAATTGATGTTAGAAAAAGTTTCTGAAGATAAAAGAGGTACACAAGTGTGTGGTGATTTCGATGGAATCACTATCATCAGGGGAGAGAGAATTGTGTACGTTGGGGGCGCTCAGTTGTTTTCACTTGAGGGCTTAATCAGTGATTCAGAGATATAATCACTTATTCCGGAGTTGACACCCGTAGAGATTGTCATCCGCAGAGATAATCGATGACTTGGCCTCGCTTCTTCAATGTTATCGCTATTCCTTCCTTGTGTAGTGGTATACTTGGATACTTGAGCTTCATACACGATCATCGTGGAAGAAAATGTAAACATGGGAGGTGTTTTCATTCCCTCATGATGTGTATTCGGAGAGCTCTTGGGTATTGATGTACTTGGTTCTTGAGCTTCATACACGATCATCCGGAAGAAAAATGTGAACATGGGGAGGTGTTCTCATTCCCTCATGATGTGTATTTGGGAGAGTTCTTGAGAATTATACAAAGAGACCGACTACATCAATTCAACTACTTGGGGAATTGTTCTCTTGACACCTTTTGGAATGGATCGCTTGGACTTCAAAGGGTTATGAAATTTGAGAAGATTATTTATGAGTGGGATGATACGTTGTTGTTCTATTGGATGATATAACCCCGAATGGAGATCCTCGATTATAGTTCTTAAATGGAGCAGCGGGATTTATGATAATGTGTGCTTCCTTGTGCACCTGGCTAAGGCAAGCTTGAAATAGAGCTTCGAATCTGCTCTGCTAAAGGATTTTCGGTTTGGGGGGAAGCTACCAAAGTCTCACTTTCAAGTGGCTCAATTTCTCTCTTTGATTCAAGAGTCTTGGAAGCTTTGGTGGTGAATGTTTAAGAGATGATGACTTTTATCTTCTACAACGGGGCTGCTCGATATCCTTATCTCGGTACTCGTATCATCATCTTCTTTAACTATATCATCTTATCTATCTGTGTATATATTTATCAAAAAAGAAAATACAAAAATATAAAACCAGCAAAACAAAATAGAAAAATATAAAACCAACAAAAACCCATAAAAATCAGAAAATTTGAAAAATACCAAAAATATGTTTTTCCAAGACATGTCTTCTGGTATCGATAACATCTATGGTCTTAGAAATGTCATTCAATAATGGCACGGGACTTTAGATGAAGTTCGAGCGAGGAGGTGTAAATATTCTTTTCAAAACATGCCAATTCTATGGCTTACGCTTATTTCGATCAGTAACCGTGCTTCAAAAAAATGGCTTACGATTATTTCGATCAGAACCCGGCTTCAAATAATGGCTTACGCTTACTTGATCGTGACCCGCTTAAACTATGGTTTGCTATTATTTCGATAGCAACCCGTTCTTTAAAGAAAGGAAAGTCTTTGCGCTAAACCAATTTTCAAATATTTCGTGCACTTATCCTAAAATATATTGAGGAAAGTATGTCGAAGGATCATTGTTCCTACATAAATGTTTTTCCGTCTAAAATTCTTCGAAAAATATTTGTTGTATTTCAAAATGGTGGTAAAATGAGTTGCTTGAAAATCAATCAGATCGAGTTTTCAGACATTCATAAAAACTCAATCGATGACTTCAAGACTTTTAAAACTTTTCAAGAAAAAGAGTCATTGATTGAGGGAAGAATATTTTCAAATTTATATCATCTAACGGACTTTCTTAATTATCCCACGTGTTTATCTCGAAAAAATATAATTGCCTATGTTGAAGGACTAGGTTTCTAGGATATGATTGTTAGGTTTAGATGATTAAAGTTTGATGAACACATAATTCCCATGCTTTATATGATCTGATTGACATGTTGAATTGACTTTTATTAGTCGATTGTTGTTTGAGTGATGTCGACCACCATATATTTGTATGTGTGTTCACTAACGTATGCAGGTATATTGGTATAAAAGAATGTTCCCGATCCGGATCCCACAATTGAAGATGATTGGATGCCAAAAGGAAATGGTAACTATATCTTGGGTTGACAAATGAAGAAACGGAGCTTAATTGGACTTCTATGGAGAGTTGGCATAAATGCAACGTAAGAGGTCTCACCGCATCGTGAGATGGTTTTCTTCTAAGTGATTGAAGAAACGGAGCTTAATTTGACCTCGGTTGGCATTCAAAATGCAACGATAAAGAAGTCTCACCGCATCGCCAGCTGATTTTTCTTCCAAACCCTACAAAGAACAAAAGCGGAAGCTTATCATCCACCTAACGATCTTTGTGCAGGGATAATAGTGATGATACCATTTTTCTAAAACTGTGTATAATATTGTTTTCGAAAATGGAAAAATATTGTTTTGAAAATAAATTGAACTAAATTTTGAAAATCAACGGACTTCTTTTTATCAAAACCTAAGTCACTCAATTATTGACTTCTGTCATTGATTGAGGGGGAGAGTGATTTAAAATATAATACTTTCATACAATATTTATTCATAAAAGTTCCGGTTTGTACGTTATTAAGTGGTGATCTAAAGATTTAATGTTATGTCATGGTATGATTTTTTCTTTAGAATCAAGGTCTTTCAAATGAAATTTTTTCTGTTCTTGTTTGATTGTGAAATTGTTTTGTTTTACTTAAAAGATCTCTTAAAACTATCATACCGACACTAACAATCTTTAATGTCTTAAAATGGTCCTTATCATCATCTTTCAAAATTGAATCTTGCCACGTCTTTCCCCAAATTTTTCTAAATGATTTAAATCAGTTGGGATCACAAATCTCAAATGGTTTGATATTTCAGATCGGGGTAGAGTACGTGATTTAAATCTCAAATCTGTTTTAAATGGAATTGGTTTTAGTCCTTTAAAGGCACTCCTGCCTCCATGTGCCAAATGATTTCAATATACATAATGCACATGTTGAGGAGGAGGATTTATCCAAAAACCAGATGAGTATTTAAACAAGGTGATTGGTCCCAAACGGTCAACCCAAATCAACCAGATGAATGGTCAACAAGAGTCAAACAGCTCAGAACAGAATGCAATAAAGTCCAGAGGAGTATAGTGTTATATCCCCGGGTCGTTATGTCCCAACGAGGTGTGTAAACTGTAATACAACGAATGTGTGTACTGAAATGATATTGAATATACAAAAACAGGAATCTAATTGACTAACACTAGGAATGTGAATAGTGATAGCTCATCACGCCTATGTCGTTAAAAACGTGCAATCGAAAACCTAAAAGGTAAAAGATATACAAACGTACGTTTAACTTAAATTAAATGTAAACGTATAAAAACAAAATGATTATAACTATAGTAGGGATTTGCATGCCTTAGGGGCTTAAATGCAAATTAAGTAGAATTAAAATATTTATCTATAATTTACAAATTTATATAAAAGTTTAGAAAACCTAAAAAAACTAAAATGCGGACGTGTACGTAGCAATTACGTAAACATAACAAAAATAAAAAGTGAATTCGGTCCAATACAACTCCCACAAATGTGAAAATCATATTTTTGGAATCCTAAAAAGATAAGAAAATTATTGGAAAATTAAAATAAATTTTTACACTATTAAATTAATTAATATAAATTAAAAATGAATTAAATGTATTTAATAATGAATTAAATAATAAGAAAATCTAAAATTAACTGAGAAAAAATAAAATTAAAACTAAGAAAAATCTAAAATATTATAAAATAATTTTGAAACTGAAAATGTATATTTTACACAATTATTCTATTTATTATGAATTATTTACTATTGTTAATTACTAAAACTATTATTGATTTATTAAAAGTATTAAATGAATAAAGAAAAATCAAACTTTTACATAATTATTAAATAAATAAAGGAACCTAAGAAAATCTAAAACTATATGTCCTTAACAAAAATAAGCTAATAAGCAATTAAGCTTCTAAATAAAGATATCACTTAGCTTTAAAGTGGAGCTTTTGGTTTTTTTTTCTTTTTCTGGACTAACTAAATACTGATATTATACATGTTTAATGAAAACAAAACTTTACAAACTAAGAAATAAGCAATTCATGGGCTTATGACTCCCACAGTTAAGCTTTTGGCTTAACAGTTGAACTAAAGCTCAGAATAAGCTTGGAAAAAGCTTTACAAAGGAAACAAAAGAAAAAGTAAGATGTACACAAGTCCAATGGACAAGTATGAACAAGATTTTTGCATTGGAATGGTGCACAAGTGTGAGCTTATGGTTTAGATAGTTAAGCTTTTTGGGCTTAACTTGGATGGAGTGAAGGCTTGAATAAGCCTGGTATAAGCTCCACACAGGAAAGTAAAGGAAAAATAATATATGTACAAGTGATATGAACAAGTATAAACAAGCATGTGTACTGGATTTCATCAAATAAGCTCACATAAGCTAATAAGCAATTCCAAATCCAAAGTACTGCTGAACCATTGCAAGGTACTGCTGACTTGATTGGAAAATTAAGCTAAAAGAATAAGCTCATAAGTACCAACTAAGTATGGGAGTAGCAAGCTGGGTTGGTTGGCTTTCCAAAAAGCCCAAGCTCAACCTGTGGGGTCCACAGATTAGCTTTTGAGGAGCTGTTGGAAATGGTGTAAGTTCATGGATTACTCAGTGAACTGTTATAAGTGGGCAAACAACAAGCTCCTATAGACTTATCAAATAAGCTTGTAATAACTCAACAGGTACTGAACTAGAGATTATGGTTGCTTGGCTTTGTGAAAAGCCAAAGCTCACAACATCAAGCTCAGTAAGGAACTTTTTATAAGCTCTGGAAAACAACTCAACTTCACTGTTTGCTTCAGTGAAGTGGGTTTGGTGGGACAAAAAGGTGAAAGTGATTAAGCTATCTAGATAAGCTACAAATGTAAAAGCAAGCATAAACATAACAAATAAGCCACACAGGCAACACAAAGAAGCCAAATACTCAGGCTAAGATCAATTCCATAAGGCTTATGCAATTGACTGCCTAGACAGTGCACATGGCAAAAACAGCTAAGAATAAGCACATAAATAAGCTATTAAACATGATATATAAAAATTAACAAAAATAGAATAAGCAAGATTAGCAACAAAACTAAAACATCCTAAAAGCACAGATTATGAAATTCAATATTAAAGCCTAGAGAAAATTATCTAGTTTATTCAAAAATGACAAAAAGGAAAATTTGACTTTTAACTAAAAACTAAAAAGTTGACTAAACTGAATTTAAAACTTAAACTACTGATTTAATATGTTATATTAAGCAATAAAAACATGAAATTAACAAAGATAAACAAGATTTAAACAAGTATGCAAGATTATTGGATCTAATATCCTCACAGTCAACCTAGACATAAAATCAAGTGTCATCTTGAATATTCTATATGTAAAACTGCAAGATTAAGGTTCAACTGAGTTGTTTAGCCCAAATGAGGAGTATATCAAACAAGAACAACCACTAACACAAATTTTAAACACGTAATCACCATTGAATCCAAACAATCCTTTAATGGATCATTATGAAGTTTTCAAAGCAAAGATTATGTAAACCTATTCCATCAAATCCAGAGGTACCAAAGTGTCAAAATGGACCCTTTTAAGCTTAAACAAGTAGTCACACAAGTCTAAACCTAGGTTTCTCAAAAACAAGCATAGTGACAGTCAAAATGCAATATCAAACCACAATGCAATCCAAAACATACCAACCTAAGATTAAGCTATAACATCATTAACAAACAGCAAAGAAACATAGAAACATGAAAATTAAAGCATTTAAGAGACTAGAACTAAGAAATGCAAAAAAAATGGATAGAAGAGACTTACAACTGCATCCAAGTTGAAACTGAGAATCATAGCCACATAACACATACTAAGGCTTTCCACAAAGCTTCTAAACCAAAGGCAATCCACAATTAACCTTGCTCCATGCATTTTCACCGAGAACACTTTATTATTTTTGGTTTTTCATTTGTTTTTCTTGATTTTTTAGTGTTTTCTGAATTTTAAATACTAAGGCTGAATTAAGGTTTCTAAAAGCTTTAAAGCTTTTGTCAGGAGCTTATATGAGCTATAGAAGTCCATTAAACAACCAGTTAACATGAAATTAAAGAACATGAAAATTAAAGGAAATTTAAGCAAAACATGAAACTGGAAAGAAACTTAAAATTAAACTGGAAATAAAGTTTCATTACACTAATTTGAGAAAGATTACAACATTAAAACATTAAAAGACAATGAATTTAAAGAAAGCTTTTAAATCGTTACACTACATGACCAAGGCTAGCCCAAGGTACTCTTCTCTTTGCCTCTCCTCTGATCTTTATAGTCATTTGAGTTCCCACTAGCTTCCTGGTCAAATCCCACTTTAATTCTTGACCATTGATTGAGCAGAGATGATCCTAGCCTTTGAATTCACTTTTGGCGCCAAAAGTGATACTAGTAGATTGAGGCAGTTCTGCTGCAATTAATGCTTCTTGTTCACATGTAGAGGTGGAGGGGACATGTTTGGTGGGTTTTAGAGCCTAGTTGGAGAGTTGGTAACAAAAGCAGGGGAATGTGAGGTGAAAGAGGTGTCGATGGTGTGGGAATGCATTAAATGCATTGTAGGTTGGTGGAGTAGTATAGGAGATGGTAGGGTGGAGTTGGTAGTGAGCTGGTGTGATGAGGTGGTGAAGAAACCAGGCAAGGTGGAGGGGTGGTTTTGGTTTTGGCGGGGTATGTGAGAGGAAGGAGATGGGTGGTGGGTTTGACTAGGGTCAACCCGGTATTATTTATAAAAGGATGGGCTGGGTTGTGGGCTTTTATTTAAAAGGCTGGGATATTGGGTTTGGGTTTTTATGAAGTAATAAGGTCCGGTTGGTTTATAGTGTATAGAAGCCCAAGGACTAAAGCTGTAATTTCTGAAACTTGAGGGACCTGATGTGACAAGCTTCCAAATTTCCTTCAAGGGACTATACCTGCCAAGTTAGATAAACCAAAGGACCTTTGTTGTATATATTACAATTTAAAACACCCGGGGGACCTTTTATGACATTTTCAAAAGTTGAGGGGGTGAAATTGTAATTTTCCCAAAAGTTATCAAAAGGTTTCAAATTGTAAGTTATGAATAGTATAAGGGTATTATTTGATAAATTATATTTTTAAATACCTGTGGACTAATTTTGCCATTTTTGTAACTCGAGGGTAAAAGTTGCCATTTGTAGAAAACTTTCATCCGTGGACTATTTTGAACATGTTTGATTATCCAAGGACTAAAGTTGACTTTTCTTTCATTTTAAACCTTTAGGGACTAGTTTTGCCAATTTGTGAAACTCAGTGGACCGAAAATGACAGCTTTGTGAACTTTGCATGCTTTTCACTTGTTTTCAATCTTTTGTACCGAGTCACATAAAACACATTTCAATGATATTTGTAACATTTATATGGTCATTTGTGTGTTTTTGGTCGTTTTTGTGGGTTTAAATAATATAAAATATATGTGTATTTAGACACATATCAAATCCCCCACACTAAACTATTGCTAGTCCCTAGCAATCTTTTATGAAACTTTAATGGATTTAAGTCTCTTTACCAAAAGCCATTACTTCTGGAGTAGCCAATTGTTTCAGTTCAAGTAAGAACCTTGGTACAATGATAACCAAATGATTTTGAGCAAATCACCAGCTTTCAACGGTTTTGATTTGTCTTTACGAGCCGTTTGCTTCGGACTAGCCAACTCTTAGATAAAATATCTTTGGTGAGTCGATTACCAATTATGGTTTTCAACCGCCTTTACCACAAGCCATAAACTTGCGGGCTAGCCAACTCTTCACTAATTAAAGATATGGTGAGTGAACACCATACAATTTTGGGCAAATTGCAAGCCGTCAATGGATTTGAGATATCTTTACCAAGAGCCGTTTGCTCCTGGATTAGCCAATCTTTTGTTTATTAGACATGGTGGATGATTACCATTTGTTGTGTTTAGTACATAGTACTTCCACTAAAAATAATTTAAAATTTGGCCATTTTGGGGAAAAGGGACTAAAGGGTACATTTATGATCAAATTCGCGAATTCCCCCAACACTTAGAAATGAATATTGTCCTCAATATTCAAAGTCCCGCTATTATGCCGAATCCTTGAACGTAAAAGATAACATTACTAGCTAAGTGTAGAAACACAACAATTATTCTCTTTTTAATATTTAAAATTTTCATTCATTTTTAGATCTATATACAACATGTGGGCATCTCCCCACACTAAGGTGGTAGAAAGGGTAAGAAGACGAAACATGGGTGAAAACCCATGTTGCACTCTTGTTTTGATTACCGAGTCGCTAGCTTGACTCGACCTCGAATTAAATTGTTCATGAGGAAATGACCGAATGAGAAATTGGAGTGGGGTCACCACTCACGTAATTATGAATAGTAAGGTAAGGAGAATATTTTTGGTTTTGATTTTATAATATAAATGTAAAAGGGAAAATGTTTTGTATTTTTATCTTTTATATATATAGAAAGAAAAGAAAAATATTTTTGTGTTTTATATTGTTTTTGGAAGTGAAATATGATATTATGTATAATATATATACAAAGGATAGATATTTCAACAAATCACAAGTACGTTATACGCAGCACACCTCCCCGACAGCCGCCAAAATTTGATTGGTCCCAAACGGTCAACCCAAATCAACCAGATGAATGGTCAACAAAAGTCAAACAGCTCAGAACAGAATGCAATAAAGTCCAGAGGAGTATAGTGTTATATCCACCGGTCGTTATGTCCCAACGAGGTGTGTAAACTGTAATACAACGAATGTGTGTGCTGAAATGATATTGAATATACAAAACAGAATCGATTGACTAACACTAGGAATGTGAATAGTGATAGCTCATCACGCCTATGTCGTTAAAAACGTGCAATCGAAACCTAAAAAGGTAAAAGATATACAAACGTCGCTTAACTTAAATTAAATGTAAACGTATAAAACAAAATGATTATAACTATAGTAGGGATTTGCATGCCTTAGGGGCTTAAATGCAAATTAAGTAGAATTAAAATATTTATCTATAATTTACAAATTTATATAAAAGTTTAGAAAACCTAAAAAACTAAAATGCGGACGCCAGACGTAGCAATTACGTAAACATAACAAAAATAAAAAGTGAATTCGGTCCAATACAACTCCCACAAATGTGAAAATCATATTTTGGAATTCTAAAAGATAAGAAAGTTATTGGAAAATTAAAATAAATTTTACACTATTAAATTAATTAATATAAATTAAAATGAATTAAATGTACTTAATAATGAATTAAATAATAAGAAAATCTAAAATTAACGAGAAAAATAAAATTAAAACTAAGAAAATCTAAAATATTATAAAATAATTTTGAAACCGAAAATGTATATTTTACACAATTATTCTATTTATTATGAATTATTTACTATTATTAATTACTAAAAACTATTATTGATTTATTAAAAGTATTAAATGAATAAAGAAAAATCTGAAACTTTTTACATAATTATTAAATAAATAAAGGAACCTAAGAAAAATCTAAAAACTATATGTCCTTAACAAAAATAAGCTAATAAGCAATTAAGCTTCTAAATAGAAGATATCACTTAGCTTTAAAGTGGAGCTTTTGGTTTTTTTTTTTTCTGGACTAACTAAATACTGATATTATACATGTTTAATGAAAACAAAACTTTACAAACTAAGAAATAAGCAATTCATGGGCTTATGACTCCACGCTAAGCTTTTGGCTTAACAATTGAACTAAAGCTCGTAATAAGCTTGGAAAAAGCTTTACAAAGGAAACAAAAGAAAAGTAAGATGTACACAAGTCCAATGGACAAGTATGAACAAGATTTATGCATTGGAATGGTGCACAAGTGTGAGCTTATGGTTTAGACAGCTAAGCTTTTGGGCTTAACTTGATGGAGTGAAGGCTTGAATAAGCCTGGTATAAGCTCCACACAGGAATGTAAAGGAAAAATAATATATGTACAAGTGATATGAACAAGTATAAACAAGCATGTGTACTGGATTTCATCAAATAAGCTCACATAAGCTAATAAGCAATTCCAAATCCAAAGTACTGCTGAACCATTGCAAGGTACTGCTGACTTGATTGGAAAATTAAGCTAAAAGAATAAGCTCACAAGTACCAACTAAGTATGGGAGTAGCAAGCTGGGTTGGTTGGCTTTCCAAAAAGCCCAAGCTCAACCTGTGGGGTCCACAGATTAGCTTTTGAGGAGCTGTTGGATATGGTGTAAGTTCATGGATTACTCAGTGAACTGTTATGAGTGGGCAAACAACAAGCTCCTATAGACTTATCAAATAAGCTTGTAATAGCTCAACAGGTACTAAACTAGAGATTATGGTTGCTTGGCTTTGTGAAAAGCCAAAGCTCACAACATCAAGCTCAGTAAGGAACTTTTTATAAGCTCTGGAAAACAACTCAACTTCACTGTTTGCTTCAGTGAAGTGGGTTTGGTGGGACAAAAAGGTGAAATTGATTAAGCTATCTAGATAAGCTACAAATGTAAAAGCAAGCATAAACATAACAAATAAGCCACACAGGCAACACAAAGAAGCCAAATACTCAGGCTAAGATCAATTCCATAAGGCTTATGCAATTGACTGCCTAGACAGTGCACAGGGCAAAAACAGCTAAGAATAAGCACATAAATAAGCTATTAAACATGACATATAAAAATTAACAAAAATAGAATAAGCAAGATTAGCAACAAAACTAAAACATCCTAAAAGCACAGATTGTGAAATTCAATATTAAATCCTAGAGAAAATTATCTAGTTTATTCAAAAATGACAAAAAGGAAAATTTGACTTTTAACTAAAAACTAAAAAGTTGACTAAACTGAATTTAAAACTTAAACTATCGATTTAATATGTTATATTAAGCAATAAAACATGAAATTAACAAAGATAAACAAGATTTAAACAAGTATGCAAGATTATTGGATCTAATATCCTCACAACAACCTAGACATAAAATCAAGTGTCATCTTGACTATTCTATATGTAAAACTGCAAGATTAAGGTTCAACTGAGTTGTTTAGCCCAAATGAGGAGTATATCAAACAAGAACAACCACTAACACAGCCTTAAACACAGAATCACCATTGAATCCAAACAATCCTTTAATGGACTGTTATGAAGTTTTTCAAAGCAAAAGATTATGTAAACCTATTCCATCAAATCCAGAGGTACCAAAGTGTCAAAATGGACCCTTTTAAGCTTAAACAAGTAGTCACACAAGTCTAAACCTAGGTTTCTCAAAAACAAGCATAGTGACAGTCAAAATGCAATATCAAACCACAATGCAATCCAAAACATACCAACCTAAGATTAAGCTATAACATCATTAACAAACAAAGAAAGAAACATAGAAACATGAAAATTAAAGCATTTAAGAGACTAGAACTAAGAAATGCAAAAAAATGGATAAGAGACTTACAACCGCATCCAAGTTGAAACCGAGAATCATGGCCACGAACACATACTAAGGCTTTCCACAAAGCTTCTAAACCAAAGGCAATCCACAATTAACCTTGCTCCATGCAGCCACACGAGAACACTTTATTATTTTTGGTTTTTCATTTGTTTTTCTTGATTTTTAGTGTTTTCTCGAATTTTAAATACTAAGGTTGAATTAAGGTTTCTAAAAGCTTTAAAGCTTTTGTCGAGCTTATATGAGCTATAGAAGTCCATTAAACAACCGTTAACATGAAATTAAAGAACATGAAAATTAAAGGAAATTTAAGCAAAACATGAAACCGAAAGAAACTTAAAATTAAACCGAAATAAAGTTTCATTACACTAATTTGAGAAAGATTACAACATTAAAACATTAAAAGACAATGAATTTAAAGAAAGCTTTTAAATCGTTACACTACATGACCAAGGCTAGCCAAGGTACTCTTCTCTTTGCCTCTCCTCCGATCTTTATAGTCATTTGAGTTCCCACTAGCTTCCCGGTCAAATCCCACTTTAATTCTTGACCATTGATCGAGCGAGATGATCCTAGTTTTGAATTCACTTTTGGCGCCAAAAGTGATACTAGTAGATTGAGGCAGTTCTGCTGCAATTAATGCTTCTTGTTCACATGTAGAGGTGGAGGGGACATGTTTGGTGGGTTTTAGAGCCTAGTTGGAGAGTTGGTAACAAAAGCAGGGGAATGTGAGGTGAAAGAGGTGTCGACGGTGTGGGAATGCATTAAATGCATTGTAGGCTGGTGGAGTAGTATAGGAGATGGTAGGGTGGAGTAGGTAGTGAGCTGGTGTGATGAGGTGGTGAAGAAACCAGGCAAGGTGGAGGGGTGATTTTGGTTTTGGCGGGGTATGTGAGAGGAAGGAGATGGGTGGTGGGTTTGACTAGGGTCAACCCGGTATTATTTATAAAAGGATGGGCTGGGTTGTGGGCTTTTATTTAAAAGGCTGGGATATTGGGTTTGGGTTTTTATGAAGTAATAAGGTCCGGTTGGTTTATAGTGTATAGAAGCCCAAGGACTAAAGTTGTAATTTCTGAAACTTGAGGGACCTGATGTGACAAGCTTCCAAATTTCCTTCAAGGGACTATACCTGCCAAGTTAGATAAACCAAAGGACCTTTGTTGTATTTATTACAATTTAAAACACCCGGGGGACCTTTTATGACATTTTCAAAAGTTGAGGGGGTGAAATTGTAATTTTCCCAAAAGTTATCAAAAGGTTCCAAATTGTAAGTTATGAATAGTACAAGGGTATTATTTGATAAATTATATTTTAAATACCAGGACTAATTTTGCCATTTTTGTAACTCGAGGGTAAAAGTTGCCATTTGTAGAAAACTTTCATCCGAGGACTATTTTGAACATGTTTGATTATCCAAGGACTAAAGTTGACTTTTCTTTCATTTTAAACCTTCGTGGACTAGTTTTGCCAATTTGTGAAACTCGTGGACCGAAAATGACAGCTTTGTGAACTTTGCATGCTTTTCACTTGTTTTCAATATTTTTGTACCTGAGTCACATAAAAACACATTTCAATGATATTTGTAACATTTATATGGTCATTTGTGTGTTTTTGGTCGTTTTAGTGGGTTTAAATAATATAAAATATATGTGTATTTAGACACATATCACAAGGCCACATTTTCTCCCATGTTTTCTAAACCTAATTAAATCACTTGGGATCTAAAATCTCAAAGGGTTTGATATTTTTGATCGGGGGAGAATTTGTGATTTAATAATGAAATCTGATAAAAGGTAATCGTTTTGATTTAGTTGTGCACGTTGCTCGCTCATATGTGCTAAACGCTTTCGAATCTTGAAGCACATATTGAGGGGGAGCAATTAAACTATCGAGGTACGAAAGCTTTTTAAAGTGATTTATAAAGTACCTTGATTGTGTTTTCAAATGGTTTCTTAATGGCTCTTGTGATTGTGGATGTGCTTCAAATTAACTCTTGCCTCTATGTGATAAAATGATTTCACTTATCCTATGCACATATTGAGGGGGAGAATTTTACCATGAAAATCAAATGGTTTTTTCGTATGAAAATTGTGATCAAAGAAAATATTTCAAAGTCCTCTTGCCTTCTTGTGCTAAACAATTTCTAAATCATACGCACATGTTGAGAGGGAGGTTTTCTAAAAGATCAAAACTATTAGGGTACAAAATGCTTTGATCTCGTATCACAAGTACCTTGATTGTTTTTCCAAATGATTTTTCAATTGGTTTCAAGGAAGAATGAACTGTACCAAAAGACCGACCATTTTACTTTATGCATGGAGTTATAAGGATGATGAGGTTAGGTATTTCTTCCCACGATCCGCCAGAACCGGAGGGATCTTCCTGGATAATCCACTAGATAGTGTAGAGTCCTTAGGAATATTGAAAAAGGAGAAAATGAGAATATGGGAAGAGTGCGGATGAGATGAGCTAGTCTCGGAATTAACCCAACAAGGTTCTAGTTATGAAGTCTCGGTAAGCAATCAAGGGGTTGAAGAATGAAAATAATTGGAATGTGAAAAGGGTGAAAAGAAATAGCCTCCAATAATTCAACCTTAGGGCGGACAATCGGGTTCACTACATATGTTACTTGGTGTTTACTAAGGTAACACCGGTATTGAAGACAAGACGTCATGGACCCGACGACCGCACTAAACTTCCCAAGCTACTCAAGTTCCTCTTAAAAGGGCTTGTTTCATTATCACGGGGAACCGACATTATCTATCGACTTTCTCTTAGAGATTGTTGATATTGAAGAAGGAGACCCTCTCCCTAGTCTCCGGCACAGGAACCAAATGAGCACTATTGAGTCTAGAGCCAATAGATCATCCACAATATCTCGTTAGGACACTATATTAATGAAGACTTGCTGTTTCACACAATGTGGAAAGTAAGATTATATATTAAGAGTCCTACGCATTATCCTTGTGGTATTGCCAGAACATCTGAGTGATATGTAAAGTATTCACAATGAAGATGGAAATCCTTCTAGAGCCAACATCAAACAAGCTCTTGGTGGGTGACATGTGAGATCTTCTCGTAAGATCAAACTTGTAACAACTGGATAGAAATGATGGGGAGATTCAATCTTGAATCAACGTTGGTCCAGGATTGGAATTGACGAATACTTTTAGAAAAACCGTTCGATGTGCAAACCTTCTTTTCTCTAGCACGTCGAATGTGTATTCATGTTTTCAAACACAAAAAGTATCTCTGATTGAAAAAAAATACTTTTAGAAAAACCGTTCGATGTGCGAATCTCTTCTTTTCGCTAGCACGTCGATTGTGTACTATTTTCAAATACAAAAAGTGTTTTGATTGAAAATTGATCTTTCTTATAAAACCTTCGTCGTATTGCAAAAATCTTTCTTCAAGCAATACGCGATTGTTTTCAAATCATTTTTCATCAATCAGTGAATCTCAATTCACGGGGTTCACTCACTCCGTGTTGTCTTCTTTGAGACGTTCGGTTTGAGAACAACTAGAACATTGCGAAACCTGTCAAGGAGATTCTTAGGAATCCTACCGATCACAAAGATATTATCTTGATCAACGGGAACCGTGGGCCGTGTACCTCAATTCAAAAAGTGATCAAAGACACTTTCGTGTGTTTTATTGCTAATCGTTGTTTGTAGGTACATTTGGACGATTCGGTGATCGAGTTGAGAGTCAATCCAAAGCCGCATGCTCAAGATCCACACTTAATTTGAAGAAATCATGACCGGTGCATATCTACATAACACGGCTCGATATTTCATACAATGCTTATGCTTCATCCGCAAATATCATGAACCGATGAAGGCTTCCGCTACTCGATGGAAAGATGTCATGATTCAAAAGTGTGAGCATGTCGGTCCGAAAGTCACAACTTCACATGTTGGCAACACAATAAAGGGTGATCCGAGATTTACGTGGTCGATGATCTCAAAGAAAGCTCGAAGATCATCAAAGATGTGGATCGCTTAAAGGCCTCCACTAAAAGTACAAATCGGTGCGGACTTTGAAGAATCGCTACTAAAGCACAAAGATTGAGAAAGTGAAGAATTCAAGTCTGAGCTCAAGAACGAAGTCAAGAATAGAATGCTAGGATTCAAATGTAAAACATGGGGTGACCTCCTTTGGGAGATTGTTAGGAATTAGAAAATTCCATGTTAAAGTGTCGGTCACCCCAATTATGATCTAGCATAAGTTAGCTCGTGACGTGTCGTTATTTTCGTTGTTTAGTAGTTTATTAGTTATTTAGTAGCGCAGTTTAGTTTAGTGCAACACCGTGGAGGAAGGACGGGTCTTTACCCATCGTATCCCCGATCCACAGCCGATAGGAGGTCGTGTATTTGTAAGTATAAATACCCCTTCCATCCATGGAAGGGGTGGTGCTTCATTTTAATCTAATCTTTCCTTTGTGTAAACCTCTAGCAAGAACACCCTCTCTCTCTATCTTTCTCTCTCTAAATATGGCAAACATGTATTTTGATCATCCAAGACCACCCGAATCATCAACACAATAATATTACGATCCTACAACGTCAAACAACCGTATGACGATAAGAAAGGCTTTCGGAAAAGCAAAGAGGACGAGAAGCCAAAAGATGATCGTACTTGCTTTAAATGTGGGGACCTGATGAGTGTCTAAATACTCATCATTTTTGTACCAATTAAACTGCAAAAACATCTGAAAACACTCAAAAATGCATCAAAATGATAAAAATATCACAAATAAGTGTTTTATGTGTTTTAAATGCAAAATATCAAAATCGGTGAAAACGATCAAGTTTGCATAATTGGCGCTTTAGTCCCCAAGTTTCAAAAGTTGTTAAAAGCAGGTCCACAGTAAATCAAAATAAAGAAAAATATCATTTCAAGTCCCTAGGGATTCATGAGTTGTCAAAATTGGTCCTTGAGATTTAAATTTTCAAAATTACAACTTAAGTCCCTAAACTTTCAAAAATGACAAGTTCAGTCCTACAACTTCATAAATTACAGATTTGGTCCCTTGGAATATTGGAGATTGGAAAAACAGGCCCTTGGATTACTTTTCAGAATCTACATGTATGATCCTTGGATTTTCAGAATACACACAAATGGTCCCTAAGCTACAATTTGGGTTCAATATTAATCCTTAATCCAAACCGGATCCTTAAATACCAAAGCCCAATCCAATATCTAACCCAACTCCCACCCAAGTCCAACCCGTTACCCCTTTTAACCCGAATCCAACCCACCCACATTTTTAAATAATAAACCGCCCTCACGGGTCTCCCTTCCCCCTCATCATCACCCCTGCAACACCACCTGCAATACTCCAACCCCCATCATCACACCCACCCTACTCCTATCCTCCAAACACCCCAAGCCAAGATGCATTAAATGCTTACTCAACCCCTCCAACTGGCAAATACCATTTTGGCGCCAAAAATTGATCAAACGGCCAAGAGTATATCAAGCCATCCAATGGTCCAGAATTATGATGGGATTTGCTCAGAGAGGTGAGAGAAAGCTTATTGGTGTATAAAAAGAAGGAAGAAGAAGCAAGAGAGGGTAGCACTTAGTTTAATTTTAAAATGTATGTCGTATTTAAATTCTTAAGTCTTAAATAGATTCTTAGTTGTTATTTCAAGTTTCATTGTATCAAATTACGTTGTCTCAGTATATTACAACTCTTTTCAAGTATCAATTCAAGTCGTGTTAATGTTTCATGTTTGCATATTCATCATTGCAATTTTCAATTTCAAAATCGATGTTAAAGTTTCAACTAGCTTATTTTAAGTTCAAACAAGCTTAAATAAGCTTCTTATAGCTTTTGTGAGCTTACATTCAAGTTTCAAGCAATTTTGGTTTTGGTCAACTAAAGTCAAACGGGCTCAAATTGAAATGGAAATGGATATGGGTGATGCAGTGCTGGATTTGGGTTGATTCAGAGTTCATTGGGTTGATATATATAGGATAGTGATTCTTGGGTTGACTGATCTCAAGCCATTGTGGCTAGGACCTTATGTAAGCTCAAATCCAATTTATTGCATAATCTTTGTTTGTAGTCATAAATAGTTTAAATCTGTTAATTAAGTTGTATTTAGGTTAGCTAGACTCAGTTTAATCCATTATATAAGCTCAATCAGTAGTTAGCTCAGTTTTGCTTGCAAATCAGTAAAAAAAAGTTGTGTTTGGATTTGCTGCTTAAACTGTGTTTGAGGATTGCTCAGTAGTTAAAACTTGTTGTTTTAGGCTTGTGTAGCTCTTTTGTACTCATTCTAGTCATTACATTGTGACTGCATACTATCAAAGTCAAACTTCATCTTTAATCTGTCTTAATTCTTAACTGCTGAGATTTTATAAAAGCAAAGACTAGTTTTGAGTTTAGAAAACATAGAGATAGCTTGCAGTAGCTTTAATTCATCATTTAACATCACATTCAGTTGATAAATTGGTTTCAAATTTCATAAAAGTCAAGCTTACAAAACGCTTCAAAAGTCAAAACATGAAAATCCAGTTTGAGCCCAACCGAGTTGATTTTAATTGCTTCATTTCTGGGTCAAATCGGTGAAATTGTGGTTTTAAAAGTTCAGTTGGTCTATTTTCTTATTACCATTTTGTAGATTTTGTGAATTTTTATAAGCTTCAAACCGCTTGTCAAAATGGGTAAAGTGCCTGTACACACTCGATATATCTTGAGTGTGCATGTTTGTCTGAACTTGTATCAAGCTCATAAGAGCTTATCTAGGTCTGATATTTGGTTTATAAGTAGTCACCTAGGTCTAGTGTAGGATCCAACTTCTTTTTTTTAGTCTCAGCTTATTTGGTAGCATGTGCTTAAGCTTTAAAGTAGTAGCCTCAAACTGTTTTTAGCACTAAACTCAAATCATCCAAATCTTTGTAGTTTGCAATTCAGTGGTTTAGAGCAGTTGTTTTTTGTTCATTTTGAGTACTTCTAGCTTATTATAGCTTCTGTTTCAGTTTGGTGCTTATTTGTAACTTTTGGCTTATTTAGAGTGCTTATTCTCAAGCACTTTGCATTGCAGTTGCATTATCCCACACACAAGCCTCTATTTTTATATTTTTCTTAGATTCATAATATTATTTTAGACTTTTCTTGAATTTTTCAGATTTTTCTAAGTCAGTTTGCTATTTTTCTGCATTTAAATCAATTTTTAGTACTTTTTAATTAGCATTTAATACAATTAATTCAAAAAAGTTTCAAAAAAATTAATTTTTCATTTTTCCTAGGTTAAGATAAATATAAAAAGTCAAAAAAATATTTTTCCAGATTTTTCTTAGTTAAATTTGTATTTTTAAACAATTTAAGTAGTTTTAAATAGTTTTTAATTCATAGAAAATACAAAAATAATCAGAAAAATACAAAATTAGTTTTGAAAATTCTCTTTTGTTATTTTAGATTTTTCTAAGTCATAATTTCATTTTTCTAACTTTATTTCATATTTTCTTGTATTTTAGGCTATTATTAAATAGTTAAAATTAGTTATTAATTAATAATAATTAATTAAATAGTTACAAAAATAATTTTCTTTTTCTAAAAATTTTATTTTATCATTAGGTTTGTAAAAATATCATTTTCATATTTTTAAGATTAATACTGCTTCAGTTTCACATTTTCTATTATGCGTTACATAATTTTTAATTTAAATTTGTAAAGAAAAATCAAAAACATCATTTTGCAAATAGTGATAGCGTTTATTTAATATTTTTATCTTTTAATTTTCTTTAATTTGCATTTAAGCCCTGTAGTTTATGAACTTTTATGTAGTTATAATCAATCATATCTCTTCCATTCAAATCCTCTCGATCACTATTCGTCGATTATTCTCGCACATTTCGTTGGGACATAACGACTGGGAAACACTATACTCTCTGGACTTCATTGCATTTGTTTCGGATGTTTGAAGTTTCTTACGGTTAGCCATTCACAAGTGGCTAGCTTGTGTGACAAAACTTGACGGTTCGGACGAATCAAATTTTAAGCGCCATTGGGAGTCATGTGCTAATTATCTTACGTTTAGCAGATTAGTGATTTGAATAATCACTCTTTGTTCATACCATCCATCTATATCTATATATATATATTCTTATAAAAAACCCAAAAACATCCAAAAACGTATAAAACACAAAAATATTTTTCTTTTGTTTCTATATATGTATCAAAGATAAAAATACAAAAAGATTTGTCGTTTTCTTTGTTTAATAATAATAACATAAAAGATTACCACCGCAAACCAAGGCAGTGTACTACCTAACTGGGGGTACGACCATAATAAGTTCCCGAACCAAAGATTTAAAACTTGCCTTTGTGTCCTTGTGATTGGTGTACCTTTTTCAAAGAAGCCATTCATCTTGTGATTATTGGTTAAGTTCACTGTTGTTTTGCCTCGATTTTGTTTTAATTGGATTTGTTGTTATATCTACTTGTCAAAACCTGAAAACCCAAAAAGATTCCTCTTTCTCCATTTTCATAAAATATTTTCATAATTCCCATTCCTCTCCTTAACTCTGAGGTCTCTTAGAGTTAACTCTAGTGTATGCACACTCTCTCTTCTAGATCTGTGAGCCCATTTCGTGAGCTTGTCAAGATTCCAAGAAGGCGTGTCCATAGACTTTCTGCTCCATCGATCGGATCGAGATCCGGACTGCTCACACTACTTCCGTTATCATGGCGGAAGAACGCCTATGTGTGAGCTTCTCCGGCACCCATCGACGGGTATGGAGATGCTATTGTTATCCCACCATCGTGGTGAAAATTTTGAACTCAAAACCGGGTTATTGAATCTTGTAACCTCAAGTCAATTCTATGGTTTTGAGCGGATGATCCTCATGCTCATATTCGATGGTTTAACAAGATTGCATCTACCATCAAATACAAGAATGTCCCTACCGATGTCAGTAAGATTCTTCTGTTCCCATTTTCTCTTGAGGGCAAGCCCGGGTTTGGCTTGAAAAACAACCCCTCGGTCAATTGAGACATGGGAAGACACGTGAAGAAATTTGTGAATGAATTTTATCCACCTTCCAAAACCACGAGTCTTAAAATGAAATCATCAAGTTCACTCAAAAGTTTGATGAATCCTTCATGAATCGTGGGATCGTTTTAAGGAATTGCTCCGCAAATGTCCTCACCACGGTTTCTCCGAGTTGATGCAACTCGATACTTTCTATAATGGAGTGAGTCAATCGATCAAGATTCTCGATTCCTCCGCGGAGGAAATTTCTTAAGCAAAACTCAAAAGAAGCTTTAGCGATCATTGAAAACAAGTCTAAAGTCCGCCTTGCACGAAGCAAACCGGTTTTTCCCAAGTCGGTGTTGGTCCTTCTTCTTCTTCGCGTGAGTCAATCTAGCACCGATGCTAAGATTGACAAACTCACTGAAGCAATTCAAGCTTTGGTTCTCTCCAACCAAAAGAAAGTCTCTTTTCCACAAACTTCACCTCCTGTGAAGTTAAGAAAGTGGAAGTCTGTGTTACTTGTGGTGGCCCCATGCTTACTATAATTGTATGGCCACCGATGGTAACCCTTTGAATCTAACGCCAGGGCGGGATTTCTAATCCAGAGGCAACCAATACCGTGCTCCTATAGACCCGAACCACCGTCCTAACCACTACCTCGACCTCCGGTTTCAACCAAAACCGTAATCAAAATCAAAATAGACCAAACCAAGGTTTTCAAAACCAAGGTAATTTTAGTCAAAATAACGGTTTTCAAAATCAAAATCAAAATTTCCAACATCAAGGAAATTTCAATAGAAACCAGTCGTCGGAAATTTTAACCCGTGGTATTTTCATGGCAATAATCAAGGAAATTTTCGAAATCAATGCCCTAATCCAAGTAATAGAGGCGAAATTTTCTTGTGCAAACTCAAGCCATTGTTCCAACTGGACCATCATCGATGAGTTGTTGAAGCAATTCATGAAATCCCAAGAGGAAATGAACAGGTTGTTGGTTAGCCGATTTCGACATTAAGAAGTCTTTAAATGATCGACCCTCGGGCTCGGTACTTTACCTAGCAACACGATCGCTAATCCGAGGGGCGATGCAAAGCGATCACAACCGAAGTGGTGCTTCATATCATGGACCCGCTATTCCTACTACCTCTTCTTCTTCTCTCCCAAAGGTAGTGGAAAGTGAACCCGAGGCGACAAAGGACAAGGAACTTCCTACTAATAACGGAGGTACCAGCAATGTCCATCCTCAAGTTGTCCGAAACCCAAGACCAAACACAGAGTTGTTTTGAACCTCCGGTTGGCAACCCCAAATCAAAACTTCTATTCCTTACCCTCACGTTTGAATGAGCAAAGCTCAGCGAAAAAGCCGGTCATCAAATGGAAAAATTCTTTCAAATTTTCCAAGAACTTCATTTTGACATAAGCTTCATGCTATCATGTTGATGCCCAAGTTTGCATCAACTCTCAAACACATGTTAAGCAATAAGGAAAAAGCTGCTTGAAATGGCTAAAACTCCTTTAAACGAGAACCGCTTTCGCCAGTTCTATTAAAGAAGCTTCGAGAAGCTTGGAGATCTGGAAAATTTCTTCTTCCTTGTGTTTTTCCAGAATGATTTAATGCTTTGCCCTTGCCGATCTTGGTGCAAGCATCAATCGATGCCTTATTCAAGATGGAAGAAACTTTCTCTTCCGAACTTGTTCCTACCGCATGACTCTTGAGCTTGCGGATCGTTCTATATCGCGTCCTCTTGGCATCGCCGAGGATGTATTTGTGAAAGTAGGAAAGTTCCATTTTCCGGTGACTTTGTGGTTGTTGATTTCGATGCGATCCTCGGGTTCCCTCATTGTTGGAAGAGGATTCACGAGAACGGGTCGGTGCTCTAATTGATGTATTTGAGCAAGAAATCACGTTACGTGTGGGTAATGAAGTCATTACCTTTAACCTTGATCAAACTTGAGGTACTCCTCAAATTATGATCTTGAATCAATTAATCGAGTCGATTTAATTGATATTGCTTCGAGGAGTACTCTCAAGATTTTCTTGGTTATCTTCATAATTCGTGAGTGGGATTCCACCACATCTTCTCAACCAATCATTGCCGACTCTTCCCCTCTCACTCCGTTTGAGGGAGGTGACTTCCTCGGAAGAGATCGATGAATTTCTTGTTCTCGATGAATCAATTCACTGGAATTGATGGAGTTTATGATTCGGAGGAGATATCCTTTATCCGGAGCAATTGTTAAATGAAGATCCATTACCTTCACTCCTCCGAAAGAGATCACGATTAAGGAAATCAAATCGATTACAAACATCTCTCAAGAATTTCGAGGTTGAACTTAAGGACCTACCTCCTCATCTCGAGTATCCATTCTTGGAAGGTGATGATAAATTACCCGTCATAATTGTTAAAGACTTGACCGAGGAGGAGAAGATCGCTCTCATAAAGGTCTTGAAGTCACACAAGCAAGCAATTGCTTGGAAACTCTCCGACATTAAGGGTATCAACTCGAGTTTTGTACTCACAAAATCTTAATGGAGGATGACTTCAAACCAGCAATCCAACATCGAGAGAGGGTGAATCCTAAGATTCATGAGGTTATCAAGCAAGAGGTTCTCAAACTTCTTGATGCCGGTCTAATTACCCGATCTCGATAGTCCTTGGGTTAGCCCAATTCACGTGTTCCAAAAAGGGTGGCATAACTATTGTCACAAATGAAGAAAACGAGTTAATTCCAACTCGATTGGTTACGAGATGGCGTGTGTGTATTGACTATCGCAAGTTAACGAAGCCACCCGTAAAGACCATTTTCCTCTACCCTTCATGGATCGGATGCTTGAGAGATTAGCAGGAACAGTACTATTGTTTCCTTGATGGTTTCTCGGGTTACTTAGATCCCCATTGATCCGCCGGATCAAGAAAAGACCACATTCACCGCCCATACGGAACTTTTGCCTACGACGTATGCCTTTTGGCCTATGTAACGCTCCCGCACGCTCCAACGATGTATGATGGCAATTTTCCACGACATGATCGGGAAACAATGGAGGTGTTTATGGATGACTTCTCGGTCATTGGGGACTCATTTCGACATGTCTCTCCATTTAGATAAAATGCTAAAAGGTGTGAAGACACCAATCTACATCTAAATTGGGAGAAGAGCCACTTTATGGTCAAAGAAGGCATAGTCCTTGGCCATAAGATTTCCAAAACGGGATTGAGGTAGATAGAGCAAAAGTTGATGTTATTGCTAAATTGCCTCATCCTACTACCGTCAAAGGTATTAGGAGTTTTCTAGGTCATGCCGGTTTTATCGTAGATTCATACAAGATTTTTCTAAAATCGCTCGCCTATGACCCATCTTCTCGAAAAGATGCTCCTTTATCTTCTCTCCGAGTGCATCGAAGCTTTTGAAGCATTAAAGAAAAAGCTACGGAAGCACCCATTCTAGTTGCCCCGATCGGGATTTACCCTTTGAACCGATGTGCGATGCAAGTGATTTTGCTATCGGTGCGGTCTTGGGGCAACGAAAACCAAGCATTTTCACCTATCCACTACGCAAGTAAAACTATGATGAAGCTCAAACCCATTACACCACTACGTAAAAAGAATTATTAGGCGTGGTGTATGCGTTTGAAGTTTCTACCGTACCTTATCTTGACCAAATGCGTGGTGTATACGGATCACTCGGCTCTCAAATATCTCTTTGCAAAACAAGATGCAAAGCCGAGATTGCTCAGTTGGTTTCTCCTCCCGCAAGAATTTGATATCATTATACGTGATAAAAAGGAGCTAAGAACACGGGCTCACGATCATCATCCCGTTTAGAAAACCCTCACCAGGATGTGTTTGAGAAAAAGGAAATAAATGAAACATTTCCTCTCGAAACACTCAATGTGGTTTCTTTTAGTGGAGACTCTTCTACCCCATGGTTTGTTGACTTTGCAAATTACCATGCGGGTAACTTTGTGGTGAAAGGGATGTCGTCCCAACGAAAAACAAATTCTTTAAAGATGTAAACATTACTCGGGACGACCCTACTTGTTCAAAATTTGCGCGGATCAAGTCATCGAGCGATGTGTGTATGGTCGAAGCTATTGACATTCTCAAGGCTTGCCATTCGGACCTCTTGGGGACATCATAGCCCCAACTACACCGCCAAGAAGGTGTTTGATTCGGATTCTATTGGCCCAAGATTTACAAGGATGCCCACGAATTTGTCAAAACACGCGACGCTTGTCAACGTCACGGAATATCTCAAAAGAAATGAAATGCCGCAAAACGCCATTCAAGTGTGTGAGATTTTGACATCCGGGGCATTGACTTTATGGGGCCATTTCCTTCTTCTCGCGGTAATAAATACATACTCGTGGCGTTGACTATTTGTCAAAATGGGTTGAAGCTAAGGCTTTGCCTACCAACGATGTCCGAGTTGTTGTGAAATTCTTAAAATCTCTTTTGCTCGGTTTGGAACTCCACGAGCTATAATCGATGATCGTGGTGCGCATTTACGCAATGACCGGTTTGATAGAGTCATGCAAAAGTATGGTGTAACTCACCGCCTCTCTCTGCGTACCACCCCAAACAAGTGGGCAAGTGAAAGTTTCCAACGAGGGATTAAAGAATTACGGAGAGGACGGTTGGCGAAAACCGTGCCTCTTGGTCGGATAAGCTAGATGACGACTGGGCCTTCCGTGACGACTTATAAACACCCATCGGTGTACTCCATACAAGCTTTTGTGCGGAAGGCATGTCATCTGCCGGTTGAGCTTGAGCACAAGGCATCTTGGGCCTTGAAACATGCCAACTTCGATATTCAGACGGTGGTGATCACCGGAAAGTTCAAATGAATGAATTAAATGAACTCCGTGATCAAGCATACGAGAACTCTTTGATCTACAAAGAAAAGACAAAGAAGATTCATGACTCAAAATCAAAACCGCGTTCTCAACGTCGGTGATCGAGTCCTTCTTTTCAATTCAAGATTGAAGATTTTCTCGGAAAATTAAAATCCACCGGTCCGGACCATTTACCATCACTAAAGTATTTCCATATGGAACCATTGAGTTATCTCAACCCGATGGTCCAAACTTTAAAGTGAATGGTCATCGGTTGAAGCATTATTTTGGAGAGGACATTCCTCCCGTGGTTGTCCGGATCTACAAACTTTCCCATGAACCAATGAATGCGGGATCGAGTCAAGCTAGCGACTCGGGAATTAAAAACGAGAGCATGCCATATGGGTTTTCACCCATATTTCGACTTCTTTCTATCTTTCTACCACCCTAGTGTGGGGGGTTGCCCATGTTGTATATAAGTTTCATGTAAAAAAAAAAAAAAAAAAAAAAAATCTTGGCCGTAATATTTCCTTTCACGTTCTTTGTTTCGGCATAACCGCGGTACTTTGAAAATTGAGGGCAATATTCATTTCTAGTGTGGGGGGAATTCTCACGAATTTTATCATGTATTATACCACCCAATTCCCCATTTTGGCCAAATTTTTTTTTTTTTTTGGAGTAAGTGTCTTGCACTTACTCACTTCTGATTATCGATCCACCATGTCTAATAAACAAAAGGATTGGCTAATCCAGAGCAAACGGCTCTTGGTAAAGATATCTCAAATCCGTTGACGGCTTGCAATTTGCCCAAAATTGTATGGTGTTCATTTCACCATATCCTTAAAAGTGAAGAGTTGGCTAGCCCGCAAGTTTATGGCTTGTGGTAAAGGCGGTTGGAAAACCATAATTGGTAATCACTCACCAAAGATAATATTGATAATTTATCTAAGAGTTGGCTAGTCCGAAGCAAACGGCACGGTAAAGACAAATCAAATCCGTTGGAAGTCGGTGATTTGCTCAAAATCATTTGATTATCGATGTACCAAGGTTCTTACTTGAATCGAAACATTTGGCTACTCCGAAGTAATGGCTTTTGGTAAAGAGATGAAATCCATTAACTTTTCTCAAAACATTGCTAGGGACTAGCAATATCTTAGTGTGGGGATTGATGAGTGTCTAAATACTCATCATTTTGTACCAATTAAACTGCAAAACATCCGAAAACACTTAGAAATGCATCAAAATGATAAAAATATCACAAATAAGTGTTTTATGTGTTTTAAATGCAAAATATCAAAATCGGTGAAAACGATCAAGTTTGCATAATTGGCGCTTTAGTCCCCAAGTTTCAAAAGTTGTCAAAAACAGTCCTCGTAAATCAAAATAAATAAAATATCATTTCAAGTCCCTAGGGATTCATGAGTTGTCAAAATTGGTCCTTGAGATTTAAATTTGCAAAATTACAACTTAAGTCCCTAACTTTCAAAAATGACAAGTTCAGTCCTACAACTTCATAAATTACAGATTTGGTCCCTTGGAATATTGGAGATTGGAAAAACAGGCCCTTGGATTACTTTTCAGAATCTACATGTATGATCCTTGGATTTTCAGAATATACACAAATGGTCCCTAAGCTACAGTTTGGGTTCAATATTAATCCTTAATCCAAATCGGATCCTTAAATACCCAAGCCCAATCCAATATCTAACCCAACTCCCACCCAAGTCCAACCCGTTACCCCTTTTAACCCGAATCCAACCCACCCACAGTTTTAAATAATAAACCGCCCTCACGGGTCTCCCTTCCCCCTCATCATCACCCCTGCAACACCACCTGCAATACTCCAACCCCCATCATCACACCCACCCTACTCCTACCCTCCAAACACCCCAAGCCAAGATGCATTAAATGCTTACTCAACCCCTCCAACTGGCAAATACCATTTTGGCGCCAAAAATTGATCAAACGGCCAAGAGTATATCAAGCCATCCAATGGTCCAGAATTATGATGGGATTTGCTCAGAGAGGTGAGAGAAAGCTTATTGGTGTATAAAAAGAAGGAAGAAGAAGCAAGAGAGGGTAGCACATAGTTTAATTTTAAAATGTATGTCGTATTTAAATTCTTAAGTCTTAAATAGATTCTTAGTTGTTATTTCAAGTTTCATTGTATCAAATTAAGTTGTCTCAGTGTATTACAACTCTTTTCAAGTATCAATTCAAGTCTGTGTTAATGTTTCATGTTTGCATATTCACTGTTGCAATTTTCAATTTCAAAATCTGATGTTAAAGTTTCAACTAGCTTATTTTTAAGTTCAAACAAGCTTAAATAAGCTTCTTATAGCTTTTTGTAAGCTTACATTCAAGTTTCAAGCAATTTTGGTTTTTGGTCAACTAAAGTCAAACTGGGCTCAAATTGAAATGGAAATGGATATGGGTGATGTAGTGCTGGATTTGGGTTGATTCAGAGTTCATTGGGTTGATATATATAGGATAGTGATTCTTGGGTTGACTGATCTCAAGCCATTGTGGCTAGGACCTTATGTAAGCTCAAATCCAATTTATTGCATAATCTTTGTTTGTAGTCATAAATAGTTTAAATCATTAATTAAGTTGTATTTAGGTTAGCTAGACTCGGTTTAATCCATTATATAAGCTCAATCAAGAGTTAGCTCGGTTTTGCTTGCAAATCGGTAAAAAAGTTGTGTTTGGATTTGTTTGCTTAAACTGTGTTTGAGGATTGCTCATGAGTTAAAACTTGTTGTTTTAGGCTTGTGTAGCTCTTTTGTACTCATTCTAGTCATTACATTGTGATCGCATACTATCAAAGTCAAACTTCATCTTTAATGCCTTAATTCTTAATCTACGAGATTTTATAAAAGCAAAGACTAGTTTTGAGTTTAGAAAACATAGAGATAGCTTGCGTAGCTTTAATTCATCATTTAACATCACATTCAGTTGATAAATTGGTTTCAAATTTCATAAAAGTCAAGCTTACAAAGCGCTTCAAAAGTCAAAACATGAAAAATCCAGTTTGAGCCCAACCGAGTTGATTTTTAATTGCTTCATTTCGGGTCAAATCGGTGAAATTGTGGTTTTAAAAGTTCGGTTGGTCTATTTTCTTATTACCATTTTGTAGATTTTTGTGAATTTTTATAAGCTTCAAACCGCTTGTCAAAATGGGTAAAGTGCCACATACACACTCGGTGTATACTAAGTGTGCATGAGGTTTGTCTGAAGCTTGTATCAAGCTCATAAGAGCTTATCTAGGTCGATCTTTGGTTTATAAGTAGTCACCTAGGTCTAGTGTAGGATCCAACTTCTTTTTTAGTCTCGACTTATTTGGTAGCTTGCGCTTAAGCTTTAAAGTAGTAGCCTCAACTGTTTTTAGCACTAAACTCAAATCATCCAAATCTTTGTAGTTTGCAATTCAGTGGTTTAGAGCAGTTGTTTTAGTTCATTTTGAGTACTTCTAGCTTATTATAGCTTGCTTCAGTTTGGTGCTTATTTGTAGCTTTTGGCTTATTTAGAGTCTTATTCTCAAGCACTTTGCATTGCGATTGCATTATCCCACACACAAGCCTCTGTTTTATATTTTTCTTAGATTCATAATATTATTTTAGACTTTTCTTGAATTTTTAGATTTTTCTAAGTCGGTTTGCTATTTTTCGCATTTAAATCAATTTTTAGTACTTTTTAATTAGCATTTAATACAATTAATTCGAAAAAGTTTCAAAAAATAATTTTCATTTTCCTAGGTTAAGATAAATATAAAAGTCAAAAAATATTTTTCCAGATTTTTCTTAGTTAAATTTGTATTTTTAAACAATTTAAGTAGTTTTAAATAGTTTTTAATTCATAGAAAATACAAAAATAATCAGAAAAATACAAAATTAGTTTTGAAAATTCTCTTTTGTTATTTTAGATTTTTCTAAGTCATAATTTCATTTTTCTAACTTTATTTCATATTTTCTTATATTTTAGGCTATTATTAAATAGTTAAAATTAGTTCTTAATTAATAATAATTAATTAAATGGTTACGAAAATAATTTTCTTTTTCTAAAAATTTTCTTTTATCATTAGGTTTGTAAAAATATCATTTTCATATTTTTAGGATTAATACTGCTTCAGTTTCACATTTTCTATTGTACGTTACATAATTTTTAATTTAAATTTGTAAAAGAAAAATCAAAAACATCATTTTGCAAATAGTGATAGCGTTTATTTAATATTTTTTATCTTTTTAATTTTCTTTAATTTGCATTTAAGCCCCTGTAGTTTATGAACTTTTTATGTAGTTATAATCAATCATATCTCTCTTCCATTCAAATCCTCTCGATCACTATTCGTCTGATTATTCTCGCACAGCTCGTTGGGACATAACGACCTGGGGAAACACTATACTCTCCTGGACTTCATTGCATTTGTTTCCGGACTGTTTGAAGTTTCTTACGGTTAGCCATTCACAAGTGGCTAGCTTGTGTGACAAAACTTGACGGTTCAGGACGAATCAGGACCCAAACCACTTTATTAGTAAGTGTCCCAAACGGGATGATCAAAAGGCGTTCGTGAGCGGCACGTGGGAATGAGCGACGAGGAGGACGAAGAAATTTGTCTCATGGCAAATGACGAGGTATGTCACGAATACTATAGTAGCTCATCACTTGATGACGACTCATTGCATAACGAATATGATAAACTATGCAATATTAGCTTAAAACTAATTTACAAAAACAAGCTTTTAAAGAGTCAAAACCAACGTTTAGATAAAGAAGTCATAGAATTAAAAGCAAAACTAAAACGTTTAGAAAAGGGTAAAATAGCAAGTGGTGAATGTGAACTTTGTGTTCAACTTCAAACACTAGTTGATCAACTAGATTCTAAAATTGCTAGAATGAGTACGAACACTTTAGATGTGATATTAGATAGTGTTAAAACCGGCAACAATAAAAAAGGTTTAGGTATTCAACAACTTGATCCATCAACTAGTGAAAACAAAGAAACACAATTTGTTAAGGCACTAGAAAAACCAGCCACTGTTGTGGCGGATCCCATGGATCCCACCAAAAGGGAACCGGCTAGTGTTAAGCCAGGGATCCGTGGATCTGCTGTAGCAAACAGTGGCAATAACATAGCTTCTTCATCTAGAACTGAGTTTGTTATCGTTAATAGGAAGAAACCAACTCATGTCACTACTAGACAACCACATCCAAACTATAATCCTACTTTTGCAAGAAACAAAGCTCCATCTTTCTCAAAACCTAATCCATCTAGGAGACCTAATAATGTTTACCTGAGAAGTAACCATCAAATAGGATGGAACCCAAATATGCAAAATGGTTTTCCTTTTTAAAACTTTGCTCCATGGAATGCATACTCATCTTATCCATACATGTCTAACATGAATGGAATGTTTAACACTAATGGACCCATGAACAAATGGGAACCAAACTTTTGAGTTTATTATTGTCTTAGGTGTGCTTAAAGGTCGATCTAGACCCGGATGAATGGGTCAAGGATAGCGGGTGCACGAAGCACATGACCGGAAATAAAGATCTATTCTCTGCATATGAATCCTTCAATGGAGGTAATGTGGTGTTTGGAAATAGCAAAAGTAGAATCATCGGTAAAGGTACGATTTCTAACAATCTCTAACCATTAACGATGTGTGTCACGTAGAAAACCTAAACTTTAACCTCTTAATTATAGGACAAATATATGATAAAAAGTGCAATGTACTTTTTACCAAAACCGGTAGTAAGATATTAAAAAATGGCATAACCATAGGAAAAGGAATTAGGAAACATGGAGTCTATGTCATTAAAATTGGTAATTAACCTAAACACAAACTTTGTCTTACTTCTATGGATGATACTTCGACCTTATGGCATCGAAGATTGGGTCATGCCAATATGCGACTTCTTCAATCGCTATAATCCAAAGATCTAGTAAGAGTACCTAAGTTAAAATATGAACATCACTTTTGTGATGCTTGTAATGTAGGAAAACAAGTTCATTCTAGTCATAAAGCTAAAAACATGGTGTCTACAACTAAGTGTCTAGAATTACTACATATGGATTTATTTGGTCCATCCGCTATCCAAAGTTATGGAGGCAACTACTACACTTTGGTCATAGTGGATGATTATTCTAGGTATACATGGACAAAATTCTTAAAGAACAAACGAAACCTTTAATTATTTTGAAATATTAAGCAAAAAGATCCAAAGACAACTAGGAAGTCCTATAGTGTCTATTAGGACGGATCATGGTAGGGAATTCGATAATGAAGTGCAATTTGGAGCCTTTTGTGACGCTAATGGTATTACTCACAACTTCTCGGCTCCATGCACTCCACAATCGAATGGGGTAGTAGAAAGAAATAATAGAACCCTACAAGAAATGAGTCAAACCATGCTTAATGAACAATCCATACCTCAAAAGTTTTGGTGTAATGTCGTTGATACTTCAACGTACATACTCAATCGAGTCTTAATTAGACCAATCTTAGGTAAAACTCCATATGAGTTACTCCGAGGCAAAAAGCCTACGTTAAATCACTTTAGAGTCTTTGGAAGCAAATGTTTTATTCTTAACGCTAAAGATTATCTTACAAATTTTGATCCTAAATCAACCGAAGGTATCTTTCTAGGTTACTCTCCAAATAGTAAAGCTTACGTCATATTAAACAAAGAAACAATGAAGGTACAAGAATCAATAAATATAAAATTTGATGAAAGTCCACCCAAACCCTCTCCACCTCTTGTCGATGACGAGATTGTAGAAAGTGAAGCTATAGTAATAAAGAAAAAGATAAATGAAGAAGAAGAACCTTTAAATGATGAAGTCATAAACATTAAAGAGTCCAAAGATCACCCCGTAGATAAGGTCATAGGAAAGCTAAACGAAAGAACATTAAGGTCTCAAGTTCAAAACCAAAGTAGCTTGTTTTGCTTCGTTTCAACCATAAAACCTAAGAATACACAAGAAGCCATAAAAGATGAGAGTTTGGTAATGGCTATGCAAGAAGAATTAAATCAATTTGTGTCTAATGATGTTTGGACACTTGTCCCTCCACCTAGTAATCAAACCATAATAGGAACCAAATGGGTTTATAAAAACAAATTAGATGCAAACGGAGTAGTGTCTAGGAACAAGGCTAGACTTGTTGCCCAAGGGTATAACCAACAAGAAGGAATAGACTTTGATGAGACCTATGCCCCCGTGGCTAGATTAGAGTCTATAAGAATACTTCTTGCGTATGTTTGTGCTAATGATCTAAAGCTTTATCAAATGGATGTCAAAAGCGCTTTTCTAAATGGTTTCATTAATGAAGAAGTATATGTAGCTCAACCTCCGGGCTTCTTTGATTTTGAAAAACCTAAACATGTGTATAAATTAAAGAAAGCCCTTTATGGTCTTAAACAAGCTCCAAAAGCTTGGTATGATAGACTCAAGTCATTTTAATTAAACACAACTATACCATGGGGTTAGTTGACAACACACTTTTACTAAGAAAAGAGTCACATATAATCATAGTGCAAATATATGTAGATGATATTATATTCGGATCCACTTGTCAAGACATGTGTGATGATTTCTCTAAAATCATGCATGACGAGTTCGAAATGAGTATGATGGGAGAACTTAGTTTCTTTCTTGGTCTACAAATTAAACAAGTAGAAGATGGTATCTTCTTTAATCAATCTAAATACATAAAGGAGATGTTAAATAAATTCGGTCTAGAAGAGTCGAAACCAATTAGGACACCAATGTCATCCCACACCAAACTCACAAAAGATGAAGACGGAAAATCCGTCGATAATACTAAATATCGTGGCATGATAGGTAGTCTTCTCTACCTCACGGCAAGTAGGCCGGATATCATGTTTAGTGTTTGCTTATGTGCTAAGTTTCAAGAAGACCCTAAAACATCACACCTAGAAGCCGTAAAAAGGATATTTAGATACATTAAGGGTACAACACAATTATGATTATGGTATCCTAAGGCACGGGGAGTAGAAACAATTGTATATGCAGATTCGACCATGCATGTGATTACGTTGATAGAAAAAGTACAAGTGGGTATGTACTTTCATGGGATGTTGTTTAACATATTGGGTTTCTAAGAAACAAACGGCACTAGCAATATCAACAACCGAAGCCGAATACGTCTCCGCCGGCAAAGCATGCCAACAAGCACTATGGATGAAACAAGCGTTAGTTGACTACGACATTCATCTAAGCGACATAGCCATCCTATGTGACAACAAAGGTGCCATCGACTTAAGTAAGAATCCGGTATTGCATTCTCGCCCAAAGCATATAGAGATTCGTCATCACTTTTTAAGAGACAATGTTCAAAAGGGGAACATCTCTATTGAGAAGGTAGCATCCGAAGACAACATAGCCAACGTTCTCACCAAACCGTTGAAGCAGGAACAATTCAACCTACTTCGTCTTGGTCTTGGTCTAATGGAACAAACGTCGTAACTTATTTGACTCTACAAGGTATGTAAACACTAGCCTTCTTCTTTTTGAGTCTAGGACCTCTATTTCACGCACAACTCACAAACAATACGGGAATTTTCAAAACCCAAGATAAGTTTTCCACTTATAGCTTTCTTATTTTTTTAAAGTTGCAAACACATAACTACATACATATTTTCAAAGAAAACCTCTTTTCGAAATGTTTTCTAAAAGGATGATACCTTCCCGTATCAATTTCACAAAAAGCAATTTCTCACGTCTAGGACAAATCACTTTTTCATTATTAATACAAAGTAAAAACCCGTTTTCATTGCATCTCATGTCTTATGAATGCTAAAGGAGATACATAACTGATATGTATTTTCGGGTACATTCATTTAAGCAACAATGAATTAGGAGCATTGATAACACTAAATTACGTACTCAAGTACTAAATATGTGTTTTCCGGTTATCTCAATCGGATGCTTTTCTACTTCTAGTTTATTTTCTTTTTCTTTTTAGGGTCGAGATAACCGACTCCAAATAGTTTGCATATAGGCACACTAGGCAAAAATGTTTCCAAAGGAAAATTTTGTCTTGCTGAATCACTGACCAACGGATCCCGGCCTTCATGCCGGACGGATCCCTCGAGGAAGGATCGTGGGATCTGTGAGACAGAAGCTATTTTTACCTTCTATTTTTCTCACTTTGGATGAAAAATCCACATTTGTTTTATTTTTTGGAGTATGATTTTTAATGCTTGTGTTCTCATGATCACATGCCTTAAATTCATATCTAATCATTAGATTTTAATCCACATTTTGGGTCAATCATTCATTACAATGTTTTGTTTTTCTATATATAGAACTCCCAAAATGCTTGCATAATCCATCTCATCTTCACAAACACACTGCACCATGTCATTCACTAACTCTTTAGATGAATCACCTAGTACAAACACTCATCTTCATGAAACCCAAACCTTTGTACTTCCACCTTCAAAAATACCAAAATCAAACTCTAGGATATCCGCACGGATTAACATCCGAGCTTGTTGCTTAGGAAAACCATCATCATATGGCTCATCACCATCAACTAACTCACCACAAGATGCTTCCATTATAGCACCTCCTTCATCCCCAACGAGTACACCAACTTCATCACCAACTCACTCACCACCTAAAATCACTCTTTTGGAACTCCTTACGACTCCAACAAGATCTCAACAACCAAAGAAAAAAGAATTAGCCTTTTTGACACCTCCAACTTCTCCAAACACAATATTAAATGATCTTGAAACATCACCACCTTTAGCTCCCAGTAAACTACAAGAACATCTAGGTTCTTTTCCACCACCACTTCCAATCATTCCGGACTTTGATCCATATTTTCTTATTTTTCCACCACAACTTCCGCAACTCACAAATCAAAACAACCCGGAAGATTTCCGTACTCATTACCCACATCACCTACATTGTGAACATTGCCAATCCACTAAGGAAATTGCAATAGAAGTTAGGGAAGAAATGCGATTCATACTCAACCTCATCCTTGATCGCATTAATACCATTACTCATCCAAACCTCCATCCATAACCTTATGCAAGCATGGAAGGAATCATTACTACTATTTTCTATTTTTAGTACATTTTCTTTTGAAGTCATTTTCAAGAACAAGTCTTGTTCTTATTTTTACATGCTTGTAGGTGGCATAAATACCACTACACTTTGTTGTTTTATTACAAGGCCTTGTTTACATACCTTGGCTCCCAATCTTGATTCTCGTAAATCACAAGATTACATAAGCATGTTACTAACCTTTCTCTTTTTAGGATTTTTTTATTTTTCTTCACTTGACACCCCAATCTAGGGGGAGCTACCGTCAAGGGGGAGTTAGCGATCGTGGACTAATTTTTCCACATTTTATTTCTTCCAGGTTAACTTTTGTTTCGACAAAAGGGGAGAAGAAGTAAAACTTAGGGCTTTCAAAACTTACATCTATTCTTAAGTTTTACTCATCATAACATTATGTTTTGTCATCAACAAAAGGGGAGATTGTTAATACAAATAAACTGTAAAAACATTTATTAATATTTTGCGATCTCTTTGTGTTTTGTTGATAACAAATATAATGTTATCTTAAGTACAATTATAAGGATACATGTTATTTTGTAAAGCATTTACATATAGCCATTTAAATACAAAATGTTGTAATTAATTATTTGTTGTAATAGTTTATTAGGATGGGTAAAACCACAACCCATGGACCATAACCCATGGATCATAACCCATACCTGTTGGCTAGATACAATGTATACTTAGATACATTGAATCTAAAGAAAAACCATGGACCAACCCATAACAAAAAAACCCATGGGCAAAGAGGAGCGTCCCACGGATCCCTAGGATTACACTAGACGAATCCCAAGTGGGAGGGATCCGTGGGATCCGGGGAACAGTGAAAGATTTTGCCTATAAATAGAAAGCCATTTCTTCATTCTAACTTACCCCTCTTCTTACTAAATCTCTCAAACACTCTCATTCTCTTCTAACATATAGATCACTTGATCTAGAGAGTTGTTCTTCTTTCTTTCTATTGTGATTCTCATAAAGGTCCTTCTCTAAGGCGAGATCACGAGCATTCTACAAGTCATCCAAGCAAGGGGTCCTTGATTGATTTGTCACTCCGCAAGATTTCTGTAGCAAAGATCTTGTATTTGATATTTCACATATTTGTTGTGTAATAGTCGTGTTGGTTCGGTCCACCGTGTTACGGACTCGGTATCTAGCTTTGTACCGGAAAAAGGTGTAAGCAACGTTGTGAAGGCTTCTCCGCCAAGTGAAGGAGTTTGTTGACATAGTGCTTGAACTCTCGAGTAGGTGACTCGGGAGTGGAGTAGGGCAAGGAAGGTGTCCTTGTAGCGAACCACTATACATCGGTTGTGTCATTTCTATCCCTTTGCTTTACTTTATTTACTTGCTTTATCATTAGATCTATACTTTCTCTACATCCATAAGATCTCACATATTAACGAATCTAAAAGTTTTTGAAACTAACTTAAAATCGGCAAAATTATGCAACCCCCCCTTCTAGTTTTCCACATGGTGTATTCCTTTAATGTTATGGACGAAGACGATGTATTCTTTTGATGTATTCAAAAAACAATTTGATGTTTAAATATGTTTAATGTTTTGTTAATTGTTATAACTTATTAATAGTTCAAATTTTTTTTTACTTGTTTAAAAAATGAAGCCACCCAGAAAGAGAAATGATTGGCATGACTAAATGTATGCCTAAACTTATGACTAAACATGCATGGCATTAGTTGATTGGTTTGTGAGACGGTGGCCCCCAGCTTAGCACCAATAAATGATTTACATGTAGTTTTAGTCATAAGTTTATGCACAAGTTTTAGTCATGCTAATCATTTCTCACCCAAAAAAAAGCCCACTATTGTTGTCCACTTCTTTTTTTTATCCCAACCAACTGTTACCGCAAGGCAAAAGTTCAATATAGATCTCAAATTTACCATAGATCCAATGAGCCAATCGCAAACATTCATTTTTCTAATCAAAAAAATTAAAATAAACTTTCACTCTTTTTTTAAAAATTAAATATCTCGCAAACCGTTAATCGTTACGCGAAAAAAATCATACCATCGCAACGAGAATTAAATTATCTTTCTATAGATATGCACTTCTATATATTTTCAACGATTTTGTTTTTTCAAAATTTCGGCCCAGAAAAATCATATATGATTTGTGAAAATCATATGTGATTCGATTTTTACAAATCATATATGATTTTTGCAAATCATATGTGATTTGAAAAAATCACATGTGATTTGATTTTTACAAATCACATGTGATTTTTGAAAATCATATGTGATTTTTCTGGCCGAAATTTTTGAAAAAAAAAGTTTATCGAAAATATAGAGAAGTTCATATCTATAGAAAGATAATTTAATTCTCGTCACGATGATGCATTTTTTGTAGTTTGAAGATTTACCGTTTGCAAGATATGTTGTTTTTAAAAAAAGTGTGAAAATAGTCTTTTTATTAATTTTGATAAAAAAAAATGATGGCTAAGATTAATTTATTGGATATTTGGCATATATGAGATCTATATTGATCTCAACTCGTTCCCACAATCCCACCCAAAAAAAATTTTACAATTTCAAAAACCGTTTTTTGAACCGGTTTACGAAATCCGGTTATTATCGGTTCATGATTTTCTCCTTGAAAACTGGTTTAAAACCGTTTTTTTACCGGTCAACGTGAACCGAAACCAGTTTAAAAACCGGTTCGGTTTTGTCAAGAAACAGAAATGCGCACCACTAAACAGAAAAGGATTTAAGTTTAGATTACTTGTGATAAGTTAGGCTTTTTGAGACATGGCCTAACTAATATATAAATTACCGAACATGGTAAATTTTGGTTTAACTAGTAGAAAAATGTAATAACTACATTTTCTAGAAGACTAAAGGCCTATTTCGTTTGTAAAAGGTTTTAGAATTGAATTTGAGATTGATATAAGTTTGAAAGATAATGCGAATGAATAGCAAATATGATTATATATATAGAATATTGTTTTCTATTCATTCATATTTAAGTCTAAATTAGTATTTGAATAGAAAAGAATAGTGAGAGTGACAGAAGAGTTGAATGGCTTACATAAAAAAAGTTGACACCAAAGCTATATGATGAGAAACCAAACTGGCCTTTTGTGTACTGAATATAAAGAGGTAATTTGTACATCAACAATATTTATGTGTGCACCACCAACTAAATGCGTAGTATCATATTGTACAATATGATTTGTTCTTGTACAATATGTTTTGCATGTTACGAGTATATCATTGAATCTAGTATGTTATTCATATATATGTGTGTGTACAGGATATTAGTGGGCAGCTACGTTTAACATGAGAGTATCAAGACATAACATCATGAATCTTCATAAACGCTTATAAAATCTAAAATCAACTTGCACCTAGTTTCAGTTTGCCTGACGTCTAATGATAAGACTTTTAGACATTGTTGTCATTATTAGTACGGAGTAACTAATAAATAATGAATTGAGGTCGTTGTTTTCCTTAAAATAACAAATAACAAATAATATTTTAGGTCGACATGTAACATTCCAAAAGCGAGTTCTAGTAATGTGTTTAGGGCTGTAAACGAACCGGACGAACACGAACGGAGCCTTGTTCATGTTCGTTCATTTAATTTTAACCGGACAAATAAACGAACACGAACGCTTAAACGGACGAAATTTCTTGTTCATGTTCGTTTATTAAGAAAATGAGTCGTTCATGTTCGTTTATGTTCGTTCATTAAGACACTAAACGAACGCTAAACGAACATAAACGATCGAACATAAATGCACATTGAGAAACAATCATAAACTTTATTAAATTATGCATCTAATATTGTTTTATAAGTGTCGTTTTGTTTAAACAAACTAATTTAAAAATTATACAATTAAAATATTTGATATACTAACATAAATAAATAAATGAACATAAACGAACGCATAATCGGACGTTCACGAACATAAATAAACGGACGTGACTCTTGTTCATGTTCGTTCATTTAACTAAACGATCGTAAAATATTGTTCATGTTCGTTCATTTAATAAATAAACGAACATAAACGAACGTTTTACCGAACCGTTCATGAAATGTTCACTGAACGTTCAGTTCGTTTACAGCCCTAAATGTGTTGATTCGTTTATTTTAAGGATCATATTTAAAAGTTAAGGGTTTAGTTAGCAATATATTTTAATGCAACTATATAATTTCCGTACATAGCGGTGACGTTGTATAGTAGCGTTAATTTGTATGGGCAAATATTTTTTTACGTATATATAGATGTGAAGTAAGTGAAGGCGAAGAAAGTTGGTAGTTTAAATTATAATTAAGCATTTAAATATTTAATGGGATCGTGTTGTATTTTTATAAGTAAATGTATTTTAGTTTAACAACATTATATTACTTAATTTTTAAGTTTTAAAGTTCTAAGCAAATGTATTTTTTTTATTAGACGATTACCCACGTATAGCGGCGACGGTGTATAGTTGCGACAATTTGTATGTGCAATTTTTTTTTATGTATATATATGTGTGGAGTAATTGAGAGTGAACAAAAATAGTGAATTAAATTGTGTAATTATGTACTTAAATATTGAACATATTGCATTAACTTTTATAAGTAAGAGTATTTTATCTAACAACACTACTCATTTTTTAAGTTTTTAAAGACACTAGGTGCCCATGAGCCATAGGGCTCGTTTTATAGCAAAAGGTGCTACGACCTCAGCATTCTCATGCAACCCAAAACCTATAGCTTAACCCATAAACTAGGGGTGAGCATGGTGCAGTTTTTGGTAAAAATCAAATCGCATTCGCATTTGCGGTTTTTACAAAATGAGAATCCGTAACCGTGCGGTTTTCCAGTTTCGGTTCGGTTTTTGCGGTCTTTGCGTTTTTTAAAGTTTTTCTTTTTGAATTATTTTTTTTGGTATATATTTATTATAGAATAAATGTATCACAATGTTACATGATGGTTAAAACATATATACAAAATGTTGTGTATTAGTATGAAATCCTAAATTTAAACAATAGTAAAAGGGCAAAAGTTCAATATAGATCTCAAATTCACCATAGATCTAATAAACAAATCATAGTCATTCATTTTTATAATAAAATAAAATAAAGTAAACTTTCACCCTTTTTTTAAAAATTAAATATCTGGCAAACCGTTAATCATTACGCGAAAAAAATCATACCACACGACGAGAATTAAATTATCTTTCTATAGATATGCACTTCTACATATTTTTAACGATTTTTTCAAAATTTCGGCCCAGAAAAATCATATATGATTTGTGAAAATCATATATGATTCGATTTTTAAAAATCATATATGATTTTTGAAAATCATATGTGATTTGTAAAAATAATATATGATCTGTGAAAATCATATGTGATTCGATTTTTACAAATCTGATTTTACAAATCATATATGATTTTTGAAAATCATATGTGATTTGTAAAAATAATATATGATATGTGAAAATCATATGTGATTCGATTTTTACAAATCATATATGATTTTACAAATCATATATGATTTTTCTGGGCGGAATTTTTGGAAAAAAAAATTGTCGAAAATATAGAGAAGCGCATATCTATAGAAAGATAATTTAATTCTCGTTGCGATGGTGTATTTTTTGTAGTTTGAAGATTTACCATTTGCAAGATATGTTGTTTTTTAAAAAAATGGTGAAAATAGGTCTTTTTATTAATTTTGATAAAAAAAATGAATGGCTAAGATTGATTTATTGGATTTATGGCAAATATGAGATCTATATTGATCTCAACTCATAGTAAAAGTCAAATAAAATTAAGAATTTCAAAAAGTTCGATGATAAATTGAAAGAAAAAAATATACATATAATATAAAAACTCACACAATAATTAACCAATAAAATGTGTTTGGAATAATTAATTAGAAAAGCATAAATAAAAGCATTTTATCATACAAAGAGTATGAAATTTAGTGGGTTTATTTGAAAAAAATAAATATATTTAATATGGCGGAGTGGTTCGGTACGGTTATTTCGGTTTGGTTTTCCGGTGAAAACTGAAACCGCATGCAAAAATCGTTTTTTCTATTTTCCGAAACTTCACCGTCGGTTATTGTGTTTTTTTTTTTTTGTTTTTCGGTTTGGCGTTTGCGGTATTTGTGGTGCGGTTTCTGCTCACCCATACAAAAAACATCCTTTTTTCATCACTCAAGTTATAGGACACCCTTTGGCCCACACTTTAACCCAATAAAACCCAAATAAAAAAAATGCCCTACAACTTGGGTTTGTGGATCTGGCGTGAGGAGATATGGTACGAAATGGGGTGTGGAGTGGCGCCATAAGACTGAGTTATAGGGCTATAACTTGTTGTATAACTTATGCACACCGAGTAGGGATGACAACGGATCGGGTTTGGTGCAGGGCGGCCATCCCCATCCCCAAATCTGATTACCAAAGTTCTCCTCAAACCCGCCTCGATCTTCATCTGGGATCTAATCAGGGCGCCCCGTTGGGGCGCGATACTCCCCAAACCCGTCCCGTACTATACGGGGCAATAACTTGAAGTATTAAGAACCTATTAATAATTTATTATAAACAAGCCTTATTAAGTTTTCAACTATAGGATTATACATAAACAATGATAAATTACACCACAAAAAATTATAACTTAAAAACATGACATTAAAAAAGTTTCTATAATCACAAATTTGCAATCTTAGGAAGATAAAAAAAACTAACAATATTAGACATATTTTTTTATTACGTAAAAATACTAACAAAATACTATATAAGTATAAATATATATACTATTTGTGCGGGGTGGGGCAGGGATGTTATTCCCCGCTCCCCACCCCAAACCCGATTAAAATCACCGTTTAAGCCAGAAACCCACCTCGTAGCCTGATAAGCATGCCCCGCCCCGCCCCAATTAGTTCAGATTTCGGATTTTCCATCGGGTTCGGATTTTTTTGCCATCCCTACACCGAGTGTTCTAAGTTTTGAGCAATTGTGTTTTCTCTTTATATGTAGTATAGATATTTAAATATTTGATAGATTGCATTGACTTATATAAGTAAAGGGTATATTAGTCTAACACCATTAGGGTTGACAACTGGGCGAGAAATGTCAGGGATCGTATTTCCCATCCCCATCCCCATTTCCCACTCTCCATCCTCATCCCCGCTCTCATCGCCGTCAGAGAATAGTTTTACATCCCCAACGGGGATCGAGGATCCCGCGAGGATTCGGGGATTTTCCATCTTTATCAAGAAAACATAAAAAACACACAAACTCATCGAAAATATAAAGGGTTTGACCAATAATATGTCTAAAGAAATGTACATCACTCTTACTTATATTACTTACAATTTTAATCCAACTTTAAAGCATCGTAGATATGAAACAACACATATAATATAAGAATAGCGTGCATTGTATGTGAGTATTCGGACAAAACACAGGTTAAGTAATATATAATAATTAGCGTTTAACTCTTTATACTTTTTAAGATATTTGATCATTTAAATATCACATATGCATATACATTACATGTCAATGCTCATAGAAATATACATATTAAAGTAAATGTTGTATGGTTATACATATAATTTTCATAAATTTATACATTAAAAAGATCGGGGTCGGGTTCAAATTCGGGGATTGATGTTCTCCCCATCCCCGCCCCATACCCGGTTATGTAATTCGGGGAAATCCCATCCCCGTCCCCATCTGTGGTCAAATCGGGGATTTCTCAGTTAAATAAGTTTTAAGGGTCCACGTCGGGTACGGGTTTTTTTTGCCATCTCGTTTTTAAGAAGATGCTTTTTCTCTTTATAGTACATATATTTAAATATTTAGTAGATCGCATTACCTCTTATAAGTAAGTGTATTATAGTTTACAATATTACTTATTTTATAAGTTTTTAAGTTTTAAGTTTAAGGCAAATGTGTATTCTCTTTATATGTTGTATAGATGCATAGTATACACTAGTTGTAAGAAAATAATCGGTCCTATCAAAATCAAGTGTTGATTCTATATCCACGTTTTTTGAGATTGTTTCTACGTAATCGAGATTTCCATCCAATAAGAATCATTCATATGTGATATTGTAATACATTCATTTGTTTAACAACAACGCTTAAAGTTGTATTTAGCAGAACTCAAAAGTTAAAGCTAATAACAAGAATGAACATATACATAGCTTTATATCTACAAAAATGTATGTAATAACAAATCAAAATTTTAAGAAGAACATAAACACCACCTTGTTTATAAACTTAGGGCCCGTTTGGTTTGTAGATGGGTTTAGGATTAAGATTTGGATTTGGATTAGGATTTAGATTTGGATTTGAGGGAGGAAAAAGAAAAAATATTATAAAATGTATAAGATATTATTTTAGAAGTTATATATAAATTTAATATTATTAAAAGAGAAAGAAAATTTAAAATAATGAAAACTAGTGGTGGGCAAGTGACATGTTGTGAGAATCTAAGATGTGTCAGTGTAACGCTAGCCTCGTGGTTGGGTTTTCTTGATCCCCATTTATTAGGATTTGATCACTGTTAGATTTGTACATAAAACAACCAAACAACGCATTTGACTCCAAAGTCTTATTTTTGGGCCGAGTACCTCAAAACAAACAGACCCTTAGTCACATTACATAAACCTTAGAAGCGTTCCTAACACGTTCATACTGTCACATTCTTTTTTCATTTAAATTTGTTTTTCTATGACAAACTACTACTAATTTTGAGTAATAAGTATCAAATCAGTACAGCTTAACTTTCCTTGGTATTTATGTTCGAAAAAATCTCAGATATTCTTTAACCTTTAGTACTTCATGATCATGCACTTTTGTGTTACTTAAGAAATACTGTTTGTAATGGAGACACATGTTAGAGGACTTTTTTATTGTTGTTTGAAAATAGTTGGTTTTCGCAAACACAAAGAAAGACGTCTGAGTGTAAATTTTACAACCTTTGGCACAAGAAAATCAAAACAGGTAATACTTGCTATGATGGTTTACTCCGTGCTACACGTCAGTAATTAGGATGTTTTTGTAGGAATTAACAAAAAAATGAGTTAAGAATCAAGCTAATCCGACCCGCACAAAAATTGACCCATTTGATCCATTACACAACTCTACTGATTCACCCATAATGCCACCTCTAAGCCTGTGCTAATCAAAGCCGACAGCTTGAATGTGAGAAGCCAAAGTGGTGCAAGTCAACTATGGCTGGTGAGCCTTTCCCAACTAGCAAAAGTCCATACAGTTGTGTATGAGAAACTCGATTTCTATTTTCCTCGTATGCTCTTTCAATTCTTTGGAGGACAGAAGAAAAGGTCCGTTTTAACTCTTATATGTGTTTGTTTATGTAAACTAAGTCAACTTATGTACCACAGCCAACTCAAAACACAAAAAAATCTGATCCTTTGAACATGCTTAAGAGTTATTCTGCCACATTAATAGGGTCAACTTTCAATATACTTTGCAAACTGAATATTCAAGATACATCATATCCCTTGGAAGACAGGTAGCTTATATTTGACTTCATATTAAATTGACATCTAGAATAAGTTATCAAATACTGTAATATATATCTGGATAGTTGATAAATATCTTACCTTGAACCATTGAGATCTATATATACCTGCTCACATTCCAAATCTTTACTCATCTTCTCATCATCTAATCATCAAGAAGAGCATCAACCGATTAAACGCAAAGACTTGAGGTTTCAAAAGGCAACCCATCATCATCATCATCAATGGAGATTACTAATCGTTTTTTGGTTGTCACTCTTCTGCTATCTTTTGCAGCTACGAGCTATGGTAATGGTGGTGTTACCTTGTCCTCCCTTAACGGGACGGCTCTGATAGTCAGGGTTACTGAAACAAATAACCAAGGTTTGACTGGATCTTTGACTTCATCTGTTTGATCAAGAAATTTTTTAGGTTGCATATGTGTTCAAACTTTATTGCTGATCATCATTTATATTAATTCAAATTTTGCAGTCTTAAAGGCAGGGAAAGACGAAATCACAGTAGCATGGGAATTTAACCAGAGTTATCCAGCTGGGGCAGATTCAGAGTACAAGACCGTAAAAGTAAAGCTTTGTTTTGCACCCATCAGTCAAAAGGACCGAAAGTGGAGGGAAACATTGGATATTTTGAAAAAGGACAAAACTTGTTCAAAGAAGATTGATTCTAGGCCATACAGTGCTTCAAACAACACAGTTACATGGACTATTGAGAAAGATGTACCTACTGGAACATATTTTGTGAGGGTTTATGCTTTCAACAGTCACGGTTCAGAGGTAGCATATGGTCAGAACACAAATACTGAGAAAAGTTCAGCTTTGTTTAAAGTTCAAGCAATCACTGGTCGAAGCGTGTCGCTTGATATTGCATCTGTTTGCTTTTCTGCTTTTTCCATCGTTTCATTGGCCGGTTTCTTTTACATGGAGAAAAGGAAGGGAAAGTCATCCAAATAGACAAGAGTGGGACTTGATTCTAATACCGAAAAAGAATATGCTAATATGTTTTTTCTTAACATGGTGGTGTGCTGCATAACTCGTTACAGGTCACTTACCGGTGCACTGTTGGGGAGCGCGGATAAATAAAAGATTGTTGTAATAGGAATGAGTTAATTGTGTTTCTCTCCTTTTTTTATGCTTTCTTCATTGTTTTGATTCTATAATTTCAATGTTTCGAGTTACTTCCCATACTACTATCACCTTTCTCAATCTTGTTCCAGCATCTTTCTATGATGTTCAAGTAATTGTATATGATTAAATGAAAAATGGTTAAATGGTTTTATCTAGAACTGGTTATTCATCTATAGAGGAAGGACGCGAGTAAAGCATATACAGGTATTAATTTAGAATGATTATCGACATTTCAAGATTGTTTGCTTTATTGCAAGAATACACAAATTTATTGCTGTCTTAAACATTTTAGTAAACTGTGAGCTATATTTCACAATTGAAATAGATTAATCGACTGCAAGATCAGTAAGGTGGTCCGAATAGACTGATCCTTTACATATCTACATCAAAAAGTCAAACTTGGCATCATGAGTTCATGACCATCCGAGCAGTTGAAAATGTTTGAGTGACACACCTTGCTATGTTGGTGTAAGTCGATGTGTTGCCTGATTTAATAAAAAAGATTGCGTGCCAATGAGTCACTGAGGTACACGATTAATAGTTGACAAAACATCAAAACATGACAAACCTACTAACTAAAATTTACTAGAGAACAAATCTATACATTAATTTTGTTAAAAACATGAGATAAATCAACCTGAGCAACTGTTGTTATTTCATATTTGCAAACTGGTATATTGAATGCACTGTTCTTATTATGCGAAACTCCATGAGCTATCATATTGTTGTACCGTCAGACACAAGAGTGCATTCACATTAGAGTTTACTGCTAAATTTAACTTAATGGATTAACTATTTACCCAGATTTCACATGACTGGAACACATACCTGGTAGGTGTGCTATAGTATCTCTTAGGTTGTCCGAAATATATATTTTTATGCACGAAAATGACAGGATTTAAATTAAACTTAGGGGGGAATCTCAAAGATAATAATATACCTTAGCATCATGATATCTACAGTGTATTATAAGTTGATCTCTTTTCTAAAAGCCGGATTAGGCAATCTATACATCATAACCAATTAAAAAAAAGTAAACTATAACAAAATGAATCCAGAAAAAATTACTTGTGTGGTGTAGCTGAGTTAAATATTCAAAATGAACCGGTACTTGCTGAGTCCGAGCATGGATTTTCATCTTTAAGCTATGTAACCACACTCTCACAGTTTAAAGAGGCTATCAAGGCTAAGGCTCGAACAATTAGTTTACTGCCCAATCCCCTTTGGTTTTTCGGGAGATATGCATCTTTCCATGCCAGTCATCGATTTCTGTTTTCCACTTGGTCTCTAGCCCAACGAATATCATTAATCTTCTTTTATTGATAAGCCCTGCAACTGTAGGAGAAGATGCTTAACAGTGATTCTTCCTTTACATGTACAATACAGAGATAAATAGCTTCTGCAACATACTAATTCAGAAGTGAAGCAAAATTTAATCGGCATTAATAGTAATTAGTACCCACGAGCTCCATATAAACTTGATGGTAATGCAGATAGAGTATTGTTTCACACATCTACATCAAAAAGTCAAACATATCTTGGCCATCAACATGACAAGTAAATTTTAATTTCTCATACGAGATGTCTATTAGCCTTAACTGAGAAATTATTATGTTTGTTGCATCTTCATTCTCAAAATATCAATTTAACGTTCTTATGTGATAATCCATGAACTATTATCTAGTTATACTGATAGATGGAAGATGCTTTAGAATTTGCTAAATTAACTTAAGGATCATCTCTTGCGCCCAAAGCAGGGGTCCATTATAAGGTATGATAATCCACATCTAGTCAGATATAAGCATATATTCAAAGAGTCAACCTGGTACCTGTTGGATAAATATGTCCTCGTGTACGGAACCCTTGAACATGGTTAAGAGTTGCTCTACCTGAATAATGCAAGTGTCATACTAAAAAAAGATCATAATACGATAAGGCAAGTGGTTTGTGTTTGAAATTCTTCCTTATTACTTAATTTGGGTGTTTTTTAGATTTTTGACATAAAATCTAGACTAGTTGATAGAAATCACAACCTTGAAGATCTATATATACCTGCTCACGTTCCAAAATCTTTACTCATCTTCTCATCATCTAATCATCAAGAAGAGCATCAACAGATTAAACGAAAAGACTTGAGGTTTCAAAAGTCAATCCATCATCATCATCAATGGAGGTTCCTACTCGTTTCTTGGTTGTTACTCTTCTGCTATCATGCTTTGCAGCTACGAGCTGTGGTGTGACTTTGTCATCCCTTAATGGAAACGCTCTTATAGTCAATGTTACAGAAACAAACACCCAAGGTTTGAATAGATTTTATCTGATCAAGAAAATCTTTATTGTTCATTATCATTAATTTTATTCGATTTTTGCAGTTCTAAAGGCAGGGAAAGACTCAATCACGGTAACTTGGGGATTTAACCCATCTTTTCCACCTGGGAATGATTCAGACTATAAGACCGTAAAAGTAAAGCTTTGCTTTGCACCCATCAGTCAAAAGGACCGAAAGTGGAGGGAAACATTGGATATTTTGAAAAAGGACAAAACTTGTTCAAAGAAGATTGATTCTAGGCCATACAGTGCTTCAAACAACACAGTTACATGGACTATTGAGAAAGATGTACCTACTGGAACATATTTTGTGAGGGTTTATGCTTTCAACAGTCACGGTTCCGAGGTAGCTTATGGTCAGAGCACAAATACTGAGAAAAGTACAGATTTGTTTAAAGTTCAAGCAATCACAGGTCGAAGCGTGTCGCTTGATATTGCATCTGTTTGCTTTTCTGCTTTTTCCGTCGTTTCATTGGCTGGTTTCTTTTACATGGAAAAAAGAAAGGGAAAGTCATCCAAATAGACACGAGTGGGAAAAGAATATGTTAATTTGTTTTTTCTTAACATGGTGGTGTACTGCATAACTCGTTACAGGTCACCTACCGGTGCATTGTTGGGGAGCGCGGATAAATAATAGATTGTTGTAATAGGAATGAGTTAATTGTGTTCTATCCTTTTTTATGCTTTCTTCATTGTTTTGAATCCTTAAATTCAAATGTTTCGAGTTACTTCTCATACCGCTATCATCTTTCTCACTCTTATTCCAGCATATTTTGTAAGTCCACCTTTTTTTATAATGTTCAAGCTATTGTATATGATTAAATGAAAAATGGTTGAATCGTATTATCAAAAACTGGTTTTTATCCATACATCTTAGGGGGGAATCTCAAGGATAAGTGGATAACGATATACCTTCGCATATTATAAGTTGATCTCTTTTCTAGAAGCAGGATTAGGCAATCTATTCACAAAAAGTAAACTATAACAGAATGAATCCACAAAAGAAATTACTTGTGTGCAGGTGTAGCTGTATCATGCCCTAGACAGTTGAGTTGAATATTCAAATACTTGCTGAGTTCGCGCATGAATTTCATCTTTAAGCTATGTAACCACACTCTCCTAATATGAAGAGGTCATTAAGGCTAAGGTTGTCTTTCCATGACAATCAACGGTTTCTTTTTAGCCACTCGGTCTCCAGCCGGCCAATACAGAGAGACATAGCTTCCGTAACATAATTTAGAAGTGAGGTAAATTTAATCGACAGTAATAGTAATTAGTACCCACGAGCTCCATATAAACTTGAGGGTAGTGCAGATAGAGTATTGTTTCACATATCCACATTAAAAAGTTACACATATCTTGGCTGAACTGATTATCATCAACATGACAAGTAAGTTTTAATATCTCAGACAAGATGTCTATTAGCCTTAACTGGGAAATTATTACGTTTGTTGCATCATTCATTCTCAGTACCAAGTTCACGTCTTTATATGATAATCCATGAAATATAGGTAGTATTATCTAGTTATACCACTCGATGGAAGACGCATTAGAGTCTACGGAGTACTAAATTAACTTAAGGGATAAACTCTTGTGCCAAAAGCAATATCACTCCATTATAAGGTTTGATATAAGCATATATTTAAAAGAGTCAGCGTGGTACCTGTTGGATAAATATGTACATCATGTACGGATCCCTTGAACATGGTTAAGAGTTGCTCTACCTGAAAATTAGGAATGAGCTAGTATAATATAATGCAGCTGTAATATTAAAAAAAAATCATAATATTATAAGGCAAGTGGTTTGTGTTTGACATTCTTTCTTATTACTTAAATTTGGGTGCTTTTTAGATTTTTGACGTAAAATCTAGACAAGTTGATAGAAATCACTACCTTGCAACGTTTTGCTTTATATATAGCAGCTCAAATGTCAAGCTTAGGCCAATCATCATCTGATCATTATATCCAGCATAACTGCATAAGTGATCTGCCTTTCAATTTTATATTCAGTGTATCATAAAAAATGGAAGTCCTCAAATATTTTCCTGGTTTTAACTATTATGTTCTTTAGTTTCGCAGAAACTTGTTTTGGTGTGCACCTCTCCTCCCTTAAGACGACTCTTGACGATACTGCTTCACCCACACAAAACTAAGGTTTGCTCATAACTCTAAATCTAATCTTATATAACCCATGATATCATTGAAATTGGATAGTGGTACAAGAAAACTACGTAATAAGAAAAAAAGTTTAAGAAAACCAACACAATCTTACTGATAAACATGCATTGTAAGTTCTTTCATATTACATGTAACATTACTAGTCCTTTTTTTTAATTACATTTCATGATATTGCAACCTTTTTAATGGTTTAGTACACATATTTCAATATCGGGTTGCCTTTTAAGTGAAAAAAAGTAATGAACTGATAATTATTTTCTTTCACAAATTGTAGTAGTATAATGTTAATGATATTAGCTTCATGGATTCAGAAATCGGGCAAGGCCTAAAATGACCAGCCCCAAAAGGACTGGGAACCGGCCAGTCCACCAGAACCATCAAACTTTTAATAGTCCTTATTTTTGGAGTAAGGATCCGCGAAGACGAAATGAGAAGATGTAACTGGTAACGACTATTATTGTAGTCTTAAAGGCAAGGGGTACATAACATAACAATTACATGGGCATACAGCCTGACCTTGGGGCAGACTCAGACTACACAGCTTTAGAAGCAAAACTATGCTATGCACCTGTGAGCCAGACAAGACGGGATGACCGGACCTTGATCATGACAAGACCTGCCCGTTTGACATCACGAATGCACCATACAAACCCTCAAACAACTCCTTCGTATGGACCATTACAAAAGATGTCCCCACAACCACGTACTTCAAAAGGGTGTATGCCCCAAATCCTGCAAACCAAGAGGTGGCGTATGGCGAGATCACAGATTCGTTCAAGACAACCAACTTGTTTCAGATCGAAAAATCAGCAGCTTGGTCATTGTTCGGGAATTCTTTCGGCCAGGCCATCACTATGCATGGCTTCTTATCTTATTTCTTGTGTAAATTAATCATCCCACTATTTTGATTATGTTGTCATGACAACTTCATTTATTGATTTATGATAATAATACATGTATAGAGATTCGTTTAGATAACTTTTCTGATTGTTTGTAGGAAAAATAACTCTAATACACATACATGGTTCAACATGATGAAGAGGCGATATGCTTAAATTTCAATTGTATATTACTTAATCATTAACTAGATAAATATAGAGAACCGTTGACACTAAATTAAACAAATGATCAATCAACATTAGATTAGATCACAGAAGTTGAATTATCATAGAAATAATGTGCTCACATGCATATTTGATACATATACTGATATACCTACATTACGTACAGACAACAGACACAAATATGTGTCTCTATCTATAATTGTATATGCATTCTGTATATAGATTAATATGAACATATACGTACATATATGTAAATGCATATATGCTCGCATACATATATCAATCCTGAATTCGCCAGGGATGGGCCAACAAGACACAATTTTGACCCACCTATCTTATGAAAATGAACATGATTTTGGCATAATGGATCTCTCTAGGTTCTAGCTAATAACTTACCAACAATATCCTTGGAGATACTGTTAAGCCTGATTATACTAACCATCAATATGTCCGCTAAATCAGATATATTTTAGACAAGTCAAACTTAGCTGCTTTAACTACTGCTTTTCTTTCAAGTTCTCTACCATGGAAAGAAAATTCCTGTATGAAATTACAGTTCATATAAGGCTGTCATTTCGCATGCAAAGAGCTAATCTAACTAAATACTCGCTAATATCTCCAAACAATCTTTCATGCATATTAGTAGCATGAATATACCAATCTTCTGCATTTCTACATCAAAAAGTCAGACATTACATCATGAACTTCACAGTAGTTGGGAAAAAAATAATAAACGAAGTGACGTGAATTTCTATGGAGGCGTAAGCCGATATGTTAGTTTATTTAATTAAAAATTTGCATGCCGATTAGTCATCAAATGCACAAAAGATAATTGACAAAATATGACAATTATACTAATTAACAACTTAAATAAGGAATAAATCTAAAAACTAAAGTGCATTAAAAACATAAGAAAATTTAAGAGCAATTGATATGGTCATCCATATTCATGCAGCTTCTGTTAAGAAGAATCAAAAAGTACCTCGACATTAAAAACTCTGCAGCATATAATAAGCTAATATTGGTAGCTCGCTCAATTAACAGCCAGCCAAACATGAATGAACTGACCCTTTGAACACGGTTAAGAGTTATTTCACATGACAGATAAGAACAAGCTACTATATATTAATGCAACTATCATATTAAAAAAAGATCAATATAATAAAAGGCAAGTTGTTTGTGTTTGACTTTATTTGTCATTATTAAATCAAGCGTTACGTCTAGCCTGGTTGATAGATATCAATAGCATGCATCATTTGGCTCTATATATAGCTGCTTAAATGCCATATTCTCATCATCTGATCATCAGTACCAGCATAAGTAAATTACTTACTATTTAGGAGCAACTTAAGGTCAAGTATCTGACACATCATCAATGGCGGTTCCTTGTAGTTTTCTTGCTGTATCTATTCTGCTTTTTAGCTTTGCAGCAACTTGCTACGGCGTGACCTTCTCCTCCCTTAATAGGACCCTTTCAGTTGATGTTTCACACAGACCAGGCGACGGTATGATCATAATTAAAATCTAATTTTATAAAAGCAATGAATGATAGATCCTTGAAATCGAATTTTATTGCTATACCTGCATAAAGAATCAAACTTTTTTGTTAACTATTGTAAAATTTGACTTTGCAGTTCTGAAGGCAGGGGAAGATGAGATAACCGTGAGATGGGGTTTCAACCAAACGATCACAGGTGTGCCAGATTCAGAGTACAGGACTGTAAAAGTCAAACTTTGCTTTGCACCCATTAGTCAAAAGGACCGAAAGTGGAGGGAAACATTGGATATTTTGAAGAAGGACAAAACTTGTTCAAAGAAGATTGAATCTAGGCCATACAGCTCTTCTAACAACACAGTCACATGGACTATTGAGAAAGATGTACCTACTGGAACATATTTTGTGAGGGTTTATGCTTTCAACAGCCACGGTTCAGAGGTAGCTTATGGTCAGAACACAAATACTGAGAAAAGTACAAACTTGTTTCAAGTCCAAGCGATCACAGGTCGCAGTGTGTCGCTTGACATTGCATCAGTCTGCTTTTCTGCTTTTTCGATAGTCTCGTTGGCTGGTTTCTTTTACATGGAGAAAAGAAAGGGTAAGGCATCCAAATAGAATGTGATCTGATGTCTAATTACTTGCTGCATGTTTAAAAAGAGAAAAAAATAATCATAGTTGGTTTTCTAATAGTGGTGCGCTACATAACTGAATATGCATCACCTAAAGTTGGTTGTTTGTTATATCAATATGTTTGTTTGCTTCTATAGAAATGAAGATGTACTATTTTTTTTATTTGTCTGATGAACAGAAATCTACACCTGGATGTCAAGTTACATACATATGCAATTTCTATACTTTTAGAAACATCACTGCTATCACACGTAAGTAAACTAATACTTGTGCTGCTGCACTTCACGAGCAACATAATATACCAAATGGAATAAAAGAAATACGTAGTTAGCACATGTATATATGCTTGAGTCATGCATATTTAGAATAATATACAAGATATGTATATTACAAGTCAGACCGTGAATCATAGCAGTCAAATGCACAAATTTGTACACATAAATGACCAAAATGTCAACTATTTTCAATTCAGTAACATTTATGATGAATTATGTGCATCATCGTGTACTTTTACACAAGAACATAGGGATTTACGTACCCAAAGTTTTCAACAAAAAATGAAGAGAAGTAAAGTTTTTGTCTACTTAGTACTAATATATTAGTAGTTTATCACATTCATTGCAGGCCACCTAACTGGAGTAAAAAATGTGCAATTTCTTTGTTCTAGGAATTTATATTTAAAACTTCACAAAGTCAACTGTCATCAATGGTTTTTTTAAGTAAAGATAAATGTAAGCACGCAGCTTAAATATCATAGTCTATATTTCGTTTCACACAAGAGCTTAGGGCTACAATGAGAAAATAAAAATACACTTATTTAACTATAAATTTGACAATTGAATACTTTCTGACAGTTTAATAAATTTCTTGAGGATAACATATAGAAAGATACATAAATGAATACAAGTTATTTATAAGTTGTACCAGATTTAGCCGAATTTAACCATGCTTAATACCGCATCATGGTCATTTACTCGGTCCATTGTGCTTTCACTCAAGCAACACGCTGAACATAACCACCTGTTGTTTTTTAGGTCTCAAAACAAGATAAATTTTTTATACTAAGGTGTTTTCCAGTACATTAGTTGATGTAACTCGACCTCTGTCATAGTTGTTGAAAATCATCTCAGTGCTAGCCATCCGGTCAGTACCAATAAGCGATAACCTGTCATCAAAAACATTGATAAATCCAAACGCTTCTGTGCCTGGAGGACATTCCAAAGTGGCTTCAAGTACCCGATGATGCACCCCATGAGAGTCAACCGAGTGTCCACCTTCGTGATCATGACCACCTAAGCAAACCTTAACACAATTATAGCGATGAATCACATCCATAACTTCATCATAATTCCATAGAAGTGCTTCTCTCGACGTAGCTCCAGGATCTAACGGAACATGACAACAGACAACAACTTTTTGATTCAAGTTACTTGCATCTTTGAGCGTATCGTCCAACCATTTCAACTGTTTTTTCCCAATTCCGCCATTGAACTTAAGAAACCTTCTCTCAAGACCCACTAGTCCTTCTGGACTATTTTGGTCAACGTTCGGGTTTTTCTTGTTCAGGAAGTTTAATGCTTCAATTGTGTGAGGATGGTCATCAGGCCAACCAATTGCACTGATATCGTAACCATCAAGAACAACAAATCTATACTCCGGAATTGGAGAAAAATCATAATAAGCATATGAATCATCACTATGAATAGACAGCAATGGGAGCAACTCCTTACGAGGGAGATTATAAAGACAGTGATTGCCAATCATATGATAAACACGACCATTAAACTTATCAAATTCTTTAACTACCTTCTTGACAGCACTTAAAGATTGATCTTTGGGACAACGCCCGTCAACAATGTCACCAAGATGTAGTGCAAAGCTGAGATTTTGATGAGCATTCCATTTTTGTATTGCATTTTGCAGTATACGAATGCTATTTCTGTAAAACCGAGGAACGCCATGAAACGAACGGCCGTCAGGAATGTCAGCATACTGAACATCTGTGATAACCCCAAATGAGAACAATGGCTGTTTCCCTTGTGCTACCAATCCATTTTGGTTCCCCATTCTACGATAGTTATCCTAATGAAAAAAATCAAGAATATAATCAATATAAGCATCAAAGCATGGAATGGTGTGTGACCACCTGTGTACCACTTTGATATAAACATGGGTATTTCGGGTTGCTTATTTTTTCTGCTTATCCACTTATTTTCAAGCACAAGCAGTGTAGTGTCATCCAAGCTACTGATTTTCTACTTAAGGGGTGTTTGGGATTGCTTATGTTTTCTGCTTTTCTGCTTATTATGAGGTAAAATAAGCAGTTTCTGATAACAAATAGGGAGCTCCTTAAAACAAAGTGCTTATTTGAGATGAAATTAAAACATTTGTTTCGCTTTCATATTTAACATAAACCACATATTAATGGATGTTGGTAATTTTAGTGTTATCAACTATTTTAGGTGATTGTGTTTGACTTGAGAACAACGGCCTTATACAAGTTTAGCTCGAGACGAGTTAGGAGGTGTGGAGTGCACACTCGTTATAGTTAGCTCGATACCGCCACGACAAAGACGCGGAGGTCAAGGGGCAGAGCCCCTTGTATGGGTCCCGCTCGTTATATTTAGCTTGATACCGCCACGACAAAGACGCAGGGGTCAAGGGGGTCGCGCCCCCTTGCAGGGTCAAGGGGCAGAGCCCCTTGTTGTGATCCCGCTCGTTATAGTTAGCTTGATACCGCCCCAAAACCTAAACGGTTTTTACTAATCGTTATAGTTAGCTTGATACCGCCCCAATACCATGGGGTAAAATAAGCAGTTTCTGATAGTTTCTGATAAACAGATAAGGAGCTCCTTATTTCAAAGTGCTTATTTGAGACGAAAGTCATATTTAACATAAACCACATATTAATGGATTTGACCCAGAATTCCCAACAATGGCATTTTTCAGAAAATAAGCAAATCCAAACACTATTTCCTAAAGTGGCTATATTTTAATCAGTGCTTATTTATAAGCAGAAAAATAAAGCAATCCCAAACACCCTCTTATAATTATATTTTAAAAGAGACATTGCACCATGTTTTTGTTAATGAAACAAAGTTAAGTGATCCACATTACAATAATATCTAAAGAACCAACGTTGGCAAAATAAACATGATTAAATGAAATACTTACAATGAAATTGAGCTGCAAGTGAAAAGCAAAACTGAATGATGATTATTAAAGTTGACTTTTTCTTGTGATCAAAATCATAATGAGCCGACGTGTTTGTTGGTGTTCTTTTATTTTACATGCCTTCTGCAAGCTTTAAAAACAGAAATGAAAATAAAAAATATATTTAAAATGAGAAGAAAAGTATTTTGTATGGCAAATTAAAAGGTTGTATTTTATTAAATAGACACGTATTTATCGTCTCACCGCCAATGGAATATTATCGTCCTTAACGAACTAGTCGTCAGGTTTTAATTAATTATATACGTTTCTTATTTGTGGTGGGTGCACATCAAGGAAAAGCAAAGGAAATCACTCTTTCCTTCATGGAAACCTTCACGGAAAAGATATTTCTTAGCGGGGTTTGAGTCCCGAACTAAAAGTTGTTTGGTTGAGAAAAAGTGATATTATTGGTTACTGTATTGTGTTTTAAAGATATTTTTAAATAATAATAATAAAAAAAATAATAAATAAATAATAATTAAAGAAAAGTAAAGAAGGTGTTGCAATAATTGAAAGAAAAGGTTTAAAGGAGAGAAAAATTGATGTGCATATGATATAGCGAGGAAAAACCCTCATCACACCCTTAACCCTTAAAGCACACGGTATGGGGAAAGATAACAAGCCAAATGCATCATTTTTTCGTGTCAAACTTATGCCGACCGTACCGTCATTTTGTGTCATCCGTGAGCCAAACGTTCACAAGTCATTTAAATGGCTCACGCCATTTTTTTTTATTTTTTTATGGTGTTGTGAGTGAGTGGATATTTTTAGTGTGGTATTTTGTGAGACCCAATAACATTTTAGTGGTGTGTTATGAGGGATGATGTTTTAGTTATTGGTGTGTTATTGAAAATTGTATGATGTGCCGCTGAGGTAGCATACGAATAAGAGCACTAGGTATGGTGTTATCCGATAACACGTTATTGGTATGTCACATTAGTGTCACCTCATCTCCATCCAATAACACACCAAAAACTAAAACACCCATCAATCATACACACCACTAACATGTTATTGGGTCACACAAAATACCCCACTAAAAATACCCGCTAGCTCAAAAAAAAAAAAGCAAACAAACAAACATTGGCGTGAGCCATTTCATTAACTCAAATTCATTTTGGCTCAACTTTGGAATGTTGGCCGGTATGGTGGGTCACGAATGGCGCGAAGAAAATCAACGAATGGCACGTTAAATGTCTACCATACTTTGTGCTCTAACGTGTTATTCGTCATTGTCATACCTTGTGCTCTTAGAGTGTTTAGTGTAGATTGAACGAATAACACGTTATTCGTTTGCCACCTCAGTGTCACATCATCAGGGTACCAGTAACACAACAACAACTAAAATACTCTCCCATCAAAAAATCCAATAACAAGTTATTCGTCCCACTTTTTTCCTTTTATTTTACTTAAAACAAACACATTTTATTAAACTTAAAGTAAAATTACAATACATAAAATAAAATACGACATTCAAATAAAAATATTAAGTTGAGCCAAAATGTTTTGCTCTAATCGCGTTTTTTATTTTTTTCGCCCAACACATCTTCCGGACTCATCCCGTCAATGTTAACATTAAAAAACTTCAATTCTTCTGTTTTTATCCAACTGGTAGGTATGACGTTGGTTTTCTTTGTTCACGGCTTTTTCCCTCACGAAAAAGACGCTGGTAATATATTGTTGGTGTTTTGTTATGACATTTTTGCATGAAAATGTTAAAGGTGAAGTTATATAAATTGAGATGAATGTATGAAAAATGTGTATGTGAAAGTGGGTGTTTATAAGTGAAAAGTGGGTATGTTTTTTTTAGCCGTTACAAGTTTAAACTTGTTAGACAAGGGTGTTTTTTTTTTTTTTTTCTCTTTTTCCTTTATTAAAGCAAACATATTTATTCAACTAAAATTAAAAGTTCAATACGGAATATAAAATACGACAATTAAAAACCGTTACAAAAAGATACAAACACAATCTATCTACTTGTTTTCTTTATGCATCCAGCGCACTTTGGCAGTGATGTTCTTTTGGATTGTTGGCGCCAATTTATACAAAGCATCATGCATCTCCTAATCCAAGCTTCATTTCTAAAAAATTGTTAATCGCAGCAACTTTTTCTGGTAGAATGTCTTTGCATTCTGCGTATTGTTTCATCAGATCATCTTTAGCATTTTGTGCTTTGGTAAACTCCTTAGCTAATTCGATAATCTGCTCCTGACGAATGGTATCCCCCTCAATTAGTTTTTGAACACCATCCTTGATTTCTTCGACAGTGTATGGAAGTGAACAAGCCTTAATTTTTGGAAAAGGAAAAAGTATGAAATATGGAAGAGTTGATGAAAATGTATGTGAAAGTGTATTTAAATTGTGATTTGGTTATATTGTTTGAAAAATATATGTTTTACAGTGGTATTTATAGTGAAAATAGGGGGTTTAAATTTTTTTAGTCAAACTGTATATATAACATTAACTTTTTTCAAAAAAAAAATAAAACAACATAACCAAGCAATGCCAGTGATTGCACCGGCTAAAACGCGAACTACGGACAGATGGCGGGCTGCATGGTGCAGCACAACGCGCCATTTGGTTGTTGTTGAGTCAATGGCGAGCGAACCACGAGTCTACACTGAGCTCTCTTATACATATTAATTTTCTTATTGGATACTTTTTGCCATAAAAATTTGATAAAAGCTTTCGTTGCAGTGTCTTTGTTGCATGATATAGGGGGGTTTTTTTTATGACATCGTCAAACTGCACCCCTTTATATGTTATTCATCCCATAGCTATCTCCATCACATTTCGTTATGAAATTTTTCTTTTTTTTTTAGTAAATAGAGTATTTTTGGTAATGTTTTATAGAAATTTTATTGAGAAAGATGTTTATATTACATGAGTGTTTTTTGAGACTATAAGGGTGTGTTTGTTTTTTAAAAAAAAAGTCTTACTAGCCTTCTTACTCTTACCAGTAAGAGGTGGGCAGACGTTTTGCTTGTTTGTTTTTTTCTTTTGAGTACCCGTTAGACATATAACATCTTACTCGAAGAGGTGGGAGACTGTCTTCTGCTTTTACTCGTTTGTAAACTTTATATAATATATTTGATTGTTTATTAACTATGTTATATTTATGATAAAAGTCTTGTTTCATATTTACATAAGATTCTTATTATCGTGTTGCGTTGGTTTAATAAAAATTGCAAAAACGAAAGACTTAAAATCATTCGGACACTCATACAAAACAAACAACATTATTTCTTTCAGATTTAGACTTTCTACCACCTCTTACTAAGTAAGACGCGGTGAATGATTCGCACCAAAACATCTTATTGAAACAAACACACCCTAAGTCTCGCATGGGAATTTTTTTTGGATTTTGCCGCATGAAGGGTCTGGTAGTACCCCAAGAAAAGAAAGAAATCTTCTACCATAATGAATGGGAGGTTATTCATACCTATAAAAAATGATTATGATACCTTTTATGATAAAGCTACGTAATATTTGCTGGTTTGAAGTGTATTATTCAAAGGTACCGACATAAGTTTATGAAATTTGACAAGACAAAATTATTAGAGGACAAAAAAGTATATGGAATAAGTATTTGGATTAGAAAAACAAAAATACTAAAAAGTAAAAAATATACAAAAAAGAACGAATCTCATAAAATTGTTTTGAAGTGTATTATTAGGCGATAAGTTTACAAAGTTTGATAAGAAAATGTATTAAAACACACAAAATACAGAAATATAAAAGATAAAAGAAATTGTCTGATCTTGTCGATAAGAAAGATAAAAGAATCACTTGGCACAAATGTGTCCATTTTGACATTGTTTAGTAACATATATAAGGTTTTCTAGATAACACGTCGACAATTTTGCCATTTTGGTATATTTTAAACTATTACAGTACGTTACTATTAACGTGCAATCGTAAGAGGACATAATATAAAATGAAGCCTTGATCAATTTTTGTCAACTCAAATAGTCTTATCCATCCATCTCTTATGCAAATAATATACAACAGAACAGAAAATGCTTATCTGTGTTTAGAGTGCTTTTGTCGAACATGGAATAAGTATATAAATTCCTTTATCAAGATTCCCTTTTGGATAAGAGAAGGAAGGCTACAGCTTTTCCGTTTATTATTTTTTTCTTCTAGCACCACCTTTTATAATGTATATTCTGTAGAGTAATATGCTTTCAAGTCATCGAAATGATTTGAAAATAATTATAGAAGGGAATAGAACCAAAGATTGGACCATTTCCACTCGATACAAAATAAGCGCATAGAAAGTCAGTTGCTTTTAATCAAAAAACATCCAGGGTGGTAAAAAACGGACATGTAACGCCACTCTAGCAATTAGCCACCCTCCGTTTATTTTTTCAAGTTATTTATCATGACAAAATTTGCAGACTCTGCAAAGTCTGTTTGCAGCTTGTATAAACTACTTAAATAATGTGATGAAATCAAGACAAAGTTGTACACAACATATCTCTGTATAATGGAACTTTCCTCCAACCAGATGTTGCAATAACCCTCGCCTTCCAATGTTTGCCTTTTTTATGACACGTGAATTATGCTTTCCGCCTGTAGGCTGTAGCAGATTACTCTGAACCCTTGGTTTCGATGGTTTTAGAACCTTATTCAGCTCTTCAGTTGCTACCAGCGCCAAGAATCTGGTTTATGAGTTTCTCGGGTAGTTTTTTGGTTGCCTGAGAAAGATATAGAAAACATAAAAAACCAAAATAAGCTTCTTAGAAAGAACTTTTTTTTTTTTTCTGAGTTGGTAGAAAATGGTTTTGGCATATTACGAAAACTGACCTGATAATGTCTCATATGCAGGATTGGCTCACAGCCTACATCTGCAATTGAATTCCCTTTAGGTGTACGCAAACTAAACCGCCCAGCTTCATAACGTGTAAGAGCATCTTTACCCAGCGGTAGGCTATTACAGACTTTAATGAGTGAAGTAAGGGAGTTCATCTAGCGTGAAAAGAAAGAAATGATAAGTCCATTTAGACAGAATAGCTACACTAGCTTTGGTGATAATGTCAATCTGGAAATGCTTGATAAGGCTTAGCCAAAAACGAAAACAAGAAAGGATTCTTCACAAATGATCAGAGACTTCGTACAGAAAGGAATTCTATACAAAAGGGAATTCCAACCCATTTACCTAAAATGGGTTGATCTCGATTGTATTTTATCTCTGACCGGTCAAAGGAAAACAAATTTTTAACATCGCTAAAAGGATGGGTCAAATAACCGGATTGGCCGACCAGCGAGATCTCTACATAATGTTTTTAACCTCTACGTTACCCAAACCCGCCCACTTTCGCAGTTCTAGTAAAAACGTAGAGGTTAGAAATTCAATCATGGTTATAAAGAGTACACTAACCTTCATATATGGACAAGATGCGCAGCCACCATGAAGAGAGCACCCTTCACCACTTGTAACGCCGGGTATTACAGACATATTTGAAACATCACCCAACTCGCCCAAACTTAAGCCCGTTGATGAACTGGGTGAAGTTGTTGTCACTGACTCTGATGAGACGGGGAAAACTATTTCAACACTAACTTTTCCTTCCTTTGAAGAAGAGTCTGAAGAACATAATAATTGACGAACTGCTGCAACAATTGATGTCACCATTCCAGATTCTGTTCCCAATATAAACTGAAGATGGTCATCTACATTTCTATCCAGAGATTCTTGTACCCTACTCTTTATAAAATCTAATATGTTTTGGGTGGACCCTACCACCCCCATTCCTCTTCTTTTAGCCTCCATAGCCAAGGAGAACATTTCACCAGGAACCTCAAAATGAGCAGTGAGAAATGCATCACCATACATGTCATTGATCCTTTCCACAACTTCATGCCCAAAGAGGTGATGAACAATGCATGTCCCATCCTAAAAAGCGAAACATTGATAAACGCGTTAAATGATTAATGAAAAAAATATATTCATCAATGAGAAGTTATAACTTTCATTACCGTTCATAAAAACGAGAAATTATAAGTCAAGTTCTGAACTAGATTACCTGAAAATAACGCAGGCGGGGTAACAATGCCTTTATTGAGTTTCTACTATGATCCGGATGTATCTTTGCTATTTCTTCATCTGTCATCAATGTCATCTGTTGAAATAGCTCTACGATGTTTGCACCCATGTAGGAATCAGGACCATACCATACATTCAAGTTTGGTACTTCAGCAAAGGCCTGATAAGCAACATTATGGTATGCATTAGTAAAATTGAAAGACACAAGTATTTGATCGGATTAAATAAAGTGCAAGTATCCAGCTGAGAATGAAAAAGAACCTGCAAGATCGTTTGCACAACATTAGACGAAGTACAGGTGATAGTAGGCACGAGTTCGTGTGCATAAGCTTTTGTTTCTAATGAAGTGTTTATGTAGACGACATGCAAAGAAGGAGAAGTAATTGAAGCTTCAGATAGATAATCAATATATGCAGGACTGGATGCAGCAACAGCTAGCGAACAGCCGATCTCTTCATCAGACATCCTGTACACACCAACCTGCAAAATACCCAAGTAAGTCACGAGTTGCATGAATTAAACCTATAAGTTCATACAACGCTAATAAAAATCTCTCTCCTAAACAGATATATTATAGCTATATGTTGCATATATATTTCACCTCTAAGTAATTATATTCAAATGTGCAGCAAAAATTTTGGCCGATCATGAAACAAAAGGATCGTATACTACCTCTGATACTATAAAAGCTCTAACTCAACCAACATGTTAACAGAGTAAAACACATTCATATGACTCGTCATATTGTTTGTAGTTTCTTTGTGTATGATCACTAGTCATATTGTTTGTAGTTTCTTTGTGTATGATCACAAGTCATATATCATAACGATTATAACAGCGCCATTGCATTGTAAATGTAACTGATACTGGATCCCTCGCCTCATCTTAAAAATTGAACAAATCGTACGACAAGGAAAGTTGTAGAATGACTCTTACCTCTGGAAATCCAGCTTGATCAAGAATAGCTCGCACATTTTCCGACATAAAATCAACCCCTAGAACAGTTATGTATTTGCACCCCGCTTTTGCCATGCTAACAGCACTGTCGGCCATAACTAACGAGTCAGATATATGAATGTGTGGCCATAGCTTCCGTGCAGCAGTTAGAACTCCTTGCACCTCAGGATCCATGTAAAAATGGGCGACAACACCAATTTCCTTTTCCTTCAGCAAATTTGCAAGCTCTTGAACCTTTGCATCATCAGGGAACAAATACCTTGCCTGCAGTAATACATCCAAACTTAGTCTTCCAAAAATACAAAAAACTCAACCAGCAAAAGTACCTGATCTAGTAAAACTAAGCATGTGTTTGAGATTGCTTATCATAATGTTTATGCTTTTTAAAATGATGATATGAGCAATTTGGAATAAGCAATCCAAAACACATTTGAAACTGCTCATCTCTTGTATCAGAAAGCAGTAAACAGCTAAGCAAATTGAATAAGCGACAAACACCCTCTAATACAGTGACAGTAAACATAAGATAAGCAGAAATATTAAGGTTTCGTTTAGTTGAGGGAAAACACCCTTGTTTTCCACAAAATATTTTGTGAAAAACAAGGAAAACAGAGATTGCGTTCAAATCAACGTTTTCCAACAAAATGTTTTGCAAAACACAAATCCTCTATTTCCTAACTTAACAAGGAAAATTACAAAACAAATTTTAGTTGTTTTCTTTGTTTTCCTTTGTAACCCTCAACCCTCCCTCCCTTTTTTCAAAACAGAAAATAGAAACATCAACTAAACGCGTTTTCTATATTTTCAAGTGTTTTGTGAAGATTAATTCTCCTTCCAAATTTTTACAAAACTAGAGATAGAAAATAAGAGAATTTGTTCTCCAACTAAACACACCCTAATTATATCACAATCAAATACTTTTAAAAGACAAAACTCTTTTTCTATTAATATACTTATATACAAACATGTAAGACCCCTCTCTCCTAATCATCATATAACCTCCAACATCAATTTTCCATTTATCGTTAAACATTCTATATAACAAACAAACGAAAAATCATTCAATCACATCATCAATAAATGAATAAATAACCTGAGTCTCGGCAAAACTCCCTTTCGCGCCAACGCCATCCTTTGTAATCACCAAAGACGGAAACGGCTCACCAATGGATGTCCCATCTCGCTGAGCCACAAGAGCCTTAGTTCTCTTCTGCATACTAACCAACACATTATGCCACGTGTTCGCCCTAGAATCAACCTTCACACCAACATTCAGTTCCCCCAAATCCTCCGTTTTCATCGCCAACACTTCCTCCGGCAATGCTCCGTCAAGCACAGATATCAAACACGAACAATAACCTTTTGTTATCTCACTATCACTATCAGCTAAAAACCTCATTTTGCCATCATCATCTAGCCTAGCATCAATCCACACCTGTACCAATATTATTATAAAACACATAATTAAATTTCGAAACATGCGACCAACTTTTACTGCTTTTAGAATTCCCTTTGTTTGAACTACGTTCACGAATCCTTTTCTTATTCTACACATCAACTACTAGTTGTTTTTGAACCGTCAACTAATTTTCTTAGTTTTAATGACGTTAGTCAAAAGAAATAATCATGTGACAATGCATTAAGCTTGTCGCTTTAACTCTTGTTGTGTAACGGACTGGTTTTACTTTCTATTTAGGGTTTAGGTCAGAAAATAGCAACGAACTTTTTTCAAAGTTTTGTTTTGGTATGTGAACTATCTAAAATAATAGTAAATGCAACGAACTTTCATAGTGTCTGATATGCACATTTTTATGTGTTGTCGTATGAGAAAAAACTACGAACAATTTATGAAATTTCGTTGCATTTAAAGATATTTTATATAGTTCCAAGTAGGGGTGAACATCGGTCCCGGACCGGACCGACCAAGACCGAATTAATCCAAAAGCCGAGACGAGGACCGGACCGTATGTGGTCGGTCCGGTCCGGTCTAACAAGGCAAAATAGTCGGTTTGTGGTCAGGACCGGACCGACCAAGACCGAATTAGCCTAAAAGTCAAGACTAAGGACCGGACCGAATGTGATCGGTCCGGTCCGGTCCGTTCGGGTGGTTTGATCATCCCTAGTTCCAAGTACCAAAACGGAACATTCAAAAAAGTTTGTTGCTATTTTTTTTTACCTAAACCTATAATCTATTAAAATTTACTATGTTAAATAGGGGGTAGGGGAAGTTTATTACGAGAAAACGGGTGGGCTGGGCAAGCACGAGCCACGGTTCAAACGGGCAAGGGCAAACGCATGTTATTCGAATTGCTTTAGAAAAAACCCAAAACGACCAATAAACTTCCTCAAACCTCATTTATATTTAAAAATTAAAAATATCTTATTTATAAGTTTTTCTTTAAAAACAATTATAATATTCTCCAATTAAGAGAAAATTTGTGCATGTTATTGCCCATTTAACTTTTCAATGGGCCATACATGCAAGGAGGAGGCCAAATCTTTTAAAAATTTGCCTAAATTAACCCATCTTTTTTATTTCGGGCACAAATTGACACCTCTACAACAAATACATAAAGCATATTTGGAACACTCGACATGTAAATAAAGATTACCTGGGCCGTGCAACCCGGTACACGATTAGCGGTGACTTTACGCGACTCGTTAAACTCGGGAAGAATTTGTGCGTAGCGTAGAAGGTGTTTGACTCGGTCAACTGGCTGTAAAATAGATTTGAATTCATTAGTTAGGGTTTGAAGCTTTGATTGAGCTGATGAATCAGAAGTGATTTGTGACGGCGTGATAGTTACGGCCATGCATGGAAACGTGGATCTAGTATTTATAGATGTTTGGATAATTGGTTTGAAGAAGGTGTTGAATGATGGGAAATGGAGTCTAGGGTTTTTAGGGTTAGGGTTTGTGATTGTATTGATAGAGGTGGTGGGGTAGATGGTTTTGGTGAGTGCTGTGGAGTCCATTCTGCCGGAAAAAGTTGCCGGTGGGTGTGAAATGAGAGAGAGAAGGTGGTGATGGATATTATTAAGACAGAGGTTGAAATGAGAGCCTGGTGTGTGTGTGTTATTTACCCGCGAAAATAAGATAAAGAATAAATGGAATAATTAGGAGGGAAATCTAATTATGAAAAAAAGATTAATAGATATAAGGGGGTGTTTGTTTCCGCTTATATAGTTGGTTTGGGGTTTATTTGGTTTTGGGTTTATGTTTCGTAAACTTATTTTTTATGGCTCATTTTAAACTTTTTTGGCTTATATAAGAAGCTTATATAGGCTATGTTTGGCGACACGTAACACTAAGCAGTAGTAGTAGCAGTAAGCAGTAGCATTATTTGTTTAAAAAACGTATTTGATAATGTAGTTGTAGCTGTAATTATAAAATGTAAATTTACAAAAAAGGGCATATATAAATTTGTTATATACTTATAAATGTTATTTTTAGGGTAAATTGTTAATATTAAAAATAAAATCTTAGCGATATATTGGAATCTTCTTTAGAAGATTAAGATTAAGCGATTGAGGTGTTCTTAAACGCTAAGAACAAAGATTCTGAACGCTTGTTGTCATTACTTAACGCTTTTAAACGCTTTCAAAAGGTGTTGCACAAACACGACCATAAATTATATGTTCAAAAGTTTGAAAATAAGAATAAAAATAAGCTTATGAAATATAAGTAAAACCAAATAAGTCATTTATATAAGCGTAAACAAACACCCCAAGACATGTTGCATTCCTGTTGGTAATGAAATGAGTTAACAATATTGTACATTTGTACATGTTAATTTTTATTTTTTTTTTATTTTTTTTTTTTTTTTTTTTAAAAAAAAAATCCTTATTACTTCTTATTAGATGATTATAGTTGGTCATATGATAAGTAGAAATACCATTTTTGCTATTTTGTAGATAAATTAAAGAGTAAATTGTTGTAGTTTGGCTAACATGTAGGCGCAACTTTTAAAGTGCAAACAAAACCTTTGTGAAAAAATCGAATGCGCACATCTATAGTTTCTGTAAAGACTTTGCTTGCACTTTTCGAAGTTGCGTACCAAAGTCTTGTATGAAGAATACACATGTACTTTCGAAGTTGTAGAAAGTGCATCAAGTCATTAACCAATTTATCTAAGGACGGTTTTGCAATTTACTTGTAGATAAAAGATAGTTATACTTTATGACTTCCACTTTGAAATATTAAAACCTTTAGGAGACGCCAACTTTGAAATCTTAACACCATGTAAGGAAAAATATTAATATTACACTATGATGGTTAAACAATATAGTACTAATCTAATCTTCAATACATTTTCTACATACAAATGTCATTAATATTAATCGCTACACAATCTTAAAATAGCAAATTACGAATGTTATATCTTTCGAAACAAGTATATGCTTGACTAATACTCGTAACAGGGTACAAACTATGAATGAAAAAAAAAAAAAAAAAAAAAAAAGTTATCATATTCTTTTTGAATAGCGAAATATTGGTGGGTATAAATTTAGAACCTTTACTTTTTTATGTGGGGATTAGGAATCACACAATACCCATGATGCCATGACCAACCATAGAGCTAAGGGGCGGCGGATCTTATTCCACGCTTTTGACCAGCAATCCAAGTGTATTAGTCCCAGTGTCCCACTAGTCTTTCTTTGGTGAATTTTGTAGCGAATTTTACTTTCTAGTATTCAAAGTTCCTCACAACATGACATACGCATATACGTTTTTGGCTTACTATATGGACCTCGTTCTGGTAATATTCCGATATGGCATGATAGTAACACAAAGGTATTATGGCTTTTCGGTCTATGAAACGACAATGACTAGCTATCATTCAAACATTTTGGAAGAGATGTAAACTCCAAATCCACTTTATGTTCCAAGTATGTGATGACGCTTGTTGCAATATCAGGTTGATCGGGTTAAGTGCAAAATAGATGCTCGTTTGAGTTTGAGAAATAATTCAAGTACAACTCAATATACTTCTAGTTTAATGCGAATGACTGGCATGTTTCAACAATGAAAATGCATATATAACAAACATCACCCTCTTTGGTAAATGAATGATGCTAGAACAGTAAAGTTGGCTTAAGAATAAGAAGAAAACATATATTAATTTTTTTTTTTTTTTTTAACTTCACCGGGTACAAACCCGTCGCTCAAAAAAAATACTAAGAAAACTAGTCAATGAACAAAAAGATAAGGAGGATAATGGAATTATGGCATTAAGACTTATACAGTCTCGGAAAGTTTTCATTCGAAAGTAAGAAATTCATGCCAGATTAAGCTACAAAATGTCATCTGTAACAGCATATGATATAATTTTGATTTATAGTTGGTGTGAATAAAAATGTTGAGAGCTTATGATTTAAGTTCATTTAATTTCTTTCTAAACAGAAAACTTTGTGGATTCAAGAGCTGGCATCGGCAAGGTATCTAAAATAGAGGACTGTAGTGAACTCAATAAAATACACATTAATAATAACTGAAAAATAGAACAATCGTTTTAAAGAAAAGTATCATTCGTTAATAAAAATATCACCAAGACAAAAAAAATTACATGAAAATACCAATTTATCCAAAGTTAAAGTCTATCTAACTATCTAAAGTTTGTACATAAAATCGAGTTACAGGGTCGATGAGACATGGTTGGTATTTATCAGGCCAATTCCATATTTGAGCATTTGCTCATGGCAGGCTTGCAACCAACCGAACCCTTGAGGGGTTGAATTTATATACAAGCAAAGCAGTATGCCACCATCGGTGCAATTAATTTTCTGTCGTTCCAATTAACCCAGCATTCAACTTTCATAGCATGCTGCGGCCTAGTACCGTCTAAGATGATCCCTGGTGAAGAAAGGATGCCTTAAAGCCGCCCTAGCTGATAGCCTCTCCGAAGGATCATACCTTAGAAGCCCTTGCAACAGATGAATTAAATCGCCTGCAGAATGGTCTACGTGCTGCATAATCAGGTTCTGCAAAGCAAAAACAATATTTTAGAACGCACATTCGACTTAAAGAAAACCACATGGAAGATCGTGTCCTGAATCAAGAGGCACCTGAAGGCGGGGTAGCTTCAGGACGGCTTTGATGCTCTCTCTTGAGGCTGCACCCTCGGGCCAATCCAGCCTACCCTTTCTCACATATTTCTCTGCATGTCGGCTGTAAAAAATTGGCATGCAAATTAGTTGCAATACGATACCAATTATATGGATTCATATTGAAAATGATACAGAAAGATCACGTACTCTGCTTTCTTCAACATGTGTGAGGGCAATGGGCCAAGGACCCTCTCCATCATAGCAAGATGTTCCAAGTTCTCGTGTGTTTGGAACAAAGCCTCACCCTATCCAAAAAGAAACACAGTTGAGCATAAGCAGAGAGCCAGAGAAACAAAATCACCAAAACTAACACTGGAACAAGATCAAACTTACTGAGCAAAGCTCCACCAGAATGCAACCAACACTCCATATATCACATGGATAGCTCCATCCATGGCCTACATAAAAAAATGTTTCGTAAGTACTAGCATAACACAGTTATCAAACAAAATATAAAGGTAGGACACATAAGATCATGCATTAACATCTAGATAGAACCAGTACCTAATATGACTTCTGGAGCACGATAGTGACGGGTAGACACTATGTAGCTCTGATCCTGACGGTCATATGTGGTACTGCCAAAGTCAATCACTTTGATAGCACTCGATTTTGGGATTCTCTTAGAGAAAGAACTATCCTTTGGAGACCTGGATGAACCCTGCACCAGATACAAAGAAACTATAGTTAGGCACACCCTGAAGTACGCACCATCGACATAATAACCATTAGCAAAACAAGAAGTAATCCATACCTTGTAATCAGGCACTTTAACATACTCTGGCGACACGAGAAGAATGTTCTCAGGCTTCAAATCAGTATGAATCAGGCGCAGGTCATGCATAACTGCAATTTATTCAAACAATAGGCATCAGTAACCAAATAGACAACCACACACCCTGGCTTAGGCAGATTAACTGCAAAAAAGTTTTTCCCATAGAAACAACAATAAATAAATGAAAAATAGCTGTTTTTGAACAGACTCGTCAAGGCCACAAATAACATAAAAAGTAGATATAAGGGACTAGCTTAAGATGTTACTACACACATGCAATACATTCCAAGAGTTGTCGGCCAATCTCCCGAACTAGGTCAATTGGAAATGAGCGATAATTGTTTTTGCGAAGAAAATCATATAAGCTTGGTCCAAGCTTCTCAAAAACCTGTTAAGACCATTTAATAGAACCCAACATCTTAACCCCGAAACTTTTATCAATGTGGGGAAACAAATCCACCATATTAATCATATTATAAACTTACAATACAGATATGGTTACGATAGTCAAACCAGTTCCTTATTTGTACACAACTGCAAGGAATAAACCAATTTAACACAAACACAAACATAAAACAGCCCTGATGCAAATATATTAAATTGCACAAGGTCAAAGTCAAGGTTGTTTGTAACTCACCGATTGCCGCCTTTGTCATGTTTACCAAGTTGCTGCAACATGTCAACCTCAATCATAGCTGCCTCGCGATACTTCTTTATACCACGAACAACTTTGATTGCGACCATTTCCTTTCTTTCCTTGTCCCAACATTCCAATACTTGGCCAAATGTGCCTGAATTGAGCACGCATCAGTAAAACAATCTAAAACAATACCAACAGACCACAATTTACCAACAAATCCTCTACTCACCTTCACCCATTTTTCCATGAATCTTATCTGCAAAGAATAAAAACATCTAATCAGTACATATCCAGAAAAATATCAAGAAACAGGTAAACAAGCAATAGCTTTATCAGAAAACAAGCTAGTATCCTGCGAAAAAATAATCAGAAACAACTATTGATTCAATAACAATAAAAACAAAACAAGTAGGTATAAATATCGTTCCATGATGCCTGAAATCACTAATCAAACACGAAAAGGTGAACGTGTTATGACTATCAATCTATATAAAATCATCTAAGTGGTGAAGGATAATTACATCGAGATGTTAAATTATCTCCAACTGCAAAGACATAATGCCCGTCTTTATCGTCTTGGCGCCATGGAGGAGAGAGGTTTCGAGCAACACGCTTAAGAATGTTCGAGTTATTATTATCAGATGGTGCACGCGAAGAAGGCGTAAAGCTTGACAAATTTCCAATCTCTTGTCCACAAAACAACCCTAGCTGAGCCTACACACATGGCATCCATATATGTTTCTTTTCAATACCCAAATAATCATTTCCTTACCGTCAGCTTTTTCATTATTATAGATAGCGACCGTGCATATCATAATTTTTATAACTTCTAGATATCATACCGGTAAATTCTCAAACAAAGCGCACACATCCAATCCATCCCACACAGTCAAAAATTACATAGTAGTTATCCGTAGCTTATTCAAACAGATTCATCTCATATAGCCTTTAAGGGAGTTTTTGTTTCGGCTTATTTAGCCGGCTCATCGCTTATTTGGTTTCAAGCTTATGTTTCATAACCTCACTTTTTTGTGGCTTATTTTGAAACTTTTCATCTTATAAAACAACTTTATCATGTCGTAAGAAGCTTATATAAGCCGATAAATTTTAAAATAAACCAGAAAAATGAGCTTACGAAACATAAGCCGAAAACCTGATAAGTCATAAGCCGGCTATATAAGCCGAAACAAACAACCCCAAAATTTTTAATAGATTCATCACATAAAAACCTTAATATCAATTAAATCTTCCAATTTTGACTAATTAATCTAATATGAACGTTTATATAGATAAAATCTAAATATCTTACTGATTCATCTAAATATCTGAATATTTTTATTAATTCATCTCATAAAAACTTTATAATCTAACTTTTTTTCATTATATTTCAAATTCATCTATTTTTACACACCTAAATTACCTATAAACGTTTAATTTAAGTGAAATAAATCACGATAGATATATTATAATTGCATAACCAAAATAAACCCTAATTCATCAATAAGCATAACAAAATTGGTCACAAATTCAAACCACAACCAGATCAACAAAAAAAACAGATCTAGTTACACGAATCGATATATTATCAACATCAACAAACACAAAATCAATAAAAAACAACAGATCTATAAAATTATACCTTAGGCGGAGTCGCAACCACGTCCCATCCCAAGCGTTGACGTTTCCTGGGCCGGAGATCCAACTGACTCATCGGAAACTCAGTCACCCGTTCAGTCTCCATCTGAATTAGATTAATTGATGATCGATTCGATTGAAATAATAATAAGAAGAGGATAAGATGATTGTGGTTTTTAGATCTGTGAATGAATGTAAACCTAACGCTAACGCAACCCTAAATAAGATAACGAAAGGTGGAGTCGGTTGGTGGATATCTGGCCGTACACGTGGACTGTTTGGGAGGCGTTGATGGGTTTTTATTTTCATAAAGTGGGGTGGGTGTTTGACTCGGGTTAGGTTTGTTGGGTGGGGGTTTAACTGTGGTTAGGTGAGAATGTTATACCTTGCCCCTTGTGGAATGTAGTTTTACATGAAGCGCCTTTTGTTTGTGGTAGCCACGACTATTTTGTTGATTAAGGTCTTGCTTTTTTTTGAAGCTTATTTCTTCATCCGCAAACCACGCTCGCGGAAGAGAGTAGATCTAAAGTCTTCATCTGCATGGATGAAGGCTGTTTGTTTGTCTATCAAGATTTCTTTATTTTCTATTTTTTTCTTTTTGCGCCATAAATCCTTTTGTAATATAGTTCAAATGGGTTAATCGTAAAAAACGTAAGAAAACGTAAAATAACAAACGAAAACGTAAAAAATTGAACGAAAACATAAAAAAAACGGACGAAAAAAATACGAAAACGTAAGAAAACGGATCAAAACGTAAAAAAAAGACGAAAACGTAAAAAAATGGACGAAAACGTAAAAAATGGGAGAAAACGTAAATAAAAATACCGAAATGTAAAAGAGATGTAAGGTTTGTGAAAGAAGAGGTAAGGGAGTGAAATAAGAGGTAAGAAGTGAAAGATAATGTCTGAAGTTTAGAAGAGGAAAGAAGTGAAAAGAAGCACTTATGTCTGCAAAAAAACAAAAAAGAAACCTCTGCCCTCCTGCAGACAAAAGAAGTGAAAAGAGGAAAAAAGTACTTATTGGGAAAAAACAAACGACACCTTAGTTATTAGTTGATAAACTACATAAGTTTACGTAAAGCACTCTTTATTTGTGGGAGTCGTATAAGTCGTCTTTGTTGTGCGTGATTGGTCGCCGACTGATCGTCTCATTTTTTTTTTGGTTGTGCCTGCGATCGAATGAAACACACACATTGAAACAAAACTCTCACTTTCAATATGCTTGTGACTGTTTGATGCGTTTATTAAAAATAATAATAATAAATAAATGTTTTAAAAACTTTATTTTGCATTATAAACAAATTGGGAGACGGTCCGCCGCTTTGCGGCGAGGCGTCGCATGTAGTTGATCATTGGACGACATTGTTTTTGTTAAGTAGAAAATGGGTCGGTTTAGTACTAAATAAATTATAAACTTATGAGGCACAATCATTATAAAATTGTTGATCAATATGAGAAGTTCCATTAAGATACAACGACCACATTACAGTTTGGATTATTCTAATTTCAAAAAATCATGTCTAAGGCCGCAAGCTTAGAAAGATATCCGGTCATTGATTCATATTTAGGTTAATTCCAAACTACAACAACTTACCTTCCACAAATCTATTACATAAACATTGATGAAGGACTGAAGCCTAAGAGCATTCCCAATGGTAAACCCCCATGTTATTGTTTAACATTCGGTGATAAACGATGTTAACCATTGTGGCCACCATGTTATTCCCAAGTTAACGTTGGGTGTTAACACAGTAACACACCAACGCCCGTTAATTGCATTTCTTTGTCTTTTCTTTTTTTTCTTTTTTTTTCATTTCTACCCCTAAATGAGGTGTTGTTTTTGTAAATTGTTGGTGAGTTAAAGGTTAACTTGAGAATGTTAACCATTGTGGGTGTTTTTTTGGTGAGTTAAGGTGAAATGTTAAAGCTGATGTGGCATGTGTTAAATGATAACTTGAGTTACCATTGGGAGTGCTCTAAGTATATTCGAAGAAACTTCAATCGCTCCAGCTTCTTAGCATCTGTTCCACGAAACAACAACAAAACAGTTTCCATACAAAGGATTAGCACAAACCTGAAGACATACGATAAGACCAGATAAGACTAACCAAGCCTAACCACCTGGAGTTACCCATTTAGCCATTTCTAACCACCTGGAGTTAACCATTTAGTCATTTTTGTTCAGCAATATAAGGCACGCTGCAAAACCAAATAAAATAAATTAATCGATAAGTAAATAAGCTTTTATTAAAAATCTAACAATTATTAAATAAGTTTAACCTTGCCAATGTGTCATTGATTGCGTCCGAACCGTCAAGTCTAAAAGACTTAAAACAAATTCGAACACAAATGCAAATGAAGATCGAGAAATATAGGAATTCCTAGGTCGTTATGTCCCACGGAGGATGAATTGGTGTTAAAACACTTAATCGATAGTAGAATGATCACCAAGGATAGAATCAATAGGTTTTCGATGGAAAATTATACTAAAAGAAAAGATTAACAAATAAAGCGACTTAAATGCAAATTAAAAGATATAAAAGATAAAATCTATTAAATAAACGCTATCACTATTTTTAAAGATCGATGAACGTTTAAAACCTAAAACTTAAAACTTACGTTTAAAATAAAATTACGCTCACGTATAAAATAAAAAGTGAGTTTTAAAGAAATAAAGTCCTAAAAGATAAAAATTATACTTTTGGAATCCTAATAATAAAAGAAAATTATTAGAAAAATAAAATTATTTTTACAACTATTTATTTATTTATTATTAATTAAAACTATTTATTAAGTATTTAAAATGCACTAAAATACAAGAAAATACAAAATTAACCTAGAAAATGAAATTATAACTTAGAAAATCTAAAATATGATAAAACTTATTTTAAAACTAAAATATATTTTTAGACTTATTGTGTATTTATTATTAATTTAAAACTATTTAAAACTAATTAAAATGCTAAAAATACTTTTAAACTAAGAAAATTATGGAAAATACTTTTAGACTATTTATATTTATCTTAATCTAGGAAAATTGAAAACATATTTTTTAAGCTTTTTCGATTTTTTGTATTAAAAGGTATTTAAAAATGATTAAAAACTAGTTAAAATAAAGAAAAATAGCAAACAGTGTAGGAAAAATATGAAAAATTCAGGAAAATGTTAAAATATTATTTAAAACCTAGGAAAAATAGAAAAACATGGGTTTGTGTGAGGAAAACTGGAACTGCTGCACAACTGCTTATTAATAAGCAATCTAAAATAAGCTATAAGCCACAAATAAGTACAAGCTGAACACAGAAGCTAAATAATACTATATTAAGTCTATCTTAACCTTTAAACAGTACTCTAGATCATTTAAAGAAGCTTAAACTAGTTATGAGCTTATGAGATAAAAAGCTAAACAACCTACTTGGGGGCTACTTTAAGCACTTGCACAATCTAAACCAATAAGCTGAAAGGAAAAACAGTTATATGGACTTAAAGTAGACCTGGCCTACTATACTTGGACCAAAGACCAGCTCCTCACAAGCTTGAATGAAGCTTGTGAGAGGTCTGCAAGATGTCCCTGTACACACTCAGTGAATGCTGAGTGTGTGCAGGGCAAATGGTAGCATATTGAAAGCTGATTTAAGAGCTTTTAGAAACTGATAAAAGGAAGACAAAACTGAGATTAGTAAACTAGACCAGCCCATCTTTCAAATATCCAAATCTCATTGAATTTGATCCAGTATTGAACACATGAGACATTAACAAAGTTTTACAAAAAACTGGATTTTTCAAATTTGACTTTTTTAATTTAACTACACAGTTTGACTAATATGAACTTGTAACTGATTTTTATGAATGATTATGTTATAATAAGCTATGCTAAGGTGAGTGTAAGCTAAAGTATCAAGATATAGGCTACTATGATGAGAATTACATGACAACTCCTAACAGTTAACTGTTAGGATGATATTTAACATCATTTTGACTTTTTGTTGAATAAGTACTGATTTTTGTTCTTGTTCTGAGCTATTATATATTAATGTAACATGGACCAAGTACAAACAACAACATAAATAAGCTAGATCACAGTTAAAGTGGTAAATCCAAACACTCCTTTTTAAGGCAGTTTTGAAGCTTATTAAAGCTTAACACTGATTTAAACAAAGAAAATGATTCAGACACACATGTATTGACATATAAAGTTGATTTGAACTCCTAAGTACCAACAGTAACAACAATTACTATAGATTGCTAATTATGCTAACTTAACAGTGGTAATATAAAAAACTAAGCAACTAGGAAAATTGATGAACAAGCTAGCAATATTAAGCAAGAATATTACTATCATATACTAAATAAGCATAAAAATCATAGAAATAAGCACTGATAAGCAGTTTAAACAGTAAAATTCCAAATTAAAGGATTGAGCTTACAAATTAAATTCAAGCATAAGTCATGGAACCAAGGCTGAGAAACACCCCTATAGCTTACCAATAAGCTCTAAACCATAAACCAATCCAAAATAGGCACTGCACAGGTCTCTTGATCATTTCCCATGGGATTTATATTTTTAGCTAATTTATTTGGAATTTTTGGTAATTTTGACTTACAAATGTAAACTGACTTTTAAATGTTTGCAATGGCTTAAACAAGCTACTAGGAGCTTGTATAAGCTTAATGAACTCAAAACATCAACCATAAACAACAAAAGATGATTTAAGATTTTGACTATAAAAGTGAAATTTGCACAATCAATTTAAACTGAAACTTGGAATTATTCATTGATAAAGAGTCAATTACACTTAAAAACACTTAAACTAGTACTATAAAGTTTAAACATACACTAAAAAGCTTGAAATAATTAAAACGACATTAGTGAAACTAAACTACACTACTTAGGTAACTATACTGCCTCTCCTTTGGTATTTATTGATCCTTTTTACTCCATATCGACCTCTGAAAATATCCCACATCAATCCAGCTGTTGAATTCATCACAAACGTCCACTTGGAAAATTGGCGGAAAAGTCTTATGAGCGTGTTTAAGCATTTAATGCTTCTTGGGACTTTGTTGGAGTGGAGGGGTTAGTATACAAGTGGTGGTGAGGTGGAAAGGTGGAGTGATGTGGTGATAGCGGTGGAGGTGAATGAGAGGTAACAGATGAGGTAGGAGATGGTGAATAGTGCTGGCGGGTTTTAATTTTAAAAGTCGGGTCGGACTATTGGTATTGGGCCCGAGTTGTTGGACCAGGGTTAGGATTGGATTTGGGATATTAATAATACAAAGGGTCCATTTGGTTGTATTTATTAAAACAAGGACCAATCATGTAATATTGCCAAAGTTGAGGGCTTAGTTTGCCATCTTTCCAAACTTCCTTCATAAGGACCAAACCTGCCATTACATAATAATACAAGGACCAAAGTTGTTTTTTTGCATTTTTTTTTAACTTTAAGGACCTAATATGTAATTTTCTAAAACTTGAAGGGTTAAACTTGTAATTTTCCAAAAGTTTATCATAAGGACCATTTTTGTCATTAATGAATAGTATAAGGTTTATTTTTGATCAATTTCACTTTTTAAAACCTTAAGGACTATTTTTGACACTTTTGCAAAGTTGAGGGACCAAAGTTGTCAATTTGTGATTTTTAAACTTTAAAGGTTTGTTTTGACAACTTTTGAATCTCAAGGACCTAAAATGATATTTTACAAGTTTTTGAATTACCGTGGACTAATTTTGACAACTTTTGTAACTGGGGGACTAAAGCGCCAATTATGCAAACTTGATACGTTTTCATCGATTTTGATGTTTTGCATTTAAAACATATAAAACACTTGTTTGTGATATTTTCATCATTTTGAAGCATTTCGAGTGTTTTCGGATGTTTTGGCATTCTAACAAGATAAAATGATGAGTATTTAGACACTCATCAATCCCCACACTAAGATATTGCTAGTCCCTAGCAATGATTTATGAAAATTTAATGGATTTTATCTCTTTACCAAAAGCCATTACTTACGGAGTAGCCAATTGTTTCATTCAAGTAAGAACCTTGGTACAACGATAACCAAATGATTTTGAGCAAATCATAAGTCGTCAACGGATTTGATTTGTCTTTACCGTGCCGTACCATACGGACTAGCCAACTCTTAAATAAATTATCAATATTATCTTTGGTGAGTCGATTACCAATTATGGATTTTCCACTGCCTTTACCACAAGCCATAAACTTGCGGGCTAGCCAACTCTTCACTAGTTTAAAGATATGGTGAGTTGAACACCATACAATTTTAGGCAAATTGCAAGCCATAAACGGATTTGAGATATCTTTACCAAGAGCCGTTTGCTCCTGGATTAGCCAATCCTTATGTGGGTTAGACATGGTGGACTGATTACCATTTGTTGTGTTTAGTACATAGTACTTCCACTAAATAAAAAATTTTTAAAATTTGGCCATTTGGGGAAAAAGGACTAAAAGGTACATTTATGATCAAATTCGCGCATTTCCCCACACTTAGAAATGAATATTGTCCTCAATATTCAAAGTACCTACTGTAATGCCGAAACTTAGAACGTAAAAGATAACATTACTAACTAAGTGTAGAAACACAACATTTATTCTCTTTTTAATATATACAATTTTCATTTATTTTCAAAATCTATATACAACATGTGGGGCATCTCCCCACACTAGGTGGTACACACGGTGAAAACCCATGTTAAGCTCTTGTTTTTGATTACCGAGTCGCTAGCTTGACTCGTCCCAATTAATTTGTTCATGGGAAGCAAGTGGAAGAGACAATCTCCATCGGACTTTCATTCAAGATGTTTGTATAAACATTGAAGTACGTGAAAGTTCCACACCGATGAGATATACACGTAACCGCTCAAAATGATTAATGAAAATGCCGGGTCAAAGATAATGTCTTCATTCCGAAGGAGTGAAGAACAGGAGAAGCTACGGATAGGTGAAGAAGAGAAAGAAAGTCATGAGAATAATCTTGACTAACTCATCATCACTCACGGGAGAATTCATGGTTTCATGAATTTCATTTTTAAGCTCAATTGGTCTAGACATATCCCGGTGTGTCTAGATCAAAATAGAAGTTATCATACTCCGATGGAGATATGATATGAGTGAGTTCACGGAGAACTCCTCAAAGGAAAATGATTCATATTCGGTAGATTGATTGAGTGAGTTCATTGGGAACTCATCAAAAGTGAATGATTCATACTCGGGAGAGAATTATGAGATCGAGAAGTGGTAATACCACTAATCTTCTCTCCCATATGATCAAAATGGAACGTTTGCAATTCGGAATAGAATCATTGAAGAAAAGTTTACTATCCTCAAAGGGGATAGAATATGAAGTAGGCTTTTCATCAAAAGCCTCGATTCTAGAAATGAGAAGATTAACATTAAATAATGTAAGACGAAGAGTTTCATCTTGGATTATTTCTTCTTCATTCTCTTCTTCTAAGTCGACTAGCTCGAAGGTAATTCCCCACATAACTTATGTCTCCACAAGATAAAGAATAGTCCTCATCGAATCGAGAACATCTCAATATGATCATTTTGGAAGACAAGAGGAGGAGGATATCACACATGATCAAAAGTTCCTCGTGACTCTCTTGGGATTGGGACAAGGTTCTCAACACTAGACTTTATGAATTCGTCCGATTCCTTTTCGTGAACAGTGTCAAGAAACTCATCCCCATGTTCAAAGAGTGAGTGGGAGCTTGGGTGTGATAGCGATTGTTTGAGAATGAATCTCAACTGCTGGGATATCCATCGATGAATCGATGAATCTTCAAGTGTATCATCATCATCACTATCATCGAATAAACGAATTGCGAGCTAGATCCGGTGCTTTTCTTGTGCAATTGATTCCTAATAGCTTTTTCAAAGGCAATTTGGGAATTAATTTTAGCGACCTTCTCTTCACCTAGCAATTCTTCCATGGATTTCTCATGTGAATTTTGAATTACACAAGAAAAGCGGGAACATTATGAAATGTTCTTTTACTCAACTCCTCGATTATTTTCACCGACTCCGAAGCTCTAGATAAGTGTCTTGTTGGGTTTGTTGAGGAGTTTGAGTCATTTAGCACCGTGGAGATTGGTAGTCGTAATTGTTACAAGGAAATGGATTCTGTTTGACAATCGAGTGAAATGGGGATCTCCACAGCTCACAACAAGAAACTGTTGATCCCGGATAGGTGAATCATATGGATATTGGTCATACCCAAAGTTACGAGCATCCCGAAAACTGCTCATAGACAATCGTGTTTCGGATTGACATTCAAATCCTTGGTGAGGACCTCCACAAAATTCACAGCAGATTGTTGATTATATGAAGATATGTCGGTGTGGTGGGTAATTAGAAAAATTTGAGGGTCGTTAAATGAGTTTGGATTAGAATCATAATCAAATGAATTCCTCGAACCACAAAACAAACAACTCCGCTCGAATATCATTACCACACTTTACACACGTACACAATGACATGGTGAACCATAAAGAGGCTCACCACAACCGACACAAGGAATAAACGATTCTATTTGAGAGTTATGAGAAGGAATCGGTTCATTCAAAGAATCAACAAAACCAACATGGTGATCCGAATGACTATTTAGACTCAAAGAACATTTTGAAAAATCCGGAGGTGGGACAAGTGGTGTGCTCGAGAGCTAGCAATTTCCACCACTTCCGTTATGGACTCCGCTTTTGGTTCTTGAGAAACGTGAAGATTAGGTAAGTCATTCTTGCTAGTCACCGGATTAGAATTACGCATGTTTGCTTTTAACCGTAAATCGTGAAAGTTTATTATCAATTCTAGACGACTTAGAGCAATCGAGGATTAGATCTTTGAATAACCGTAGGTTGGACGTGTTAGTACCTCCATTATCGGATGAAAGTACCGGTCCTTTGTCACCCGGTTTTCTTTCCATTTCCTCGAAAGCGTAATTAATGGATCTTCACGAACAACACGAATTCTAGACATTTGTGATAAAGTCCAAGCTTTTCACCATGCAGTCGTTCTCGAGAGATTCCATGAGAATAGAAGTTTAGAATCAAATTGATAGAGGGTAAAGGAATAAAGAATCAAAAGGGTAAGAGGTTAAAGATGAATATTTTGGGTTTTGAAAACATGCCATAAAAACAAAGAATGAAAATATTTTTGGTTTGTGTTTGTTGAAAACTTGAATAAAAAATGTTTTGTGTTGTTAACACTTTAGGAAAAGTGTTAATGAACTTTTGGTTTTGAAAACTTTACAAAAACTGATTACAAACGATGGTATATGCACAAGTGCGGTCCGAAATGCTTAAAACACGCTTACTGACCTCCCGTAATGCGCCAAAATTTGATTGGTCTCAAACCGTCAAGTCTAAAAGACTTAAAACAATTCAAACACAAATGCAAATGAAGATCGAGAATATAGGGAATTCCTAGGTCGTTATGTCCCACGGAGGATGAATTGGTGTTAAAACACTTAATCGAGATAGTAGAATGATCACTAAGGATAGTGATCAATAGGGTTTTCGATGGAAAATTATACTAAAGAAAAAGATTAACAAATAACAGCGACTTAAATGCAAATTAAAAGATATAAAAGATAAAATCTATTAAATAAACGCTATCACTATTTTTAAAGGCGATGAACGTTTAAAACCTAAAACTTAAAACTTACGTTTAAAATAAAATTACGTCTACGTATAAAATAAAAAGTGAGTTTTAAAGAAATAAAAGTCCTAAAAAGATAAAAATTATACTTTTGGAATCCTAATAATAAAAGAAAATTATTAGAAAAATAAAATTATTTTTACAACTATTTATTTATTTATTATTAATTAAAAACTATTTATTAAGTATTTAAAATGCACTAAAATACAAGAAAATACAAAATTAACCTAGAAAAATGAAATTATAACTTAGAAAAGTCTAAAATATGATAAAACTTATTTTAAAACTAAAAATATATTTTTTAGACTTATTATGTATTTATTATTAATTTAAAACTATTTAAAACTAATTAAAATGCTAAAAAATACTTTTTAAACTAAGAAAATTATGGAAAAATACTTTTTAGACTATTTATATTTATCTTAATCTAGGAAAATTGAAAACATATTTTTTTAAGCTTTTTCTGATTTTTTTGTATTAAAAGGTATTTAAAAATGATTAAAAACTAGTTAAAATAAAGAAAAATAGCAAACAGTGTAGGAAAAATATGAAAAATTCAGGAAAATGTTAAAATATTATTTAAAACCTAGGAAAATAGAAAACATGGGTTTGTGTGAGGAAAACTGAATCGATGTTGCAACCGCTTATTAATAAGCAATCTAAAATAAGCTATAAGCCACAAATAAGTACAAGTCGAACACGAAGCTAAATAATACTATATTAAGTCTATCTTAACCTTTAAACAGACTCTAGATCATTTAAAGAAGCTTAAACTAGTTATGAGCTTATGAGATAAAAAGCTAAATGACTTTACTGGGGCTACTTTAAGCACTTGCACAATCTAAACCAATAAGTCGAAAGGAAAAAAGTTATATGGACTTAAAGTAGACCGGCCTACTATACTTGGACCAAAGATCAGCTCCTCACAAGCTTGAATGAAGCTTGTGAGAGGTCTAAGAAGATCTGTCACACTCGGTGAATCTTGAGTGTGTGCAGGGCAAATGGTAGCATATTGAAAGCTGATTTAAGAGCTTTTAGAAACTGATAAAAGGAAGACAAAACTGAGATTAGTAAACTAGACCAGCCCATCTTTCAAATATCCAAATCTCATTGAATTTGATCCAGTATTGAACACATGAGACATTAACAAAGTTTTACAAAAAACTGGATTTTTCAAATTTGACTTTTTTAATTTAACTACACAGTTTGACTAATATGAACTTGTAACTGATTTTTATGAATGATTATGTTATAATAAGCTATGCTAAGGTGAGTGTAAGCTAAAGTATCAAGCTACTATGATGAGAATTACATGACAACTCCTAACAGTTAACTGTTAGGATGATATTTAACATCATTTTGACTTTTTGTTGAATAAGTACTGATTTTTGTTCTTGTTCTGAGCTATTATATATTAATGTAACATGGACCAAGTACAAACAACAACATAAATAAGCTAGATCACAGTTAAAGTGGTAAATCCAAACACTCCTTTTTAAGGCAGTTTTGAAGCTTATTAAAGCTTAACACTGATTTAAACAAAGAAAATGATTCAGACACACATGTATTGACATATAAAGTTGATTTGAACTCCTAAGTACCAACAAGAACAACAATTACTATAGATTGCTAATTATGCTAACTTAACGGTGGTAATATAAAAACTAAGCAACTAGGAAAATTGATGAACAAGCTAGCAATATTAAGCAAGAATATTACTATCATATACTAAATAAGCATAAAAATCATAGAAATAAGCAATCGATAAGCGCTTTAACAAGTAAAATTCCAAATTAAAGGATTGAGCTTACAAATTAAATTCAAGCATAAGTCATGGAACCAAGGCTGAGAAACACCCCTATAGCTTACCAATAAGCTCTAAACCATAAACCAATCCAAAATAGGCACTGCACAGGTCTCTTGATCATTTCCCATGGGATTTATATTTTTAGCTAATTTATTTGGAATTTTTGGTAATTTTGACTTACAAATGTAAACTGACTTTTAAATGTTTGCAATGGCTTAAACAAGCTACTAGGAGCTTGTATAAGCTTAATGAACTCAAAACATCAACCATAAACAACAAAAGACAGATTTAAGATTTTGACTATAAAAGTGAAATTTGCACAATCTGAATTTAAACTGGAAACTTGGAATTATTCATTGATAAAGAGTCAATTACACTTAAAAACACTTAAACTAGTACTATAAAGTTTAAACATACACTAAAAAGCTTGAAATAATTAAAACGACATTAGTGAAACTAAACTACACTACTTAGGTAACTATACTGCCTCTCCTTTGGTATTTATTGATCCTTTTTACTCCATATCGACCTCTGAAAATATCCCACATCAATCCAGCTGTTGAATTCATCACAAACGTCCACTTGGAAAATTGGCGGGAAAAAGTCTTATGAGCAGGTTTAAGCATTTAATGCTTCTTGGACTTTGTTGGAGGTGGAGGGGGGTTAGTATACAAGTGGTGGTGAGGTGGAAAGGTGGAGGTGAGTGGTGATAGCGGTTTTGGAGGTGAATGAGAGGTAACAAAGATGAGGTGGGAGATGGTGAATAGTGCAGACATGGGGGTTTAATTTTAAAAGGGTCGGTATTGGTATTGGGCCCGAGTTGTTGGACCACCGGGTTAGGATTGGTTTTAGGATATTAATAATACAAAGGGTCCATTTGGTTGTATTTATTAAAACAAGGACCAATCATGTAATATTGGCAAAGTTGAGGGCTTAGTTTGCCATCTTTCCAAACTTCCTTCAAGGGACCAAACCTGCCATTACATAATAATACAAGGACCAAAGTTGTATTTTTGCATTTTTTTTTAACTTTAAGGACCTAATATGTAATTTTCTAAAACTTGAAGGGTTAAACTTGTAATTTTCCAAAAGTTTATCATAAGGACCATTTTTGTCATTAATGAATAGTATAAGGTTTATTTTTGATCAATTTCACTTTTTAAAACCTTAAGGACTATTTTTGACACTTTTGCAAAGTTGAGGGACCAAAGTTGTCAATTTGTGATTTTTAAACTTTAAAGGTTTGTTTTGACAACTTTTGAATCTCAAGGACCTAAAATGATATTTTACAAGTTTTTTTGAATTACCAGGGACTGTTTTTGACAACTTTTGTAACTTGGGGGACTAAAACTGCCAATTATGCAAACTTGATACGTTTTTCATCGATTTTGATGTTTTGCATTTAAAACATATAAAACACTTGTTTGTGATATTTTCATCATTTTGAAGCATTTCGAGTGTTTTCGGATGTTTTGGCATTCTAACGAGATAAAAATGATGAGTATTTAGACACTCATCAATCCCCCACACTAAGATATTGCTAGTCCCTAGCAATGATTTATGAAAATTTAATGGATTTTATCTCTTTACCAAAAGCCATTACTTCGGAGTAGCCAATTGTTTCAGATTCAAGTAAGAACCTTGGTACAATGATAACCAAATGATTTTGAGCAAATCATAAGTCGTCAACGGATTTGATTTGTCTTTACCGTGCCGCACCATCCGGACTAGCCAACTCTTAAATAAATTATCAATATTATCTTTGGTGAGTCGATTACCAATTATGGATTTTCAACTGCCTTTACCACAAGCCATAAACTTGCGGGCTAGCCAACTCTTCACTAGTTTAAAGATATGGTGAGTTGAACACCATATAATTTTAGGCAAATTGCAAGCCATAAACGGATTTGAGATATCTTTACCAAGAGCCGTTTGCTCCTGGATTAGCCAATCCTTATGTGGGTTAGACATGGTGGACTTACCATTTGTTGTGTTTAGTACATAGTACTTCCACTAAATAAAAATTTTAAAATTTGGCCATTTTGGGGAAAAGGGACTAAAAGGGTACATTTATGATCAAATTCGCGAATTTCCCCACACTTAGAAATGAATATTGTCCTCAATATTCAAAGTACCTACCGTAATGTCAAACTTAGAACGAAAAGATAACATTACTAACTAAGTGTAGAAACACAACAGCTTATTCTCTTTTTAATATATACAATTTTCATTTATTTTCAAAATCTATATACAACATGCGGGGCATCTCCCCACACTAGGGTGGTACACACGGTGAAAACCCATGTTAAGCTCTTGTTTTTGATTACCGAGTCGCTAGCTTGACTCGTCCCAGAATTAATTTGTTCATGGGAAGCAAGTGGAAGAGACAATCTCCATCGGACTTTCATTCACGATGTTTGTATAAACATTGAAGTACGTGAAAGTTCCACACCGATGAGATATACGATGTAACCGGCTCAAAATGATTAATGAAAATGCCGGGGTCAAAGATAATGTCTTCATTCCCAAGGAGTGAAGAACAGGAGAAGCTACGGATAGGTGAAGAAGAAAAGAAAGTCATGAGAATAATCTTGACTAACTCATCATCACTCATGTGAGAATTCATGGTTTCATGAATTTCATTTTTTAAGCTCAATTGGTCTAGACATATCCCGGGTGTGTCTAGATCAAAATAGAAGTTATCATACTCCGATGGAGATATGATATGAGTGAGTTCACAGGAGAACTCCTCAAAGGAAAATGATTCATATTCAGGATTGATTTGACTGAGTTCATTGGGGAACTCATCAAAAGTGAATGATTCATAATCGGGGAGAGAATTATGAGATTGAGAAGTGGTAATACCACTAATCTTCTCTCCCATATGATCAAAATGGAACGTTTGCAATTCGGGAATAGAATCATTGAAGAAAAGTTTACTATCCTCAAAGGGGATAGAATATGAAGTAGGCTTTTCATCAAAAGCCTCGATTCTAGAAATGAGAAGATTAACATTAAATAATGTAAGACGAAGAGTTTCATCTTGGATTATTTCTTCTTCATTCTCTTCTTCTAAGTCGACTAGCTCGAAGGTAATTCCCACATAACTTATGTCTCCACAAGATAAAGAATAGTCCTCATCGTAATCGAGAACATCTCAATATGATCATTTTGGAAGACAAGAGGAGGAGGATATCACACATGATCAAAAGTTCCCCGTGACTCTTTGGATCGGGACAAGGTTCTCAACACTAGACTTTATGAATTCGTCCGATTCCTTTTCGTGAACAAGGTCAAGAAACTCATCCCCATGTTCAAAGAGTGAGTGGGAGCTTGGGTGTGATAGCAGCTTGTTTGAGAATGAATCTCAACCGCCGGGATATCCATCGATGAATCGATGAATCTTCAGTGTATCATCATCATCACTATCATCGAAATAAACGAATCATGAGCTAGATCCGGTCGCTTTTTCTTGTGCAATTGATTCCTTAATAGCTTTTTCAAAGGCAATTGGGAATTAATTTTAGCAACCTTCTCTTCGCCTAGCAATTCTTCCATGGATTTCTGTGAATTTTGAATTACACAAGAAAAGCGGGAACATTATGAAATGTCGTCTTACTCAACTCCTCGCTTATTTTCACCGACCCGTAAGCTCTGATAAGTGTCTTGTTGGGTTTGTTGAGGAGTTTGAGTCATTTGCACCGCGAGATTGGTAGTCGAATTGTTACAAGGAAATGGATTCCTGCTTGACAATCGTGAGTGAAATGGGGATCTCCACAGCTCTCACAACAAGAAACTGCTGATCCCGGATAGTGAATCATATGGATATTGGTCATACCCAAAGTTCGAGCATCACCGAAAACTGCTCATAGACAATCGTGTTTCGGATTGACATTCAAATCCTTGGTGAGGACCTCCACAAAATTCACAGCAGATTGTTGATTATATGAAGATATGTCGGTCAGTGGTGGGTAATTAGAAAAATTTGAGGGTCGTTAAATGAGTTTGGATTAGAATCATAATCAAATGAATTCTCGAACCACAAAACAAACAACTCCCGCTCAATATCATTACCACACTTTACACACGTACACATGACATGGTGAACCATAAAGAGGCTCACCACAACCGACACAAGGAATAAACGATTCTATTTGAGAGTTATGAGAAGGAATCGCTCATTCAAAGAATCAACAAAACCAACATGGTGATCCGAATGACTATTTAGACTCAAAGAACATTTTGAAAATCCGGAGGTGGGACAAGTGGTGTGCTCGAGAGCTAGCAATTTCCACCACTTCCGTTATGGACTCGCTTTTGGTTCTTGAGAAACGTGAAGATTAGGTAAGTCATTCTTGCTAGTCACCGGATCGAATTCTCGCATGTTTGCTTTAACCGTAAATCGTGAAAGTTTATTATCAATTCTAGACGACTTAGAGCAATCGAGGATTAGATCTTTGAATAACCGTAGGTTGGACGTATTTAGTACCTCCATTATCGATGAAAGTACCGGTCCTTTGTCACCTCGGTTTTCTTTCCATTTCCTCGAAAGCGTAATTAATGGATCTTCTGAACAACACGAATTCTAGACATTTGTGATAAAGTCCAAGCTTTTCACTGCACTTAATCGTTCTCGAGAGATTCCATGAGAATAGAAGTTTAGAATCAAATTGATAGAGGGTAAAGGAATAAAGAATCAAAAGGGTAAGAGGTTAAAGATGAATATTTTGGGTTTTGAAAACATGCCATAAAAACAAAGAATGAAAATATTTTTGGTTTTGTGTTTGTTGAAAACTTGAATAAAAAATGTTTTTGGTGTTGTTAACACTTTAGGAAAAGTGTTAATGAACTTTTGGTTTTGAAAACTTTACAAAAACGATTACAAACGATGGTATATGCACAAGTACGGGTCCGGAAATGCTTAAAACACGCTTACAACCTCCCGGCGTGGCTTGGGGTTTGATCAAGTCCTGAACCGTCAAGTCTAAAAGACTTAAAACAATTTCGAACACAAATGCAAATGAAGATCGAGAATATAGGAATTCCGGTCGTTATGTCCCACGGAGGATGAATTGGTGTTAAAACACTTAATCGATAGTAGAATGATCACTGGGATAAGAATCAATAGGGTTTCGATGGAAAATTATACTAAAAGAAAAGATTAACAAATAACAATGACTTAAATGCAAATTAAAAAGATATAAAAGATAAAATCTATTAAATAAACGCTATCACTATTTTTAAAGGCGATGAACGTTTAAAACCTAAAACTTAAAACTTACGCTTAAAATAAAATTACGCTCACGTATAAAATAAAAAGTGAGTTTTAAAGAAATAAAAGTCCTAAAAGATAAAAATTATACTTTTGGAATCCTAATAATAAAAGAAAATTATTAGAAAAATAAAATTATTTTTACAACTATTTATTTATTTATTATTAATTAAAACTATTTATTAAGTATTTAAAATGCACTAAAATACAAGAAAATACAAAATTAACCTAGAAAATGAAATTATAACTTAGAAAAATCTAAAATATGATAAAACTTATTTTAAAACTAAAATATATTTTTAGACTTATTATGTATTTATTATTAATTTAAAACTATTTAAAACTAATTAAAATGCTAAAAATACTTTTTAAACTAAGAAAATTATGGAAAAATACTTTTAGACTATTTATATTTATCTTAATCTAGGAAAATTGAAAACATATTTTTTAAGCTTTTTCTGATTTTTTGTATTAAAAGGTATTTAAAATGATTAAAAACTAGTTAAAATAAAGAAAAATAGCAAACAAAGTAGGAAAAATATGAAAATTCAGGAAAATGTTAAAATATTATTTAAAACCTAGGAAAAATAGAAAACATGGGTTTGTGTGAGGAAAACTGAATCACGCACAACCGCTTATTAATAAGCAATCTAAAATAAGCTATAAGCCACAAATAAGTACAAGTCGAACACGTAAGCTAAATAATACTATATTAAGTCTATCTTAACCTTTAAACAATACTACTCTAGATCATTTAAAGAAGCTTAAACTAGTTATGAGCTTATGAGATAAAAAGCTAAATGAAACTTACTTGGGGGCTACTTTAAGCACTTGCACAATCTAAACCAATAAGTCGAAGGAAAAAAAGTTATATGGACTTAAAGTAGACCTGGCCTACTATACTTGGACCAAAGATCAGCCCTCACAAGCTTGAATGAAGCTTGTGAGAGGTCTCAGAAGATACCTCACACACACTGAATCTTGCCGAGTGCAGGGCAAATGGTAACATATTGAAAGTCGATTTAAGAGCTTTTAGAAACCGATAAAAGGAAGACAAAATTGAGATTAGTAAACTAGACCACCCCATCTTTCAAATATCCAAATCTCATTGAATTTGATCCAAGATTGAACACATGAGACATTAACAAAGTTTTACAAAACCGGATTTTTCAAATTTGACTTTTTAATTTAACTACACAGCTTGACTAATATGAACTTGTAATCGATTTTTATGAATGATTATGTTATAATAAGCTATGCTAAGGTGAGTGTAAGCTAAAGTATCAAGCTACTATGATGAGAATTACATGACAACCCTAACAGCTTAATCGTTAGGATGATATTTAACATCATTTTGACTTTTGTCAATAAGTAATTGATTTTTGTTCTTGTTCGAGCTATTATATATTAATGTAACATGGACCAAGTACAAACAACAACATAAATAAGCTAGATCACGCTAAAGTGGTAAATCCAAACACTCCTTTTTAAGGCGCTTTGAAGCTTATTAAAGCTTAACACCGATTTAAACAAAGAAAATGATTCGCATACACATGTATTGACATATAAAGTTGATTTGAACTCCTAAGTACCAACAAGAACAACAATTACTATAGATTGCTAATTATGCTAACTTAACAAAGGTAATATAAAAACTAAGCAACTAGGAAAATTGATGAACAAGCTAGCAATATTAAGCAAGAATATTACTATCATATACTAAATAAGCATAAAATCATAGAAAATAAAGAGTCAATTACACTTAAACTACATACACTACTTAGGTAACTATACTACTTAGGTAACTATACCCTTCCTTGGTATTTATTGATCCTTTTACTCCATATCGACCAAAATATCCCACATCAATCCAAATTTGAATTCATCACAAACGTCCACTTGGAAAATTGGCGGAAAGTCTTATGAGCGTGTTTAAGCATTTAATGCTTCGACTTTGTCGAAGCGGAGGGGTTAGTATGTCGCGCGCGAGTGGAAAGCGGAGTGAAAAGGAGAAGAAAGTGGAGTGAATGAGGTAACAAAGAAAGGGAGACGGTGAATAGTTCAAGGGTTTTAATTTTAAAAGTCGGGTCGGTATTGGTATTGGGCCCGAGTTGTTGGACCACCGTTAGGATTGATTCGATATTAATAATACAAAGGGTCCATTCGTTGTATTTATTAAAACAAGGACCAATCATGTAATATTGGCAAAGTTGAGGGCTTAGTTTGCCATCTTTCCAAACTTCCTTCAAGGGACCAAACCTGCCATTACATAATAATACAAGGACCAAAGTTGTATTTTTGCATTTTTTTTTAACTTTAAGGACCTAATATGTAATTTTCTAAAACTTGAAGGGTTAAACTTGTAATTTTCCAAAAGTTTATCATAAGGACCATTTTTGTCATTAATGAATAGTATAAGGTTTATTTTTGATCAATTTCACTATTTAAAACATATAAAACACTTGTTTGTGATATTTTCATCATTTTGAAGCATTTCTGAGTGTTTTCAGATGTTTTTGGCATTCTAACAGTATAAAAATGATGAGTATTTAGACACTCATCAGTCATGTTCTGAAAACTATTACCAACATTTCCTGCCCATCATGATTTGTGTTTTTGTATCTTGTAAGACCGTTCCTATTTAGTGGTTTCTTCCATAAAAGAATCTCATGCCATGAGGCACCTCCATTTCGAGTGCGGCCACTAAGTGGAACCGATATCATTAAGTCCCGTAATGATTCGTTTAGACCTGTAAACAGATACGATGAAAATATTTTTAGTTTTTGTGCGATATCCCATGTACGGTATTTCTTACTTCCAAGGTTGTGACAACTGGCAATTAGGGAGCCCATTTTAGGTAATCGCATTACGCTAAGTTAAACCGAGCAGTTGCCTTTAGAAGCTATTCCGGTTAACCATGACTTGTTTTAATATCGTTTATTGGTTTTTATGATTTATTTTATTATCGTATGAGTTATAGCCCTTTACGTTAAGTACTATGTGATTCGGCACAATAAAATCCTTTATAACGAGAGATAACGTAACTTTTAAACCGTAACACGAAACGTGACACGTAAATAATCAAAATTCGTGGAAAAACGTAAATAAAAACAATAGAAAGTTGAAGGAAAGTCGTGGGACACTCGTAGGGTAAAATATGAGCTCAAGAAAAAAAACGGGGTAGTTTAAGAAAATATGCGTGTTTGGTCCCCCTTCTTTGGTGTAGCCCCCCCCCCCCTTCCCTTTTTCTCTTTTATTATTTAGTCCCTCTCCTCAAATATAGTACCCACCTCCCTACACTCATCCACCCTTTACTTCCTCTCTCTAAAAACACACACACACCCCTCCACTTTCTCTCTCTAGCTTCTCTCTCCTCACAAAACCCTAACCCTAAATTCGGCCACCCTAGCCGCCGCCACTTTTCGGCTCCGTTCCGGCCACACGACGGCGCGTGAGCCCTCACCTCCACCACCATCTTGTAGATCTTCTTCTCCTATTTCCATCCATATATAGCACGCGCCTTGAAGCCCTCATTAACACATCCAAATCACTCAAAAACAATTCGTGAATCTAGGTTTTCTTGATATTCTTGTAGATCGGGTTTGATAAAGGTAAATGGAGCTTGGAAATGACCCGTTTCAGTCTTGGTATGCCACGTACGTGACCTATATGGCTCGTACATGTGGTGACTTGGTTTGGGTCTTGATGAACACGAGTCTAAAACGAGTTTAAAACCAAATAAACATGTAAACTAGTGTGTTGGTATCGTGTGTTGTGTCATATTCTTGTGTTTTTGCATTTTTATTATTTTTACATGTTCTTGGTCATGACTAGTTGATGGGTTTGATGTTTGATGGTGTTTGGATGTTGTTTGGTTGTGTTTGGGTATTGGAAAAGCCATTTGGGAGTGTTTGGATGGAGTTGGATAGGTAGAACGAGCCATTAGGGCCACGTTCGTGGTGTTTGGATTGTGTACGAGACCCCTTAGGACCAAGGGCCCGGGTCGGGTCGTTGTGGTAACATATTGGTAGTTGTTGTTGGAGTTTGGATGAGACGCGTGGAGCCGAAAAGCTTCTAGAGCTTGTTTGGTTCACGTGGTCTTAAACGGGACCGTGTCAAGACCATTAGGGTCGTAAAATTGGTTACGGGTATGTTTGGTAGTTTGTTTGGATGGCGAGATTGATATGGGTTCATTGGAGGTTGATTTGAGATATTGTGATTATTTACTTTGGACTTAATATTATAAATGTCAACTTTGCGCAACGTCGGTGTTACTTTGACTTTTTTGTCTTAGTTGACCCCGACAACGCCGTAACATGGACTTTAGTATATATTGGGCTATAGAACGTATAAAAGCCGAGAGGTCATGACTCGAGCTTGTGGACTCGAAACGGATAACGACTCGAAACTTATATTGAAACCGACGTATATATATATATATATATATATATATATATATATATATATACTAGGCGAGTACCGTGCCTAGCGGCATCGGTTTCTAGCGGCTGCAATGTCTAGTTTTCGACAATACTTTTAAGATGCGATTAATTTTACTTTGATAAACGGTATTTGTAGGGTTACATAATCTTGCTCAGAAAATGTTTTTTCGTGATCACGTGGTAGCGTTTAGTTATTGACAAAATCCGGTTGCGTTGATATTTGTGTGTGTTTTCTATTGTATCCTCAAGTGAGGTTTCGTGATCACGTGGTAGCGTTTAGTTATTGACAAACGGTATTTGTAGAGTACCTGCGCCTAGCGGCAGCTGTGTCTAGTTTTAACAAAGTTTCGGCGGCAAAGACTTTTCTTTCGACAAATTGTTTTGTAGCGCTAGGGAATTCTTTTCTTATGGAATGGTTAGCGGCAGAAATGTATAGTAGGGTACTCACGTAATTTTGAGGGCAGCGGTTTTTAGATCCGACCAAATTTTGAGGGCGAATCATTTTTTCAACAGATTTTTTTGTATCGTAAGGGAATAATTTTTCGGTAATATATTTTTAAGTTGCAATGTTTCTCTAATGGCATGGTTGCATTATTCTTCTGATAGTATCGTTTTAAGTTGCAGTAGTCAATTAAAACTTTAATTATAATATATTTGAGCGTTGTATTTAATAGCGGAATACCCTTGCCTAGCGGCAGCGGTGTCTAATTTTAAACACATTTTTTGCAGCAAATAATTTTCATTCGAAAAAATTGTACTTGTAGCGTTAAGAAATCTATTTTGAGTAACTATTTTTCTAATGGCATGATTGCATAGCGGCGGAAGTTCAATAAATTCGATGGCGTTGATCTTTTTGTTTGAGCGTTTTCTCTCATAGCATGGTTTTTAAGTACTCATGCTTAACAACGACGGTATAGATCGGATACCCGCGTCTTGGGACCGAACTTGATTAATAATTAGTCCGGTCCTGGTTAGGCCTTTTACTGAAAGTTTGGACCATATGGTGCTCAATATTTAAGTGGTTTAGCCCATGTCAGGAGTGAAATATCAAATAACTATTGCACCATTCTTTCTTTACTTGATACTGCAAAAAGTAAAAAAAAAGGAGTGAAAAAGGTTGAATATTTAGATGCCTTTTGTCTGTTATTTTATGGATGTTGATGGATCAAAGCTGTCTGAAAAGACGACCGTTTGGTGCTATATACAGTTTCAACTTTCAAGTGCCATAAAGTCCAAACCAAATTAGCATTGCATTCATGAGTCAACAATAAGAAGCTGAAAATAGGCAAGTTACACAATGGGTTCTAAGCAAAATGGGTCATTTGTGTTACGTGTTGGAACCGGAATAGTTTAGTTTAGTTTGGCACGATTAACACTCGTAATGGGTTCTAATAACAATGCTAATATATGCTAATAATTTTACACAACAAACTTTTCCAACAAACAACAATTCCACATCTAGATTTAACAGCATACATTTTATTTAACAAAATTGACCAAGACTTTACGTAACATGTTTACCAACAATTTACTAACTAATTTTACCAAGAATTTAAAATACAAATAAAAAATTTACCTAACAAGTAGATGAGTAGATCCGCGTAAAAGAAATAAACTTTATCACAAATCTACATACACTATAACCAATTAACCATTATAAAAACAAACAATAACCATTGTAACAAACATTAACAAAAACTTTAAGAATAAAGGATACATTTCCATTTGACAAAAGCGGCGGCAGCAGGTAATCCGGGTAACACCACGGCGGCAACAACTATTCCGCAACACAAAGGCGGGAGCAACACTTTCCGGCGAGAAAGCAGTGTAACAGATTTTTCCGGCGACGGCAACAGAGGTATGGCGCAACTGTAAAAAGAAAGTACCAAAAATGTTATAAAATCTCATATCTACAACAACAAAACATAAATATAAAAATAAACACTGCAGATTTAAAAAATAAATAAATAAATAAATAAAACTTTTAAAACTTGATTGATAGCAAAACTTTCAAAACTCTATTAAAAACTCAAAAAATACCTAAAAGCTTGAAAATCTTTTTGATGGGTGTTGGTCACGGTGGTCATGTTTTGCGGTGGTTGGAGGCTCTCAGTTGAGGAGTGGGTTTCGGTGGGGATGAGGTCGGCTGGTTTTGAGGTCGGTTGGTGGTTTCCGGTGGAATTGGCGGCGGAGCAGGCCCGGCGGCAACATCCGTGGTTCCGGCAAGTGGTGGCTGTTAAAAAACACGATTTTTTTTATCAAACTTCAGATTAACAAAAAAAAACAATAGATCTATTAAACAAACAAAAAACAAAAAAAAACTATACAATTGGTTTACCTCACAAAAACTCTGAAAATCACTCTTATAAGCATGTAAGATATTTAAACTAAAAAGAAATTAAGAGTCATAATACCTCGAAACTTCGAAAACCATTTTGGTGGGCGTTGGTCTCGGTTCTGTGGTGGAGGGATTTTCGGCGGTAGTGGAGTTTTTATGGTGGAGGGAGTTGTGGTAGTGGGATTAATGGTGTTGAGGATGGTAATGTGAGTAATGGTGGTAGTATTAGCAGTTGTGGTGGCGGCGGAAGAATGAGATGAGGGGGTTAGGGTTTCTATGAGAGAGATGAATATAGATTGTGTGTGTTTTTTTTATGTGAATGATAAAATGTACGATGCTTTTATATGTCTCAGCTTCAATTTTCATTGACCATTCAACACTTTTTCAACATTCAACATTTCAAATGTTGACCATTCCTCCATTTAATGTAGTAGAGATATATATAAACAAGTTAATAAAACTAAGAAATATAAATAATAAATGGTTTTTATACTAAACATTCGATAACAAGACTCGCCTTGTTATTCGCTATTTTAAATGGAAACTAACATCTAAAAATGAATATATTTTGTAATTAATGAGTTATGTAATATTTTGAGGGCACGTTTATCAAAATGTGCCATTTATGAGCATTTAATACTATTTATGTGTTGTGCATGGGTTACGGATGACCTAACATTAATAGCGTCAATCTACGTGGATAGCAGACTTATTAGGTTCATGAATCTAATAAGAGTCTGTTAGACACGTAGGATAACGTTATTAATGGGTGAATTATCCTTATGACTCGTTAGGATGTGACTGGTTTATGGAATAAAAAACGACATTAATAAATGATTGAGTTTATCGAATTGACGAATTCGATAAGGTCTAACTATTTATTCTGAAACTTATTGGACTATAAACCTTATCGATTAGACGTCTCATTGTGTAGTTATGAGTCGCATTGTGGTCATTTTAGTGCATTCATGGTGTCTTCTTGAGTCGATACACACACTACCAAACGCTAGAACTAAATGGTGAAACAAGATATTTTTGGAGATAAGAAAAGGAATACATTGGGGTAGACAACGTTGAATTTGGGATTATATATTAAGAATTGGTTTATATTAATAGGTTGTGCCGAGTCAGTAGTTGCTGAGTCGTGTTAGCTGTTATCTTCGTTGCTAGTGTTTGTTTGTGCTTTGCTTGCTTGAGGTGAGTTTCATAACCCTACTTT
>CM040244.1:221207710-221233090 GCA_022545495.1 Chrysanthemum lavandulifolium
GAGTGTTCAACAAAACGCGTCGAGCTCAAAGCTTTGAAAATTACCCCGGTTCAAACAAATGGTTTGAAAGTCGTACTGTGGAAGTCAAGAGTGTTCTTGATGATGATGACGATGATCTAGATTCGGAGACTTCATCGAGTGGTGGAAGCGCTAGCTCTAAGAGCACACCACTTGTCCCACCTCCGGCATCGCTTGTCGCATCGAGATTGTTAAGTCCGTGGATGAAACTAATCTCTTCGTTTCATCCGAGTTGGATGATGATGTTTGTGATCCAACGGGAGACATTCTTCCCATTGATGAATTGCTCAAAATGATCCATCATCTTCTAGTCCTATTCCCGACTCTTCCATCCCTTCTCTCACCTCGATGAGGAAGAGGACAACTTTGGAATGAAGTCGATGCATTTCTAAGTGATGAATCAATTCCAACGGAATTGATAACACTTACCTTGATCCGGAGGAGACATCCTTTTTCGGAAAGTCTATTGATTGAAGAACCATTTCCCACCCTCCTCCCGGACATCTTCTTGACAATCACCATCTAAGCTTCAAGTTTAAGCTTAAAGATGTCAAACCGGTGATTTGCTTCTTTCCGATGAAGAATGGACTTGCATTGTCATGCATATCTTTGTTCCATTCTTCACGGATGGTGTGGTTGCTCTTTCCTTTCTCTTTCGGGAATGAGGACACCATCTTTGACCCGGTATCATCCTTTATAGTTTCTACTATTAAACAATACGCGGTTATATCTCATCGGTGTGGAACTTTCGATGTTCATATGTTCATTAACATTGTGAACGAAAGTCCGATTGAGATTGGTTTTCCACGTTACTTTCCCATGAACAAATGAATTGGGGTCGAGTCAAGCTAGCGACTCGGGAATCAAAACAAGAGCATGCAATATGGGTTCTCACCCGATTTACATCTTCTCCTCTTTCTACCACCCTAGTGTGGGGGGTTGCCCATGTTTAAAAAAAAAAAAAAAAAAAAAAAAAAAAAAAAACAAAAAAAAAAAAAATCTTCTTTCTATATAATGGCGTAGTATTTCCTTTTACGTTCTTTGTTTCGACATAACAGTAGGTACTTTGAATATTGAGGCAATATTCATTTCTAAGTGTGGGGGAATTCTCACGAATTTTATCATATAACTATACCAATTCCCGTTTTTGGCCAAAATTTTTTTGGAGTAAGTGTTCTACACTTTCTCATCTCGGTTATCGATCCGCCATGTCTCAGAAGACAAAAGGATTAGCTAATCCAAGAACAAACGGCTCTTGGTAAAGATTTCTCAAACCGCTTATATGGCTTGCAATTTGCCCAAAATTGTATGGTTCTCAACTCACCATATCCTAAAAAGTGAAGAGTTGGCTAGCTGCAAGATTATGGCTTGTGGTAAAGGCGTGGAAAAACCATAATTGGTAATCACTCACCAAAGATAATGTTGATAATTTATCTAAGAGTTGGCTAGTCCGAAGGGTACGGCACGGTAAAGACAAAATCAAATCCGTTGAAAGTCGGTGGTTTGCTCAAAATCACATGGTTATCGGTGTACCATGGTTCTTACTTGAACTCGAAACATTTGGCTACTCAAGTAATGGCTTTTGGTAAAGAGTTTAAAATCCATTATGTTTTCTCAAATCATTGCTAGGGACTAGCAATATCTCGATGTGGGGATTGATGAGTGTGTAAAACTCATCATTTTGTACCAAAATAAACCGCAAATTCATCCGAAAACACTCGAAACACATCAAAATGATCAAAATATCACAAATCGTGTTTTATGTGTTTTAAATGCAAAATATCAAAATCGATGAAAAACATATCAAATTTGCAAAATTGCGCTTTAGTCCCCAAGTTTATAAAATTGTCAAAAATAGTCCCTGAGCCCAAATTTCAAAAGAAAAGTCACCAAAGGTCTTTTTAAAATCATAAATTGTCATATTTAGTCCTTTGGTGAAAAATCTAAAAGTTTTGAGAAAATTACAATTCAGTCCCTGAAAATCCAAAATGTTCCAAATTAGTCCTTGGAAAATTTCAAAAATGTCAAAAACTAACCCTTGGACTATTAAAGCTTGGCAAGACCAGCCCCTTGACTACTTTTCATAATTTACAGGTTTAGTCCCTTGGTTTGTTGGAATTGCAAATATGATCCTTGTGTTGTTAGCTTACCAAATGGATCCTTTTATCACTTTTGGCCCAAACCAATACCCCGCCCAACATATAACCCGAATCCAACCCACTTTGTTATTAAAACCCGTCAAACACTTTGACCCATCCTTTCCTCCCTCTTCACGTGATAACACCTCCATCATCACAACCTGCAACCACCTGATCACACTCAACCTCCACCATTATCATCCCTATTCCCCCCCCTCCAAACACAAAGTGCCAAGGTACATTAAATGCAACCCATACCTAACACTCCACCTCACAAACTGTTAAAACTGGTTTTGGCGCCAAAAACCTTTAAATGGCTAGGATCACTTTGAGGCATCCTATGGTCAAGATTCATGCTGGGATATGTCCAAGTAAGTGAGAGAAACAGCTTGAGATGTATAAAAGGCCAAGACAAGCAATGGGAAGGAAGTTAGCTTTTATATTTTTAGCAATGAATGTGAAATTTAATTCCTTAGTCTAAATTAGAGTTACATTTGTATTTTCAAGCTTCATTGTACTCAAGTAAACTTCTTGATGTATTTCAATTTAATTTAAGTGATAATTTGGGTTTATGTTTAACGTCCATCATTATTGTTAGCTGTTGAATTTTAAATCTTAAACTCACTTGCTTAAGCTTTTAGCAACTCATTTTCACATTCAAATAAGTTCATTCCATTTCATAAAAGCTTTGTATAAGCCTATGCTTCAATTTCATTCAACTTTGAACCTTGGTCAACAAAAGGTCAAAATGGGTCATAAATGATGCGAGAAAGGATTTGGGTTGATTCGAGACAATGGAATGGGTTGATGAGGAAGCTATGGGTTGGAATAAATAGGTTAAGTCCTTGGTTCTCATTTAGCAAGCCAACGTGGCCTTGGACTCTTGTAAGTAGTTTTTACAAGTTTTTGCTATTCATGTAATTGTAGTTTAAGTTTGTTAAAATCATGGTAATATGAGTATCTAGGTTGTTTTAAGTCGGTTTGATCATATTGTCAAGTTGTTTCCTTCGTTAAAACCTGTTTGATCTCTTATTAGTGACCCAAAGGGTGTTTGGAATTACTATTTTACTGTCTTAAAGACTTGTTCAGGGGTTAGACTCTTTTGTTTCATGTTTGTGCAGCCTTAGTATACCAAATTGAGTCAATATATTGGGTCCGAAACACCAAAAGTCAAAATTGCACCATTATCATTTTATCATTCCTTTGTTGGGAAACGGGATTAGCAGGCCATCGCTTTGTGTTTAGAAACCCATAATCTTGCTTTCATTGTACTTAATATATCACATAACATTAATCTCAGTCAAAAATTTTGGATTTGAAGTTCATTTAAGTCAACACTCTCAAGTTCTTCAAAAAGTCAAAAGTGTGAAAATCTGTTTTGGGGTCAAAAAGAGAGAATTGTTTTGAGTTCATTCCTTGGACTTATTCAATGAATCTTAGTATTTCATAAAGCTCAGCAGGTCCTCTTTCTTATAGGCATTTTTGTAGAATTTTGTGATTTCTTTAAAAGCTCCAAATAAGTCGTTTTGGGGCCAAAATCCCTGCACCTTTCGCCGATTAATACCGAGAATTTTCTCTAATTGGTGCGGCTTGCATGTGGCTCAATGGAGTTCACCATGGTCGATTTTTAGTCTAAATACTCTCAACCAGGTCCTTTACAAGTTCTAATTAGTAGTTTTCCATTTGAGCTTATTTTCAAGCTTGTGCATAAGCTTATAAGTAGCACTTTAAACTGTGTTGAACTTAAATTTCATAGAGATCAAATCCTTGTAGCTTGTTGTTTCGTGGTTGTAGTTTATTGAAATTAGTTGCAATTGATCACTTTTAGTAGTATAGAACTTACGTAGTCAGTGGGTAGCTTGTTTGTCTTTGTTAGCTTATTTTAGTGCTTAATAATAAGCACTTTCCTAAGCAGCTTCATATTTCTCCAAACAAGCATCTGTTTTCCATTTTCTCAGATTCCTAGTATAATTTTAGACTTTTCCTGAAATTTTCAGATTTTTCCAAGTTGTTTAGCTATTTTTCTTAATTTAAAGTAGTTTTTAATCATTTTTAATTAGCCTTTAATATAAAAAATTAGAAAAAGGTTCAAAAAAATAATTTTTCAATTTTATTAAGTTTAGATAAATATAAGAAGTGAAAAAAGTAATTTTCCAGATTTTTCTTAGTTTATTTGGTAATTTTTAGTGATTTAAATAGTTTTAAATAGTTTAAAATTCATAAAAATAGAAAATAATCGGAAAAATACAAAAATAGTTTTGAAAATTCTAGTTTGATATTTTAGACTTTTTCATTTCATAATTTTATTTTTCTAGCTTTGTTTCCTCATTTCTTGTATTTTAGATAATTATTAAATAGTTAAAAATAGTTTTTAATTAATAATAATTAGATAATTAGTGATAAAATAGTTTCCTTTTTCTAAAAGTTTCTTTTATCATTAGGGTTGTAAAATATCATTTTCATATTTTTAGGGTTAATATTGATTTAGTTTCACTTTTTATTTCAGACGTCGCGTAGATTTTAAATTCGCTTTTATAAAACATAAAAACAAAAACATCATTGTAAAAATAGTGATAGCGTTTATTTAATAGATTTTATCTTTTAATCTTCTTTAATTTGCATTTAAGCCGTTGTAAGTTGTTGGCTTTTTCCGTAGTTATAATCAAATCATAATCCTTTTCCGCTCAAACTCCTCGATCATCTTTGTCGTTTGATAAATCATCGCATAGCTCATTTGGGACATAACGACCGGGAAACATTGTACTCCTCGGATCTTCATTGATTTCGTGCTTGAGCTGTTTTAAGGTTTTCTTACGCTTGCGTGAGAGAACTTAATGGTTTCAAGCATCATTTACCAAAAGCCATTACTTGGAGTAGCCAAATGTTTCATTCAAGAAAGAACTATGGTACATCGATAACCATATGATTTTGAGCAAATCACCAGCTTTCAATGGTTTTGATTTGTCTTTACGAAGCCGTTTATACGGACTAGCCAACTCTTAGATAAAATATCTTTGGTGAGTCGATTACCAATTATGGTTTTCCAACCGCCTTTACCACAAGCCATAAACTTGCGGGCTAGCCAACTCTTTACTAATTAAAGATATGGTGAAAGTGAACACCATACAATTTGGGCAAATTGCAAGTCGTCAACGGATTTGAGATATCTTTACCAAGAGCCGTTTGCTCTCGGATTAGCCAATCCTTTTGTTTTTTAGACATGGTGGATCGATAACCCAAAAAATTTGGCCAAAATGGGGAATTGGGTGGTATAATTACATGATAAAATTAGTGAGAATTCCCCCACACTAGAAATGAATATTTCCTCAATATTCAAAGTACCGGTGGTTATGCCAAAACATAGAACGTAAAAGGGAAATACTACTACCATTATTTGAATTTTTTTTTTTTTCGAAAACTTTATATACAAATGGGAAACTCCCCACACTAGGGTGGTAGAAAGTAGAAAGAAGTCGAAATATGGGTGAATACCCATATAGTGTGCTCTTGTTTTTGATTCCCGAGTCGCTAGCTTGACTCGATCCCGCATTCATTTGTTCATGGGAAAGTTTGTAGATCCGGGACAACCGTGGATGGTATGTCCCTCAAAATAATGCTTCAACCTATGTCCATTCACCTTGAAGTTTGGTCCGTCGGTTTGAGATAACTCGACGGTGCCATATGGAAAAACTTTGGCAATGGTGAATGGACCGTCCAACAGGTCTTAAGTTTCCCGAGAAGATTTTCAATCTAGAATTGAAAAGAAGGACTCGGTCACCAACGTTGAAAACGCGGTTCTTAATCTTTGAGTCATGGATCTTCTTTGTCTTTTCTTTATAGATCAAAGAGTTCTCGTAAGCATGATCACGGAGTTCATTTAATTCATTGAGTTGAACTTTCCGGTGATCACCCGCGGACTTAAGGTCAAAATTGGCATGCTTCAAGGCCCAATAGGCTTTGTGCTCGAGCTCGATCGGGAGATGACACGCCTTTCCGTACACAAGCTTGTAAGGAGTACACCGATGGGTGTTTTGTAGTGCGGAAGGCCCAAAGTGCCTCTTCAAGTTTGTCCGACCAAGAGGCACGGTTTTCACCTACGGTCCTCTCCAAGATTCTTTTCAAACCACGATTGAAACTTCCACTTGCCCACTAGTTTGTGGGTGATACGTGATAGAAAGGCGGTGAGTGACACCGATTTAAGCATGACTTTTGCGAATTGGTCGTTGCAAAAGTGCGTACCGCGATCACTAATGATGGCACGGGGAGTTCCGAAACGGGTAAAGAGAGACTTTAGAAACTTCACAACTACTCGGGCGTCGTTGGTAGGGAGCGCTTTCGCTTCCACCCATTTAGACAAGTAATCAACCGCCACGAGTATATACTTTTTCCATCGAGAAGACGGGAACGGCCCCATAAAATCGATGCCCCATATGTCAAAGATCTCGCACACTTGAATGGCATTTTGAGGCATTTCATCTCGTTTAGAGATGTTGCTATGACGTTGGCAAGAGTCGCAAGATTTGACGAGGTCATGGGCATCTTTGTAAATCGTGGGCCAATAGAAACCGGAATCAAACACCCTTTAGCGGTGTAGTTAGGGCCATGATGTCCCCCGTGGGTCCATTATGACAAGCCTTGAGAATTTCATCGGCCTTGGCGTGAACACACCATCGGATGACTTGATCCGCACAAACCTTAAACAAGTAGGGTCGTAGTCGAGTAATGCTTAACATCTTTGAAAAATTTGTTCTTTTGTTGGGACGACATTCCTTTCACAACAAAGTTACCCGCATGATAGTTTGCAAAGTCGGCAAACCATGGGGTACTCGAATTTTCATGATGAGATACCACATTAAGAGTCTCGAGAGGAAGCGTTTCATTTATTTCCTTTTCTCGAGCACACCTTGATGTGGATTTTCAAGACGAGAGAGATGATCACCGCTAGGTTCTCCGCTCCTTTTTATCACGGATAATGATATCAAATTCTTGTGGGAGGAGAACCCATCTGAGCAATCTCGGCTTTGCATCTTCTTAGCAAAGAGATATTTGAGGTCGAGTGATCCGTATACACTATGCTTTTCGACAAGATCGGTATGGCGAAACTTCTCGAAAGCATACACCACGCTAGTAATTCTTTCTCCGTCGTAGTGTAATGTGCTTGAGCTTCGTCAAAGTTTTGCTAGCATAATGTATAATTTGGAAATGTTTTGATTTTCGTTGCCCCAAAACGGCACCTATGGCGAAATCACTTGCATCGCGCATAAGCTCAAATGGTAATTCCCGATCGGGGCAACTAGAATTGGTGCTTGATGAGCTTCTTCTTAAGAGTTTGAAAAGCTTCAATGCACTCATTAGAGAAGATGAAAGAGTGTCTTTTTCAAGAAGTCGGGTCATAGGTCGGGATATCTTGAAAAATCTTGAATGAAACGACGATAGAATCGGCATGACCAAGGAAACTTCTAACTCCTTTGACGGTTGTGAGGAGGTAATTTTGAAATGACATCGACTTTAGCTTTGTCAACCTCAATCCCACTCTTAGAAATTTTATGGCCAAGGACAATTCCTCCTTTAACCATAAAGTGACATTTCTCCCAATTTAGACAAAGATTAGGTGTTTTCACAACGTTCAAGCATCTTGTCCAAATGGGAGAGACATGTTGGAAAGAATCCCCAAAGACCGAAAAATCATCCATAAAGACCTCCATAGTCTTTTCGATTATGTCATGGAAAATGGCCATCATACACCTTTGGAACGCATCGAGCATTACACAAGCCAAAAGGCATGCGTCGGTAAGCAAATGGTCCATAAGGGCATGTGAATGTGGTCTTTCTTGATCTTGTGGGTCAATGGGTATTTGGAAGTAACCGAGAAACCATCGAGAAAACAATAGTATTCGTTTCCGCTAATCTCTCAAGCATTTGGTCCATGAAGGGTAATGGAAAGTGGTCTTTACGGTGGCTTCATTTAACTTTCGATAGTCAATGCAAACACGCCATCCGTAACCAATCGGTAGGAATCAACTCGCTTTCATCATTTTCAACAACGGTAATGCCACCTTTTTGGGCACACAATGAGCAGGGCTAACCCAAGGACTATCCGAGATAGGGTAAATCAATCCGGCATCGAGAAGTTTTATGACTTCGCTTTGATAACCTCATGAATTTTAGGATCCACCCTTCTTTGGTGTTGAACCGCCGGTTTGAAGTCATCTTCCATGAGAATTTTTGTGTACAAAACTCGGGTCAATACCCTTGATGTCGGAAGGTTCCAGCGATGGCTCGCTTGTGACTTCAAAACCTTTATGAGAGACTTTTCATCCTCACTCAAGTCTTTGGCAATAATGACGGGTGATTTATTGTCATCCTCCAAAAATGCATACTCGAGATGAGGTGGTAAGTCCTTAAGTTCGACCTCGGGAGGATCATTAGATTTTCAATTGTTTTAATTTCCTCTTATGAAGTTCTTGAGGAGGGAGTGATGAAGGATCTTCATTGAGCATCTTCTCGATGAGAAGTATATCTCCCTCAATGTTGATGGGAGCGTGATCAATTTCCCATGGAATGTAATCACTAGCCAAGTATGCTTCAATTTCTTCCAAAATAAAGTCACTTCCTCAAACGGAGTGAGGGAAGGGAACAGAGAGCAACGATGGGATCAACCGTGGGATTGCCACTGAGAATCCAAGAATTTCTTGAGAATACTCCTCCGACACAATGTCAAGGACATCAATTTTGTTGTGGAATTGTCTCCATAATTGGGGAGTATTTCGTGACTTGATTGAGATTGAAAGTAACGGCTTCCTTGTTTACCCTCAAAGTGATTTCCCCTTCATCAGCGCCGATCAATGCCCGACCCGCTTTTAAGAAGCACCTCCCAAGGATGAGGGGTACTCGGGGATCGGCATCAAATTCGACAACAACAAAGTCGGCGGGAAATGAAACTTGCCTACTTTCACAAATACATCCTCGGCTATACCTAGCGGACGAGAACTTGTACGGTCCATAGCTCGAGGATCATACATGTAGGTGTAAGCGGAGGTAATGAAAGCTTTTTCCACATGGAGTGTGGCATCAAGTTAATGCTCGCACCAAGATCGGCCAAAGCGGAGCATTGAACTATGCCTTGAAAATCACATGGGATGAGAAATTTTCCGGGGTCTCCTAACTTTTCGGGAAGCTTTTTAAGGATAACCGCCGAACAATTCTCGTTCAAAGAAGTTTTAGCCATTTCGGAAATCTTTTCTTTGTTATTCAACAAATTTTTGATTGTTGGACCGAACTTTGGCATTAGAAGAAGAGTCCATGAAACTAATCTCGAAGTGCAAATCTTGAAAGATTTGGATAAGCTTCTCCATTTGTTGACTAGTTTTATCACGGAACTTTTGGTCATTAAGCCTTGAAGGATAAGGAAGTGAAGGCTTAGGGTGGTCATCGAACAACGGGTTCCGGGTGGAGGTAAGACCACCGGAGATTGGACTTGTGCGGTGCCGTGGGCTTGAGTTATGCACCTTGTCCTTTGATACCTCGGTTTCTCGTTCCACATCCTCACCGGAGAAGGATTAGGCATCGAGGGTCCTCATAAGACTTACCACTTGGTAGCAATAGCATTCAATTCACCTTTTGGGTTGGGAATGGTATTACTCGGAAGAGCTCCCGAAGTTGAAGCTTGATTCTTTTGACTCATGAGACTAGCAAACATGCTTTCAATCTTGCTTTGAGATTGATCAATTTTGTTGCTAGTAGCTCTAAGCTCGGAAGTGAAATCATTCTTCAAAGTGGTAATTTGATTTTGCATGGATACCATCTTAGATTCATTGCTTTTGATGTAATTAGCAATGTTAATGGAAGCTTGAGGAGGTGGGGCATGCATGTTTTGTTGAGGAGCTTGGAATCGGTTTTGATTGAAATTTCCTTGATTTTGAAAACCTTGATTTTGATTTTGAAAATTCGATTAAAGCTCGATTTTGATTGAACCGATTATTTCTATTTTGCACATTTTGGTTGTTCTGATTTTGATTAAACCCGGGTGGTCCAAGATAATTGTTAGAATGATAGCTTAGAAGGTTTCGGTCTCCTTGCGGTTGGTAGGAATTACCTCCCGTATTGTAGGAACCCGAAGCGGCATATACGCTCTCTTGAGTGAAGCCACCGGAGGCTGGACACTCAAAATAAGGGTGTGGACCACCACAAGTTTCACAACTTTTGTTTACGACATTCACTTGTTGATTGTTGTTATTTTGACTCATTTTAAGTACGGCAGTGGATATTTCTTCAATCTTTTTGGTTAGAGTCGTGTATTCAGAAGATGGAAGAGTAGTAGATCTCCTTGACTCACTCCTCTCGGCTGAGGAATCCCAATAATTGTGGTGGTGGTCATGTTTTCAATGAGATCGTAGCACTCTTGGTCGCCTTTTCATAAAGGTACCACCCGTGAGATTTATCGTGTCACGATGTCTCGATGTTAACCCGTTATAGAATGTATCTATTTAGGTGACAAGCAACATATTGTGGTTGGACATCGATCAATCGAAGATTATAGCGTTCCCATGCCTCAAATAAGGACTCATCGGGATCTTGCCTAAAGTTGTCGATTTCATTCCTTAGTTTCGTCACCATCGACGGTGGAAAGTATTTCGCCAAGAATTTGGAGATCATTTCATCGAAACTATGGATTGAGTTTTTGGGAAGACGATCAAACCATGCGGTGGCATGAAGCGTCAAGGAATATGGAAAGAGGTATAAGCGAAGGGCGTCATCGGTGACCCCATTTTGCTTCATACTTTGGGTGACGGTGAGAAATTTGTCGAGATGCTTGTTGGCATCGCCACCCGTGATCCGTGAAATTGGCAAAACTTTGGACTTGTTGAATCATGTGATGCTTAAGTCCAAAATCCGGGCCTCGATGTTGACCGGGCAATTGACCGCCCGCCCATCCATCGAGGTTGGCAAAGCTCCTCCATCGTTCGGAGATCGGAGCTTGATTTTGTGTCATGGTGGGTTGTTCAGCGGTGCGTATCTCGCACGTTTGCTTGGTTACGGTTACGTCTACGAGCTTATGAGCGAGTCGCATGCACTTCCAAAACAACACTTTCAATTAAAACAAGACCGAGGCAAAACACGGTGAACTTAAACCAATAATCCACGTGAAATGATCACTTCTATAAGTAAAACGCACAAAGGAGCCGATAAGGTTTTAAAGGTACCATTTTGAGGGTCGTTTTAGCCCTTATTTGATCACTTTTGTGTCCGTTATTGCTTAATATCGTTCCTTTTCACTTTTAGGTCTCTTGAAGGCAAAATGTTGGAATGGCACTTATTTGAATGAAAAGCGCGAATATATGAAGAAAATGGCCAAAGTCAAAATCGAGACACTCACGATTCTTTGAAATTAGAGGCGACGGCGTCAGTGCTAATGGCGACGCCGTCCAAGATTTTTATGACGGTTCGAACTCAAAACTCGTATTTTCAAGTGACGGCGTCCGGTTGTAAAAGAGTAGGCCGTCGCTACTCGAGACGACCTAGATGCAATCCAGACGACGTCCGGTCGAAAAGGACGGCGTCGCGGACATAAGGTGACGCCGTCGCAAGGTTAACGTGGCCAAGACGAAACCCTAATGACGGCGACACGACGGCGTCCACGAAACATAAGGTGACGCCGTCGCATATGTAATCTTATATATAGAATCCGAATTTTCGGTTTTAGAGAGTCTTTTGGGTGAAAACCTAAACCGAACCTAAGGTGTCTTGTAAGATATTTTAGGGTTTTAAACCCTATCTTACATCAAGATAAGTATTTACTTCATTAATTCAATTATGTCTTTGATTATTTGTGTATGCTTGCATGTTTTCCATGTCCGGCTAATTTATTTGTGTGTTTGCTTAGGAAGTATGAAACTTAATTATTGAATATTGTTTGGTCGTTTCTTATCTTAGTTGACTAATGATCTAGTAATGCGATAGGTCATTCGTTGTGTACTTAATGCTTGATTCATCTTTGTGAACCTTAGAATATAATTACGAGTAGTTGTAGGCTAAACCATCCAAAAGCGCCTTAGAGTAAGAGTTTATCATCCCTAGTGGGTTTGTAGGCGAGACCCTTTGGTAAGTTCAAAGAGTTAGGGAGAAACGACACCCTACAACTTTAGACACACAACGCAACTAAGAATAAGGGCGTGACAACTCAACCATCAATAAGAGATAATTAAGGAGTAGTACAACCTAAGTAAACACATCTTTAAACTATCATACGAGCACACATTAATTAGACATAGACTCCCACAACCTTAGTTTAGATAATTAGATAATAGTAGAGTAATCGGTAGAAATACCAACCCCAAATCAATACCCGAGATTCGTACCTTTCCTTTCATAAAACATAAAAACATAAAAATAATCTTCCTCAACCTTAACCTTAGCGTAGTAACTCCTTACTAGCATTCCTATTCCCCAGAGAGCGATATCAATACCGTGGCTTACCCTAATTACTACACTACAACGATTAGGTTCATTGCTAGGGTGTTATAAAACTTGCTCGAAGAAAGGAAGTTTCCTAGACCCGAACGACGCGTGTAGCGTTATCGAGAGCGGAGAGACTTTTTAGGTCGTGTGAAGCTTATTAAAACCCGTCTCTTTTCACCGCAATTTAATGTCGGGCCGTCCTTATACCCTCACACGCTTTGTTAAACCGATAAAAGTAAACCAAAACACGAGCGACACAAAGGCAAGTTTTAAATCTTTTGTTCGGGAACTTATAATGATAACACCTCGCTTGAGAATGTTATATTGATTGTGTCTTCTATATTATTTAAAACAACAAGCAAAAATCTTTTGTATTTTAATCTTTTACATATATATACAAAGAAAAGAAAAATATTTTTGTATTTTGTATTTTCAAAAGCAATAACTTCACGAGGAAGGTTCTTCAAGTCACTAATCGCAAAAACTTCACGATATTGTCGCAACACCTCCCGCGTGGCGCCAAAATTTGATTCGTGTAAAGTGAGTGGTGAAAAACACAATATCAATATATCAAATTATCCGCAAAATTCGACAAATTAACCTTTTAGGAAAAGGGTCAACGTATCAAATCTTACGGGTGTGATAAAAGTGATACCGGAAAAGTGATTTCCTGGGTCGTGTCCCAACGAGGTGTGAATGGAAGGATTCGCTGAGTTTTGTGATTTGAACTTGAATTGGTTTTAATGATTTGTTGATTTGAATTACGTAATCTACGAATTAATTAACGAGAAGGTAATTAAGGCAAGGGAACCCTAATAAACTACAAACTAACTACTACTAAGCCTAAGAAATGATAAAGCGAGACTAAACTAAGTCCTAGGGTGCTAAAACTAAAAAGCGTAAGCAAGCAACCACCAGGAGCCATAAGCGTAAAAATTTTGCAATTTATAACTGCGGTGTGAAATCAATTTTCCTACATTCTATTTGACTAAAAATAATTTTAGAAAAAGACCGGGTATTTTTTGACTTTTAAATTAATTACTACGAATTAAAAACTATTTTAATCTAATTAATTAATTAAAAATACTAAACTATTTAAGAAAAATCAAAAATTTATGAAAACTACTTTAAGATAAAACTAACCTAAGAAAATATCAAATATGAAAAGCGGTCTAGATAAGCAGAACTAAGTTATAAGCTAACTTTGAATAAAACAACATTATATATTAGCGATGCAAGATGTAACCAAGACAAGACCCAAGGCGGTTGGTTGTGATGATGTGTTGTGGCGTGGGTGAGTGAAGAGACCCGAGTTCGACCCTTGGCTCTCACACTTTTTGAAACATTTTTTTTTGAACTTTCAATTTTCTTTTGCAACTTTAAGTCGGAATGGAAATAAGCAATTGTTTCTAAAACTCGATTTATGAAAAGCTTAAATTAAACTGTTTGAGACAGCTTATCTAAATCAGTTTACAAAACAACCTTGTACCAGATTTTTAACAAACAAAAAAAAACTTGAATAAGCATTTATGGAAATAAGCATGTATGGCTTTAAACATAAATAAGCTAAACAAGAATCAAAGAAACAAGAGGAAATAAGTAGTTATGAAGAATTAAGCTAAACTAAATAGGGGAAAAGCAGTTGGCAATATAAACTAATCTAGGGGACCATTAACTAACACATGGGAAAATAAGCTAATAAGCTACAACTAAGTACTATAAATCTCTAAATAAGCTAAAGGCTAAGTAGTCTTAATCTAGTGTATCTAACAAGTTCCCAAATGCCTAAATAAGCTAACTAATAGTGAAATAAGCAAGAAGAATGGATCTGTGAAGTGTCATTGTAAAGTGACGAGGCGATCTAAGGGAACTGTTTGAGGCAAGATTAAGCTACTTATAAGCTAAGATAAAATTCAACAAAAATGTGCATAAGCTAGATGACCTACCCTAGACTAAGCATACCAAATTTCAACATAATACCAAGTAATAAGCAAATGAAAAATCGAGAATGGAGCCTATGGACATCCAAGTCATCTGTAATGCTTAATGAAAATGGGTATGGGATGATTTCTAGTGCTATTTTGACTAACCTAAAGCTATGCTACATGCAAATAAGTTAATCCTATATCTAGGTAGGCATGAAGAGATGCAAGAAAAACAAATTTGAAAAGTTTGTGACCAAAAAATAAGTTGCAAAAGCCTTGCATACAGCAGTGCAGGCTGCTGTTGCAGAGTTGAGTTTTCTTCTTTTTTTTCTTTTGCCTTTCCAACCAAAACTTGTTTAAACCATTTGACTTCTTTAAAAACAACTTTAAACACCTTAACTGACTTTGACTTATAACGTCAAAATGGGTAGAAAATGGTTTTGACCCAGGTTCTTGCCTGAACCAAACACCACTTAACAGGGAATTTGATTCAAAACTGTTTTAACATAAATGAAACCTTGATATTTTTTTTTTGAACTAAACTGATTTAACAATCTTGAAAGTAGATTTTTAAGCTGAGAATAAGATGCAATAAGCTAATAAGCACTTAAGTGCTTATTAGCAAAATAAGCTGTAAAGAGAAACTTGAAAGAAAAAACTTTTGCATTCATTAAAAAAAAATTACAATACAGAAAACTAAATTTTTAAAATTAACTAAAAGCCTAGGTGCCTTTGAAGGCTTACAAGCCACTTCTATTTATACTAAAAGTCTAGGTCTTCATATCTTCTTGGTGTGCTTGTTCTGTGAGGCAAAACAGCCACAGCTCCAAATGTGCTTCTTTGAGCTTAATCCCAGCCGTCCAACAAGTAGGTACACATGAGCATGAATCTAAGCCCCCCATTGAAGCTTTTTGACTTGTATTGCTGAGGTGGCACGTCTTGGGGGAGGGGGAAGAAGCATAGTGGGTTTGGGAGTTGGGATAACCTGGGTAAAGGGATGATTGTAGGTTGAGTGTTTTGGGGTTTGGGGATTTTGGGTAAAGAGGGGTGAGGTATTACGGGAAGCGAGAGAAGAGAGAAGCAGACTAGGGTTTATGGGAGAAAGAAAAAGAGAGGAAAGGGAAAGGGTCGGGTTATATGGTGGGTTGGGTATTTTAAAATGGGTCGTGGGTTTATTGGGCTAGAAACTTTAATTTGGACTTAGGATTAGTTTTGTGATCCAAGGCAAACATAGGGACCAAAGCTAATTCGAAAATCCAGGGACCATTCTAGTACATTCGAAAAGTACTTCAAGGGCTAATATTGACACTCTCCAAAATCCAAGGGCGAACTTGCAAATCTCGAGTAATTGAAGGATCATTTTGCCATTTTCGAAACTTGAAGGACTAAACTTGTAACTTCTCAAAACTTTTGAAATTTTTCACCAAAGGACTAATTATGACAACTTATGATTTCAAAAGGACCTTTGGTGACTTTTCTTTAAAATACGTGCTCGGGGACTATTTACGCCAATTTTGAAAGTCGGGGACTGAAGCGCCGATTATGCAAACTTTGTTCGTTTTCATTTGTTTTCCATAATTTTGCATCGAAACATATAAAACACAATTTTGAGATATTTTCGGTATTTTGATGCATTTCGAGTGTTTTAAATGTTTTGCATTCAGATTTGACCTAAAATGATGAGTTTTACACACTCATCGGTAACAATCATCGGCAACCAAGTGAAGCGCTTCGTATGGGATAACATTGTATGCCGTTTTGGTCTTCTGGGTAAATCATCTCGGATAATGGAAAACAATGCATGACAACCCTTCAAGGGCGGTGTGAGAAGCATCACACAAAGACTTGCGTCGATTAAACACCCACGAACCAGCGATTCTAGTGGAGCAGGCGAATCGAAGCTTAGGCGAAGGAATTAAGACACGCTGGACAAGCACAAAGGGAGATGGGTGGAAGAGCTATCACATGTTTTGTGGGCGATCGCACCTCAATCAAAACCAAAGACGGAGATACTCCCTTTCTCTAGTCTACGGGATGAAGCCGTCATACCGGCCGAGATCGGTATGCCAACTATCCGCCTTCTTTGAAATAAATGTGGCAACTAATGACGACGATCGGCGTATTGACCTAGATCTTACGGAAGAAAGGCGTGAGCGCGCACTATCGTGAAGAAAAATAGAAGTCAAGAATGAAGGGATACTATGGCGCTAAGGTGAGAGGTGTCTCATTCGGACCGGTGACTTCGCCTATCGCTAATGATGCAAGCCACGCAGAAGACACATGTAAACTTGGACGAAGTGGGAGGGACCCTACGAGGTTCTTGAAGCACTAAGAACAGTAGCGTCTGAGCTACGGGGTTTGGATGGTCGAATTGCCACACACATGGAACATCCGCAACCTCAAAAGATGCTACCTATAGGAATGGCTACGCCAGCGCCTGAGCACGCTCGGGCATTTTGCTAGAGTACTCAATAGACAACTATGTATTTTTTTTATTTCCTTAGTATTATGTCTTATTTTCTCAAAACACTTGCAAGTATTAATAAAAGCGTTGCGGTTTCTAGCTAACTCCGTGACATATTTCAATTTGTTACTTTCATATCTTGTATGTCTTAACAACTTTTTATTTTTACCTACATGGCGTGCATGCAATATATAAACCAGCGATGGTAAAAGGATAAGTTAACCTAATAAACAACTTGTTGAGTAAGAGGGTTGCAAACCCATCAACGCCGAATCACGTATCCTTGTTAAACACCTTGTTCTCAAGGCGTTGGAATAAGCTTTATGCGCACCCCACGACGGATGCGCAACAACGCACATGTGCACGTTTAACAACTTTGGAACCAAGACACTTGATTCCTTAATTTGATATTCTGATCTGTTGCATATCATTAACATACGATTATGATGTTACTTGACAATTTTTAGTATCTTAGGATCTTCATACATGATTATGGATTTCTTGTACTATTCACACTTGCATATCTGTGTAACAACGAATACTTCTTTTACGCAAAGACAAGCAGATAAGTGTGTACATCACGAATTAAAAATATATTTACAAACCACTTAACAAAGGAGATTTATTTCATAACTACGAGTTATTTCTCAAAGATAGTTCAAGACAAGAGACAATCTAAAAACTATGACTACGCTTCAAGGATGAACTACCCACGCGGCTAGTAGAATTCCCAACCCTATTCAGCTCACGCAACAAATCCGGCCTCGGCGAGCCACGGTGGCAACACTCACGGCACCCGTCAGACCGAGGGAGGCGCGCGCCAACACCACACATACTGACCTTGCCCTTAATACCTTTCTTTCAAGAAGCCTCGTCGCACGCGCTTCCAAAACTTGCTTCAAGGGACCTCCCTTTCCGAACAAAAGGATTGATTATATCCCTAGTATGCGCGAATATAGGAGCGTGCGGTTGGGATGCATCGGGTCTAAGATAATAGTGCAGTCACAAGAAGCTTCTCCACCAAGATGACGGGCTAGAGTCAGACCTGCAAAAATTACATTTATCGGATAGTCTTGATCACGCTAGAGTTCAGCAATCTTGGGGAGTTCCAAATCCCTCATCTTCTTCATGGCAGCGACCAGATTATCATAAGCCTTCGCGTCATAGTTAGGTACCTGCTCAACGGGTACCTTTAGAAGCTCGGCCTCATGCAGCTTCTCAATGGCTTCTGCTTTCCCACGCTCCAGCGCGCACTTTACTACATCCCCGAAGGAGTCAACAACCTCTTGCGACTCTAGGGTACTTAACGCCGCAAGACGGAGCCCATGGCTTATGAGCCATCTGCGCTCAGCAATGGTCGTTAGAAGTTGAGGATATAACTCCTCGTCATATTCCAGGCTTAACTTGCGCAACTTCTCCTCCTGAGTTTCAAGGGCGCTTTTTACAGTAGTGCCGAAGTCTTCAAGCTGGGAGGTCAGCGAGTCTTTACCATTCTCCAAATATTTCATGGCCCAATGAGCGGAAGACTTATATCCATGACCTCTGACGTTCTTGATTTATTTGACACATCGGTGCCATTTTTCTTCTACGAGTTTTTTAGCATACGATCCCATAGTCTCGCTTCACCCCTAGCACTAGCCAATTGCGCCTCCAAAGACAAGAATTCGTTGGTCTTTCTCAAGCACCTTGGCTAGTCTCTCCCGAATACTTTACCTTTAGCATGAAGCAAGTAAGACCACTCATCGACCGGTTGCCCACGGGCGCATCCCAGATGTCCCGGGCTCGCTTTGGCTCTTGACCCGGATGATTCAAAGACGAATTGGACTTGATTGGGGGGGGGGCGACTCTGCGGATTGTTCAAACCTACAAACATGATGAGAAAATCACAGTTATTCAGTCATATCATGAGGCATTTTGGTACATAATCTTGCAAGGATACTTACGCAGGAATGGATGTGTCAGGTGATGGTGGGCGCGACGCAACATCACTAGAAGATGACTCCACACTAAAAATAATCGGGCGCTTCTTCCGAGAGGTGGCAGCGCCATCGCCGCCGCGCTTCCTTTTGCGCTCCAATTCTGGACTCTCTTCTTCTTCTTCTATTTCCTCCACGTGCTCCGCCGCTATGGGCGCAGGTTGCACTGGAGGTGCAGGTACTGTCGTACTAGGCATACTCTGTAAAGGTGTTGCTTGGAGTGCAATGGATGAACTTTCCCCCGCCTCGCCTAGGTCCAACACTAGGGTACGCCCTGCCGCTGCAACAAGCACGGGCTCTTCTCCCTCTTTCAGTGGCCGGGTTCCCACCTTTACTTCGATTGGCTTCGTCAGTTGTACAACGCTGAACATGTCCATCTCTGCCAACAACAGAGAAATACACACAGTTCACGACAAGTATGAAGAACAAACAGTGCATAACTTACAGTAATGTAATTTAACGGGGTACGAAAGCATGAGCACCCACCCTGACCATCGGCGCCTAAGAAGATAGGAACTTCTTCTGAGCTGCCAAAATAGTTGCGGCTCAGGCCAATATGCACCAAGAACTCCTCGGGGTAGGAGCTTATAGGGATGCGGTTCGCATTTATTATTTCCGCATCCTCGCATTATATGATCCGTGGGAGGCGCTCGTCCTTTGGTAGTGTCCCTTAGCGTAAAATCAAAATGAGACGGAAAGCGTCGTCAATCCGAAAAAGGTTTCCCTCCAATTCGAGCGCGTCTACTTTTCCGTATAACATTGAGTGACCAGGCGCGCTGGCGAAGAAACCCACCCGTTTGACCACGTGGTGTGGTAAAACGCCCGAACAGTGGATTGTGGGGTTAATGGCCAATAAGTGGCGTTCACCTCGAAATTAATTAGTTTTGCCGCACCTATCAAAGGTGGGACAAGTGGATGCGTAATAATTCAATACATCACTTAAGAATAACGATAGGGGTATGCGCTGATTTGCGAATTCAAAGAATCGCGTGTATACCCCAATCTTCCCATCGGGGAAATCCGCTATCGACGCATTCGCAGCCGGAACTTCCGGATGTACTGCGCTGGGGATATAATAATCAGATGCGAACTGTTGAAGCTCCTCTTCCGTTATGTCTGATGTAAAATCCGATAACTCCTTAACCATGGTATTGTTTATAATAAATAACAAAAGCGCAGGCGCAGTTACCTAGGGGATATCTCGGTCTGAAGGCTTGGAAGTTTTTTGAAGATATGATAATGGCGGATAGCGTTTTTTTTACTATGTGTAGAAACGGTGAAAATGAAGTGAAGGAGTTATATAATCTTTTTCCTCCATGCGATGATCGACACGTGGATCCCACTAACCCTAAATATGTGGTTGGGATTGTTTGATGGGACACGGGTGCAGTTACCTTTCCCCCGATTTCCGAGGTGCCTGTTTTCTTTATTCCGGCTGGATACAATGTATCAGCAGGATATTTCTTTAGCTTCTTTGCTACGCTTTGTTTATTTTTCATGGACTACGATAATTAGTCTAGCATCCGTAGCGACGCATCTGCGCATACTAGGCGGGGGACATGATGACGTATAGTCTATATCCGGGTCATGGATCCGAATAAAGCCCAATACTAACTTGGCCCGGTACGAATGGGGCTAAGCCAACTAAACGTTTAGGCCCACGAAGGCCCAACTACCAATCTATTTACGGAATAGATATCGGATATCTCTTAATTAAAGAGATAATCATTCCTCAACCGACTTAGGCGGGATACGCCGAAGGTTGAGGAACACGGAACCAACAAGGATTCCGTGCGTATATAAAGGAATCACATCCCTCGTTTAAGGTGCGATCACGAAACCCTAATTCTCCTTAAACCTAAACCGATTACTTACTCTCACGCCGGAGGATAATCGTGGAAACAATCCCACGGTAAGCCCTATGATGTCTTTTGTCTCTTAGTGCGCGGGTCTCAAGCAACGATTCTCAATTGGTGCGGGAACCGGAGCTCCAAACAAGGAACGTCCAACTTTTGCATCAACAATAATTGTTTGCCGCTATAAAATCATGTTGTTATGCACAGGTACTCTCCTAGTTTTCCATACATTTTTGTTACATTTTATCAAACTCAAACTATATAACAAGTTAATATCGTTAAGAATAGTTGTCAACAAGTTGCAATCTTTATAACAAAACACATGGGTTTTATTCATAAAACAAAACTCATAGGAGCTGAATTTTGATATACTTTAATCAATATGATATAAATTTGATACATTCAAAACAATATAAAGTAGTTTTGAGATGTTTACATGTCTAAGCTTACGCACATAAGACTATAAGAGCATAGGGTATAGTAACTATCACTTGTGTGTTAACCCTTAACATTGTGGCGTTAAGGCATGTTAATCATACCGCGTCCCAAGTTAAGGGGGTGTTAACATGAGCATGTTAAGCACCTAACGCCACATTAAAGTGATTTGTGAGTTGATTTTTATTTCTGCCCCCTAAATGAAGGGTTGTTTTTGTAAATTGTTGGTGAGTTAAGGTTTAACTTGGGTAAGTTATAATAAGAGGTGTTTTTTTGTTGAGTTAAAGTGAAATGTTAAAGCTGATGTGGCGCTTACGTGACATAGTGTTAAACCTTAACCTAGGTTACCATACCCTATGCTCTAAGAGTAACATGTTAACTTTTTTATTTATTTATAACTTTACTTCAACAGTGAGATCTATATTTTTTATATAATAAAAGAAAACGTTTTGACATAATTTTTTTGAAACTTTCCATATTAAGTAACAGGGTTGTTCTTGAAATTTTAAAATTTTTGAGAGCCTTGAACGAAATTAAATAATGAGGCATTTTAAGAAGGATATGTTATATATAAAGTGTCACCGTTTATAAGATATAATACAATTAGTTATCTAAACGTTCAACATATTACTCATTTAAAATATTTTCTCATCTAGATATTTTTTTTCGTAAAAAGTATATGTACACATGCATATAATTGTTAACGGATAAATTTTAAGGCCCTTAAAATTTTTAGGGTCTGACGATCATCCACCTTCCACACCCTCAAAGACGGCCCTGTTAAGTAATAATTGAATTAATCCTTTTTTGTAAACAACATTGAAAGAACAAAGCCAAGAGTTTACTTCCGAACCTTAAAGAACAAAATCGAAACTTAAAAAACAACTAAAAACAACTAAACTCCGTTACTTCTAATGCTAAAGGACAATTGAAATCTTTTAGTTTAGAATATATATATATATATATATATATTTCCATTGAAAAGGTTTTATTTTGAAAAGATTGAAGGGAGACTTATATGTTCATAAAGTTAGGGCATATGACACCTCCCTACGACCAATAATAAGGAATACAACGCCCAATTAAAGCAAGGACGTGACAATTCGACTAATCATTCTTAGGGAGACTTATATGTTCATAAAGTTAGGGCATATGACACCTCTCTATGACCAATAATAAGGAATACAACGCCCAATTAAAGCAAGGGCGTGACAATTCGACTAATCAATAACCCTCAGTTCTCGAGTTATATTTTGATATGAAAGGAAAGGAAATTAAAACTTTTTGTGTTCTTGAGTTTTTTAAAGAAGGGAAAAGAAAGGAAGCGAAAAGGGAGGAAGTTTTGTTTATAAAATCTTAGGCCAAAAATGGGAGGAGAGGAAAGGAAATGGAAAGTTATGTTGTGCAAAGACTAATATACCATTTTAACAGATTTTATATTAACAACTAAAGTGCATATATGTAATTTAAACAAGTTATTTTCCTTTTCCTCCCACTCAAGAACATGATTACTTTTATTTTCCTTTCCTATTTCTCTATCTCAAAACATATCAACTAACAATTCCTTTCCTTTTCCTTTCTTTTCCTTTCCTATTCTTTTCCAATTCCCTTCACTCAAAACTCGAGAACTGAGCGTTAAGAGATAAGGGAGTAAAGGCAATCTAGGTGAACACATTTTCCTATCATAAGAGTTAGCAACAATTTATTTTTTCGCATATTTAGTTTAATTTTAGTTTATTTAGTTTTGTTTTAATTAATTAGTAGTTAAAACGCTCACTTTTCAAACCCCGAGATTTTAATTGCTTTTATAAAAATATAAAAAAATACAAAAAGATTTATCCCTCACCTTTAGACCTATCTCGACATACTGATTCGGCCACAACATTATTACCCTATAGAGCGATCAATCACCCATGTCTTACCTATACTACACTACTGTTTATTAGGTACATCGCCTAGAAGGATTGTAACACTTAAGGTTTTGCAAAAATCCGCTATCAATGAACATGACCTTGTTTTTCGTTTTAACATTATATTCATTCAATGTTATTATATCAAGCATTTTACTATTTCTTTATTGTTTAGAGAATTTTTAAAACTAGCCGTCTATCGGACGGGCTTTGAGGCTAGTATATATATAATGATGATAATAAATGTGAATCACTACAATAGTATATTGATTCGACCGGATCTTGATGAGGCGATAATCGAAGCACATAGCTACACTCGTCTAACAACGATTTAATAAATTTTAAGTACTTTTTATAAACTACCAAAAGTTTAGAAAGAAATCGCATAAAAGTCTTTCATCTTATGTCCAATTTCAATTAAAGGTACTATCTTTTTTCCTCGATTTAAGGTACCCGATTTTTTTTTGGGACCGATTTAGGTTTTTTTCTAACTTTCGTTAACCATTTCGTTAGTAAATTACATGTTTGGTCCTTGAGTTTGTATAGGCATTTCATATTTGGTCTATTTTCGTCCGTTTTCATACGCTTGCATACGTTTTCGCCCGTTTTTGCACGTTTTCGTCCGTTTTTACACGTTTTCGTCCGTTTTTGCACGTTTCCGTATGTTTTTTCACGTTTCAGTCTGTTTTTACACCTTTTCGTCCGTTTTACACGTTTTCATCCGTTTTGCACGTTTTCTTCCGCTTTTACACGTTTTCGTCCGTTTGTGCACGTTTGGTCCGTTTTGCACGCTCGCTTTTTCACGCTTCCATCCATTTTACGTTTTCGTCCGTTTTGCGTTTTCGTTCGTTTTACATGTTTCATCTCTTTTACGTTTTCGTCCGTTTTGCGTTTCGTTTTGTTTTACGTTTCGCATGTTTTGCACGTTTCATGCGGTTTTACACGTTTTTTGTTTTACACGTTTTTTCTTACATTTTACTCGTTTCCGTCCGTTTTGCACGTTTTCTTCCATTTTTGCACGTTTGCGCACCGCTTTGCACGTTTGGTTCGTTTTGCACGCTTCCATCCTTTTTTTCATGTTTTCGTACATTTTTGCGTTTCGTTTGTTTTACACTTTCGTTCATTTTACACTTTTATAATCATGTATAAAATGTGTATAAATGTGTGTATAAAAAAGCAAAACGTATTTAAACGCCAAAAAAAAAAAAAAAAAAACGGCGGCGTGTAAAAACGCTTACATGTTTTGGTCCGTTTTGTCTATTTAAGCGAAACGTGTAAAACGAACGAAAGCGCAAAACGACGAAAACATTTAAAACATATGATAACATGTAAACGAATAAAACGCAAAACGGACTAAAAGTAAAACAGACGGCGTGTAAAACTAAGAAACGCAAAAACGAACGAAAAAACGCAAAAACGACGAAAACGATAAAACGGATTTAAAAGGTGTAAAGCAGAGAAACGTGCAAAAACGATTAAAACGTGCAAAACGGACGAAAACATGTAAAACGGATTTAAAACGTAAAAACGGATGAAAACGTAAAACAGATTTAAAACGGCGAAAACGATAAAATGATTTAAAACGTATGCTGGCAGATGAAAGCGGACGAAAATAGACCAAACATGAAATGCCTATACAAACCCAAGGACCAAACATGTAATTTACTAACGAAATAGTTAACGGAGTTAAAAACCTAAATCGGCCAAAAAAAGTCGAGACCTTAAATCGAAAAAAAGAATAAGACTTTAATTGAAATGAACATAAGATAAGACTTTTTACGCGATTCGCCAAAAGTTTATCATTGTGATGAAACAATAAATTAAAAAAATAAACTTTTAAAAATCGGGTCAAGAATCAACCCGATCGTCTCACCGGGTCACTGGGTTACTAGTTCGACCGCCGGACCAACCCAATTTTTCATTTAAGTAAGTAATATATCGGCTCACCAAACACTTATAAAACCTTTAATATTTAATACTAAAAATACACAAAGCCTAAAAAATCCAATGTCAATCACATAATAAGTTTATAAAACATATATTATACAACACCAAACAAATACAATTCAACGACAATACAAGTTTTAAACTTAAAAACAAAAATATCCATCATCACAATCGATCTAAACTTATCATATATAATAACTAAAATTAAAATAAAAGAAAAATATTAAGAAAGATTCTAGTTATCAAATAATTG